>JADRCH010000082.1:8776193-8788958 GCA_019843965.1 Rhynchomys soricoides
CATACGTGTACCTGTAGATGTGTGTGTGCGTGTGTGCATACGTGTACATGTAGATGTGTGTGTGCATGTGTGCATACGTGTACATGTAGATGTGTGTGCGTGTGTGCATATGTGTACATGTAGATGTGTGTGTGTGCATACGTGTACATGTAGATGTGTATTTTTTTCAAGGAGGTATCCATACCCTTTTCTGCTTTTATTTGAGACAGAATCACTTGCTATTTCGCCCAGGCTGTCTTGGAATCTGCACTACTCCACAGCCAACAAAGACCTATGACCATGACACCCCTAGAATTCATGTTCATAGCCTTATCCCCCTGACTGGAGCCTAGGGCACCCACACATCTGATTAGGGAATCGGGAACAATCTGTGACAATTACTAACTACATCATTAACTATTGGAAAAACGAGTTTGAAGCCTAAACTTTTCTTCTCTGATTCTTAGGTTCACCAACAGATTCGAGTCTTAGTGCATCATTGGTCTAGCAACATAGATGGATGGATGGGTGGATGGACGGACGGACAGACAGATAGACAGATAGTACAAGCAAGCAGCTGAAGAAAAAAATCTACCAAGACTGCTTGGATTCCAGTTCCCGACAGAACACTGTTGTGTTGTACCTCAGGAGTCAGCAGTGCAATCTCAGCAGACTAATGCTGGAGAGAAGCCTTTGTTTTGATGGACTTCAGTGACTTTCCATTGAGCTGTAGGAAAATTTGACAGCTGACTCTGGCTGAATCATAGCCCAGAGGTCTTGAATATACAATTCTCTCTGAAGATTCTTTTCCCAAAGTGCAAACCTGGCAGACTCCAATTGGTATAGTATTTTTTTTTTAATTATTTATCTAGTGTTCACTATGTATGGCAATTTTTATAGGTTCTTGTGCTGGATAGTTTTATGTCAACTTGACACAAGTTAAAGTCGTTTGAGATGGAAGGAACCTCGATTAAGAAAATGTCTCCTGATCTTATTATGATCAGGCTGTAGACAAACCTGTAGGGCATGTTCTTAATTAGGGATTAATGGGGAAGGGCCCAGCTCATTGTGGGTGGTGCCATCTTTGGCCTGATGGTCCTGGGTTCTATAAGGAAAATAGGCTGAGCAAGCTCGTAAGAGCATCCTGCCCTGCTTGAGTAACTGTACTGACTTTCTTCAGTGATGAACTACAATGTAGAGGTGCAAGTCAAATAACTCTGTGGTGGTTTGGGTGAAAATGGCCCCCATAGGCCCAGAGGGAGTGGTACACTTAAGAGGTGTGGCTTTGTTGGAGTAGATATGGTCTGGTTGGAAGAAATGTGTCACTGTGAATAGGCTTTATGGATTCAGATGCTCAAGCCAGGCCCAGTGTGGTTCTCTCTCCCTGCAGCCTGCTGATCCAGATGTAGAACTCTCAGCTACCTCTCCAGCACCATGTCTGCCTACATGCCACAATGCTTCCCACCGTGAGGATAATGGACTAAACTTCTGAACTGTAAGTCAGCCCCAACTAAATGTTTTCCTTTATAAGAACTGCTGTGGTCATGGCATCTCTTCACAGCAATTAAACCCTACCTAAGACACACCCTTTCCCTCCCAACTTCCTTATGGTCGTGGTGTTTCATCATAACAATAGTAACCCTAAGACAGGTTTTTTCATTGATTCCAGTGGACGAAGAAGTCAATCTATGAACTATGAACTGAATAATGTGTCCCTGGTCACACAGCTTGGGTGTGAGATGCTGAGATTTAATGTGAGCTTTCAAACAGGCATGAATATCACAGATCACCCACATTGCATATTAATGGTCTCCATCTTCCAATAAAAAGACAGACCCACAGACTAGATTAGAAAATAGGATCTGTCTATCCACCCCATCCAAGAAACAGACTGCACCATCCATCAAGAACAAATATCACCTCAGATAAAAGGATGGAGGAAAGCTATTCTAAGCAAATGGATCCAAGTAGCAAGCAGGCATAGACATTTTAATATCAGATAAAATAGACTTCAGACCAAAACTAATCATAAGAGATAAGGAAGGACACTGCACATTCATCAAAGGGAAAATCCATCAAGACATTATAACATAATTATAATGACGTTATCATTCTTGGCATCTGTGCACCAAACATAAGGGCACCCAAGTTCATAAACGAAACACTGCTACAGCTAAAATTACATGTTGACCCACAGACGGTGACTTCAGTACCAAACCCTTCTGAATAGGTCTTCCAGACAAAATGAAACATAAATGTTAGACTTAATGTCATAAATCAAATGGACCTAGCAGACACCTACAGAACATCCCACAAAGACTACAAAATATACCTTCTTCTCAGCAGCTCATGGAACTTTCTCCAAGATTGACCACATACTAAGACCCAAAGCAAGTCCCAACAGATATGAGACATTTGCATCCTATCTGATCACCATGGATTAAAGCTGGATCAACAACAGAAAAAACAGGAAGTCTACAAATTTGAGCATACCCAAACCTAAGGAACATGATGAAGGCATTTCTAAGAGTCAAGTTCATAGCACTAAGAGCTTACATTAAAACAAAACAAAACAAACAAACAAAATAAAACTGGGGAGATCTCATGGTAGTAACTTAGTGACACACCTGAAATCTCTGAAACAAGAAGAAATAATACCAAAAATAGATTAGATGACAAGACATAATCAAACTCTAGCCCGAAGTCTATAAAATAAAAACAAACAACAAAAACAATCAATAAAACAAAGAGTTGGTTCCTTGAGAAAAAAATCAATAAGATTGACAAACACTTAGCCAAATTAACTAAAAGATGGGAAAGATCCAAACAAATAAAATTAGAGCTAAAAAGGGAGACATTACAATAGAAACTGAGGAAATTCAGTCATAAAGATATACTTTATGACTGTTCAGTTGGACAGTCATAACTTAACTTAAAGAAATCGATGAACTTTTTGATGTATTTGACCTACCAAAGTTAAATCAAGATCAAATAAACAATTTAAACAGACCCATAACACCTAATAAAATAGAAACTAATTAAAATTCTCATGAAAGGTTTAAGATCAGATGGATTCAACCCAGAATTCTACTAGACCTACATAGAAGAATTAATGCTAATACTATTCAAATTATCCTGCAAAATAGAAAATGAAGGAACATTTCCTAATGCCTTTTTGAAGCCATTATTACCAGATACCAAAACCACAAAAAGACCTAACAAAAAAGAATATTACAGACCAATAATCCTTATGAATGTAGATGCAAAATATCATATTTGCAAACAGAATTTAGGAGCACATCAAAAAGCGTATTAACCATGATTGGATTGGCTTCATGTAGGGATGGTTCAATATATGCAAATGAATAAATGGAATACAGCACCTGAACAAACTCAAAGCCAAAACCACAAGGTCATCTCATGAGATGCAAAAAAGGCCATTGACAAAAAGCCAACATCCCTCCATGATAAAAGTCTTAGTAAGACTAGGACTACAAGGGGCATACCTCCACATAGTAAATGCAATCTTTAGCAAGCCCACAGCAAAAATCAACCAAAATGGAGAAACCCAAAGCCATTTCCACTAAAATCAGTAACAAGATGAGGTTGATCATCCTCTCTATACCCGTTAATATTTGAAGACTTAGCTAGAGCAATAAGACAACTGAAGAATATCAAGGAGCTACAAATAGGAAGGAAAGCCGGGCAGTGGTGGCACACGCCTTTAATCCCAGCACTCGGGAGGCAGAGGCAGGTGGATTTCTAAGTTCGAGGCCAGCCTGGTCTACAGAGTGTGTTCCAGGACAGCCAGGGCTACACATAGAAACCCTGTCTCAAAAAAACCATAAAACAAACAAACAAACAAAAAAAACAAATAGGAAGGAAAGAAGTCAAAGTATCTTTATTTGTAGATAATATGATTTTAAACACAAAGGACTCTTTTTTAAAAAATTAGCTAAAAATCTCCTATACTTCAGCAGAGTAATGGGATACAAATTAGCAGACAGAAATCAGTGGTCTTCCTATATACACTGAGAAAAAAATTAGAGAAACAATACTTTTTTTTCAAAAACTTTTTTGTATGACTCTCACCAAGCAAGTGAAATACTTGTATGTTAAAAACTTTAAGACATCTCAGAACGAGGTTGAAGGTGCCAGAAGATGGAAAGATCTCCTATGCTCATGGCTTAGTAGAATTCATATTGTGATATGCCCATCCTACTAAGACTCTATACAGATTGGATGCAATCCTCATCAAAATTCCAATATAATTCTTCACAAAAATTGCAAACAAAATATTAAAGTTCATATAGAAACACACACACACACACAACCTGCATAGCTAAAACAATCAATAATAATAATAATAATAATAATAATAATAATAATAATAGAATAAAAGTCACTCATTGGATGGACCATTAACCCGAATTTCAAGTTATAATAATCATAAAAACAGCATGGAATTGTAAAAACAGATCAATGGAATCCAATTAAAGACCATCATAAACTCATACACACATCATGGACACCTGATTTTGACACAGGAGCCAAATGCACACTGTCATTTTGCTATTTACTTACAATAAATAAAACAAAATAATTTATTAATTTTGACCATTCTGATTGGGGTAAGAGGAAATAAAAAGGTAGCAGTCATTTGGTTCTCCCTGGAGGCTAAAGATGTTAAACATTTGTTTGTGTCTCAGCCTTTGAGAACTCTAAGGTCAGTTCTGAACCCCACTTTTCAAGTGGGTTATTATTTGTCATCTTGCTATCCAGGGGCTTGTTTGTTTGGTTTGTTTTTGTTTTTTTAAGTTCTTTATATATTTTAGATACTAATCCTTTCTCAGATGTATAATTGCAGTACAGAAGCTTTCTGGCTTTGTGAAATCTCATTTATTGTTAGTCTTAGAGACAGTGCAATCAGTGTTCTGTCCAGAGAGTCTTGTCCTGTGCACTTGTGGGAGTACTGGCCAATACAAAATGAATTCAGTGATATTTTTCTGGACTTACTGTTTCATTTTGCTTTGTTTTGGGCTTCTTTTTTAAAAAAATTTTTGTCTTATTAGTCTTTTGCTTGTTTGCTTAGTTTTTTAATTGTGTGGGGGGTTTGTATTTCTTTTGTTATTGTTGTTTTTTGTTTCTTTTTGTTTGACTTGTCTTTATTTAAAAGAGAGGGAGAAAAAAACAAAGATGAGCTGGTAGGGAGGTACATCTGTCAGGAATTTAGTGAAGGGAAAGTCATGACTGAGTATATTCTGTCAATTTTTTCAATGAAAACAGAAGTTGCATGTTGTAGGGTTGTGGATCTGGGAGGAGTTATGGAGAGCATGAACATGATTAAAATACATCATGTAGATTCCCAATTAATTAATAAAATATTATTTTAAAAATACACAACAAGAAAAACCATATCTGAAGAATATACTGTTTTATTCTAGATTTGTAGTTAACAAAATTGCCCAAGACCTTTACCCTTCAGAGCCTAACTTTTATTTTCTAGTAAAAATGCCTTGTCTTGAGTTGCTGAGATGGCTCAGTATGGAAGGATGCTTGCTGCCAAACCAGATGACCTTGCTGGATCCTAGAACCTACACAAAGGTTGAAGATGAGAACCCGCTCCACACACCTGTGCTCTGACCCCGCCTCTAGGCGGTGATGTAGGTGCCCCATGACCCACTTCCACTAAATAAGTAAATAAATAAATGATAGTTTTAAACAAGCTTGCCTCCAAAATTCAAATAGTTTATGGTGCTTGATTTAAAAGGTGCCTTCTTTTGCATTCCACTTAAAAATAAACCCAGATTACTTTTTTAAAAAAAAAAAAATTATTTTTCTTCATCTTTATTTTATGTGCATGGGTGTTTTGCCTGCATGTGTGTCTCTGTGCATTACTTGTGTGCAGTGCCTGCAGAGGTCGTGAGCCACCATGTGGATGCTGAGGAAAAAGAACCGAGGTCCTCTGGAAGAGCAGCCAGTGCTCTTGCCACTGAGCCATGTCTCCAGCCCACTCCTGCAACAATCAGTTCTAATGAGCAGACCTCTCACCCCTCAGTAAAGTAAAAATTTAAAAACCCATCTTCGTATACTTCTGGGCAATCCTTCCCCACATATTTAGAATCTTGCTCACTTTTTTTTTTTTTTTTTTAAGAAATACTAGCAAATGGTTTTTAAGTACGACATTTTTTAAAAAATTTATTTATTTATTTATTTGGTTTTCGAGACAAGGTTTCTCTGTATAGCCTTGGCTGTCCTGGAACTCACTCTGTAGACCAGGCTGGCCTCGAACTCAGAAATCCGCCTGCCTCCGCCTCCCGAGTGCTGGGATTAAAGGCATGTGCCACCACTGCCCGGCAAGTATTACAATTAAAACAGGAAACTCTACTAGAACATGCAGATCACTTGTGTAGAAAGAAAATCGTGGTGAAGAGACCAAAAATGAGATGGTGCCTACTAAGGACTTTCCACAGTACAGATTGGTCCAGGGAGCACTCCCAATAATGCCATAAAAGAAAACACTGGTTCCTTTCTGCACATAGCATGAGTAGAGGGTCACATGACTGAACATGAACAATCCAATAACCTTAACGGAGTACCATAGAGCTGTAGCTCTGTAAACCCTCCCACCACCACCACCCAGAGTCAAACATTGGCCAATCAGGATTGCCTTCATTTGCATGATGGAAATTACACAGGGGAGAATTCACACACACAAACTTCTAAATTAAGACTACCGCCGGGCAGTGGTGGCACACGCCTTTAATCCCAGCACTTGGGAGGCAGAGGCAGGAGGATTTCTGAGTTCAAGGTCAGCCTGGTCTACAGAGTGAGTTCCAGGATAGCCAAGGCTACACAGAGAAGCCCTGTCTTGAAAAACCAAAAAAAAAAAAAAAGACTACCACAGACCACATCTACAAACAGGCTGTTGTTCTGTGGTTGCCCTTGCTGCTCAATACATTTCTTTTCCTCTATTGGATTTAACTGAATTATTTCGCTGCCTGTGACTCTGGCCCACCACAACTTGCTAATTGCCAGTTTGACTTAAGAATTTTGCCTGGGAAACACCATCCAGACTCTTAATCCCCTTACTAAATATAGATATAAAACATTCCCCTAGAGCACATACTCATAAGTTATGAGTGGTTCAATTGCAGGTTAGCCAAGCCTAGAAGCCAACAGAAAACAGGTAATTCCAGCATTCAAGAGCCTAAGACCTCTCAGTAGCTAGTTAAGACTGCTGCGGATGGTAAACTATTTCAGAATATGGGTACACAATTACAGACTTGTAACAAAGGCCCTAATTAGGAACAGATCTTGAGAGCCTAATCTTGGTAATGGTATATCAAACTGCTTCGAAACCTCTTGAAGATCAATTAATGTCCACTCTTGCTCTATAAAAGCCATCCAGTATGCACACTACACTAACCACAGGGAGCGGGAGTTCCCGGAAGCAACTAGGAGAGACCCTCTCACCGATAGTTTATGATTCAAAAACAATTTGATCACACAAGCCTTCAGTGGCCGTCCGGGATGAGTGTCCTGGCATCAGTAGCCAGTTATGAGCTGCTAAAAGGAGCCAAGGATATTATATCTGAGTAACCAATCACCATATTTTGTACGCAATTATGTCTTGAATCCTGATGGAGCAAAAGAATGGAGACTGGTTGGCTGCTGGGAGGTTAGGTAAATATTCCCAACATACAATTTGATAACCCCAACATAACTCTAAACAAAAAATGGCTTTAAATCCCCTCCACTCTAATGCCTGCGAGCTCCAGGTCTCTGATCCCCACTCCAGAATTGCGAGCAAGTATTTGATGCTGTTTACACACACACACACACACACACACACACACACACACACACACACCAGCAAATCAGATCTGTCAGACTATCTGGAAGTGGCTTTCCAGACCTCAGAAGACAAATACAGGCTATGCAATAATGACCCAACCTTCCACATAGATGATACTAGATATATTTGCTCAAGAGACCAAATCAATAGCTCTCACCTGAACTCTGGAGCCTCCGAAAGAGAAATGAGCCGTCATTTATATTGACTCAAAATATCATTTTTGATGATCTATACTACGGAGCCATATGAAGAAAGAGAGGGCTTCAATCTCTAAATAATTAAGGCATTGAAATAGTTAGGGGTATGTAAACCCTTGGAGGCCGTTCTCGTGCATGAAGAGGTAGCTACTACATATTGCTTCAAACATCATAAAAGAAACTACAGTATTAGCCAAGCCAGTATGTTGGCCGCAGGTAAGACATAGTTGATTTCCTAATACTTGGAGTTAACTCTTTTTTAACCTGAATATTCAGAAGTTGAACCTAAGAGTGGGGTTTTAAAGAGTAGGACCCTCCCTTTCAATGGGAAGTAAATTCTCGTGGAACTGTCTTGGTACCCCAAAACCTTCTGTTTCCTATAACTAACTGTCCTAGGGTTTTACTAGTGTGAACAGACACCATGACCAAGGCAACTCTTATAAAGGACATTTAATTGGGGCTGGCTTACAGGTTCAGAGGTCCAGTATTATCAAGGCAGAAACATGGCAGCATCCAGGCAGGCATGGTGCAGGAGGAGCTGAGAGTTCTATATCTTCATCTGAAGGCTGCTAGCAGAATACTGACTCCCAGGCAGCTAAGATGAGGGTCTTCAAGCCCACACCAACAGTGACACACCTACTCCAACAAGGCCACGCCCACACCCACAAGGCCACACCTCCTAACGGTGCCACTCCCTGGGCCAAGCATATACAAACTATATTCATCAACTCTCTCACTGTTAGGTAAGGTGTATTAACTGATTTATCAAATCATACCATAGAAGGTCAGACAATAAAGAGGTGAATTACAAGCAGGTATTTAACACAGCAGCTTCTTTTAATAAGACCCAAAGCAACATTCTCCAACTCAATCAGACTGCCCACATTCAAAAGGGAATCAACCATCAGCTGGCTGAGGGGTCTTTTGCTCCACCATGTTAGACATTATGGAGAGCCAGGAAGCTCTTCAAGTGCTGGACTCTGGCAGATTTCATCTCCCCTCATGTTTGGCAGCAGTGAGCAGAGGGAGTTAGCAGGATGGAGCTACTGCAAGCAGCAGGCACTCTCTCTGATGTTACAGATCTTGTGCCTCGGGCCCTTGGCAGGGGCCTGAATTCCAAGCTCTCGGTCTGGGTTTTGAAACTGTTGGACCTGGAGACATAACAGCTCCCTGGAACACTCTTTCAGTGGCAAATGCCTACGGTTTCTCTTCTCGGCTCCTTACCACTTGTTTATCCTTACTCAGTCTCAATTCTGTTCCTTCTATTCCCGATTCTTTTTTTTTTTAAGATTTTATTTATTTTATGTATATGAGTACACTGTAGCTATCTTCAGACACACCAGAAGAGGGCGTCAGATCCCATTACAGATGGTCGTGAGCCACCATGTGGTTGCTAGGAATTGAACTCAGGACCTCTGGAAGAGCAGTCAGAGTGCTCTTAACCACTGAGCCATCTCTTCAGCCCCTATTCCCAATTCTTTACTTCCATTGTCCTTCTCCCTGGGCTGGCTGCTCTGAAATGGTGGCTCCATTCTTCAGCTGTCAGGCATTTGGCCAGATGACTGCTTCCATAGTTGGGACTCCTCAGAATGCTTGCCAGGATTGATTGGGTGCAACGTGTCTGCCACCACCAGAAGTCTGTCTCTCTTCTGCCACAAGCCATCTCTTTCTGTTGCTACTTTCTCCATGTCACCAGCTCAACTCACACCACTGAAAACAGACAAGAAATGGTCTCTGGGGAGAAGCCTGTCATTGGGTAACACACGAGTATCTCCCAACTGACTCACTGAGCTAGCCTAAGCAGACTAATTATAGCTCAGGAAGCGATGTCTGGATCAACACAACCATTTCCCGTGATTCTCAACCTTCCTGATGCTGCGAGCCTTTAATATATTTCTCATGTCGTGATGACCCCCAACCATAAACTTATCTCATTCCTAGTTCATAACTGTAATTTTTGCTACTTTTATGAATCACAATATAAATATCTGATATATAGAATATTTGATGTGGGACCCCCGAAAGGGGTCACAACTCACAGGTTGAGAACCTTTGGCAATCAGTCTTGTCCCTTAGTACCAGTCAGTCACCGAGGCTTGTTTTGTTTTGAGCCAATTGGGGCCTTGTTTCTTAGTGCCAACCTGAGTCATCAAGACTTGTGTTTGGACCAATCATAGTCTTAGCACCACCCAGAGCATCTCTGTTAGACCATGGGATGTGCTCTCCCTCTGGTCAAAATGGAAATGGTTGCAGGGTCCTCTGAAGTTCATTTAGTACAAAATGTTTCTGCTGGTACTGTGCTTTTAGGAGCTGGATTAACCAGCTGAGGTTTTCTCCTCTCTCTCTCTCTCTCTCTCTCTCTCTCTCTGTGTGTGTGTGTGTGTGTGTGTATCCTGCTCCATAAATTTCTATCTTATAACTTTGAGAGAGAGTCTCATGGAATCTGGAGCTAGGTTGTGTGGGAAATGTAAATGAGATATGTTGCCTTTTTTATTAAAAAATGATGAAATAAGGTAAGGCAAGCACGATTTCTGGGATGGCTCTTCTTCACTGTCAACTTGTCTACATCCAGAAACAACTAGAACCCCCAAATGTAGGGGCACACCTCTGAGGGATATTTGTCTTACTTGAAGTTGGAAGATCCACTTCAAATCCAGATCTCTAAGGTGGGAGGACACACCTCATATCTGGACCACACCTTCTGCCCAAAGCCTATATAAGGGCATGGAAGAAGGAAGCTTTTGCTCTTTGCATGTGTGACCTCTCCTCAGCTACCAAGTCCATGCACTGGCATTAGAGCCTACTTCTTCTAGATTCCGGGAAACACTGAAGACCTCATGGGCTGGACAACTGCTGGATTCCTGAATCTTCTGTTCATAGGCTGCCATCTTTGGATTAGCTGGACCATAGCCTGTAAGTCATTCTAATAAATCTCCTTTCTACATATAGAGAGGCTCATTTTATAGGCTCTGTTACCCTAAAGAGCCCTGACTAATACAATGTCATTTAGACAAAATCTTTCCCGAGTTAGCATTTTCCCGAAGCCAGTACACATGCCCAAGGATGCATTCTATACTGCTTATTAACGGCATCATTTTAAATTAGTCAACTGGGTAAGGTGAGGCTAACAAGTTAGAGGGAAGTACAGGAATGAACTGCTCCCTTGCTTGCTTGCTTGCTTGCTTAATTTGACACAGCTATTCAGCTTTCTGTAGAAGTATAACTTTTTGCCTTGGTAAAATTTTGTGCTGGTTGGTTTTTGTCAACTTGACACAAACCCTAGAGTCATTTAGGAAGAGGACATCAATTGAGAAAAAGCCCACAGGAGATTGGCCTGTAAGCAAGCCTGTGGTGCATTTTCTTGATTAGCAATTGATGTGGAAGAGCCCAGCCCATTGTGGGTGGTGCTACCCCTGTGTAGGTGGTCCTGGGGGTGGTGTATATAAGAGCAGGCTAAGAAAGCGCTGGAGAGAGAGCGAGCCAGTAAGCAGCATTCCTCAGTGGCCTCTCCTTATGTACTGTGATGTAGAAGTTGAAGTGAATACTTGCCTCCCCAAGTTGATTTTGGTCATGGTTTTCATCACAGCGATAGAAAGTCAACTAAGACAAATACGTTGGATTATGTGGTCATTTCTTGAGAGCCTAGACCAATAGTTCCCAACCCATGTGTACTGGCTGGTTTTGTGTCAACTTGACACAAGCTGGAGTTATCACGGAGAAAGGAGTTTCAGTTGAGAAAATGCCTCCATGAGATCCAGCTGTAAGGCATTTTCTCAATTAGTGATCAAGGTGGGGAGGGCCCCTTGTGGGTGGTACCATCTGTGGGCCGGTAGTCTTGGGCTCTATAAGAAAGCCAGCTGAGCAAGCCAGGAGAAGCAAGCAAGCCAGTAAGGAACATCTCTCCATGGCCTCTGCATCAGCTCCTGCTTTCTGTCCTGCTTGAGTTCCAGTCCTGACTTCCTTTGGTGATGACCAGCAATGTGGAAGTGTAAGCCAAATCAACCCTTTCCTCCCCAACTTGCTTCTTGATCATGATGTTTGTGCAGGAATAGAAACCCTGACTAAGACACCATGGGTCACAACCCCTTTGGGGGGTCAAATAGGAGTCACATATCAGATATCCTGCATATCAAATATTTATACTGATTCATAACAGTAGCAAAATTATAGTTATAAGTAGTAACAAAAATAATTTTTTTTGGGGGGGGGGGGGTTCACCACAACATTAGGAACTGTGTTAAAGGGTCCCAGCATTAGGAAAGTTGAGAACCACTACCACTGCTGTAGACTCGTTTCATGTATCTTTGTACCTAATGTACGGCCCCTCTCTCCATGACTGAAGAAGGTCTTGGAGACTAGTTCCCACCCTATGAAATACAACCACTGCTTTGTTGTAGTTGTTTGGATGTAAAGATAGACCTCTGCTCAGGAACTAATGGAAACCTCACATCAAAAGCAGATCGGATCGGCAACACAATAAGGCTCAAAGCAAGCGACACAGAAACCCGTAACTCTGGGCATGAACTGAGGTAGCGTAAGTGGATTTTAAAATCCTTCTGGTCATTGGGTATTTTTGGAGGATAAGAATGTATAGTGGTTTGAATATGCTTGGCCCCTCGGAAAGGCCCTATGAGGTGTGGCCTCGTTGGAGTGGGTGTGGCCTCGTTGGAGTGGGTGTGGCCTCGTTGGAGTGGGTGTGGCCTCGTTGGAGTGGGTGTGGCCTCGTTGGAG
>JADRCH010000082.1:8795537-8815785 GCA_019843965.1 Rhynchomys soricoides
CCCTCCTCCTCCTCCTCCACCCTCCTCCTCCTCCTCCACCCTCCTCCTCCTCCTCCACCCTCCTCCTCCTCCTCCTCCTCCTCCTTTGGAATACCGCCTTCTCACTGTGGGCTCTGGCATTTATTCCCTCTCCAGAATCCCCAGAACTAAACTATCTGCAGCTGGCAAAGATCACGCCCCTGTGAGTGCAGGAGACAATCATAGTTAATGGCTGTGGACAAACTGAAGCAGCCCCACATCCTGCACCTGCGATTAAAACAACAACAAAAAAAAACCATACAACTGGTGTTTTTAAAGAAACTTAAACTCTCGATACTGGGTATAGATTTAAATCTTACAGGCATTGGAACAAGGTGTGAAGGTTCATCTTTGATAGGGGGAGGAGAGGAGAGCTTAAGAAAGACAAGAGAAAAATAGACAGCATCAGTGGAGACTCCAGGAGAAATAAGCCCCGAAGGCAGGTGACCTGGAGTATGGCCTACCTACCTCAGGCTTGAGTGTCTGCAGAGAGCTGGGAATTCTCAAGTGCACAGTCTCACAGCAGGCTGAGGTGAGGGCAACACTGGACTCAGAATTCAGGAAGAAAGGGGAAATTAGAACAACGAGTGGTCCTGAAAGACAGCAGACAGCTAAGGGGTGTGATAGAGATGCCCATCAGCTGGCCAGGCTTGCTGGACCTGCCATCTTCCTGGACTGAGCCCATGCTCTGGAAGGGCAACCTGGCTCTTGAGCCCATAGCCTTTGGGAAACAGACACACAAAGCCTTTTACCATTTTTTCTCCCTGTGTCACATCCACAAGTCCCAAGTGTGTAACTCCTGAGAAGCTATGTGGCTGCTTTCACCAAGGACGACTTCCCAGAGACTGACACCCATAAGAGGAGCCTCTCCACCCAAGGGTGGGAGGACTCTCTGAGGCATCACCATGAGGGAAGGCCAGGTGTAGGCACTGCAGCTATTTCTAATCCTCCAGAGGAAAGGGAGCTTTGACTGCTTGAAAAGCAGGCTGATTGTCAGGGGCGGAACCCAGCTCAGAGCTGTCATGGAAGCTCCTGGCAGGGGGTGGAGACAGGGGGCTTGGACTGACAGGGCTGTGATTTTGAAAGAAATGTCTTTAAGAGAATGACTTAAAGTAGGAGAGAAATATTATTATTAGGTAATGCCTGTCAGGTTATTTTTTTTTTATGTGTTCTTGGTATTTCATAATCATTTTGCCTTTAGATGGTAAGCCCTTCCTGGCCCTGGGCCATGAACTATGCCCCTCGGGTCTCACCCCAGCCCTGGACATGCAACGGGCATCAGGAGGTATTTGCTGCCTGACCCTTGGTCTCTGTGGTAGAAAGTAAATAATCCTCTAGCAGTTAGTGATGAACCCCAAAGATGGGCAAACATTTACACTTGCACCCTTCAAACCCACCGAGCACCCACCCAGCACCAGCATAAAGCTCACAACAGAGAACAAGGCTCTGGGGATCCCCACCAGAAATGGGTATGGGGTTCACCTTTCAGATCGGTTCCTGCTCTTCATCCTATGGAGCCACATTCTCTCTAGACACCCCCTTTGTCACCGCAGCCAGCTCAGCCTGCAGGCTCAGCATAGCCCTCTGGTTCTGGTTCAGAAATGCTATCTGGAGCCAGTTCTCTCTCGTCTGTGCTGGCTGCGGGCACTTCAGTCTCTGCAGAGATTTCAGTACCTACAAGCAGTCACTAGCTGGCCGGTCATACTCCTTTGCCAGACCTAACCAGGCCTCCTCTCTACTAGAGCCTTCCAGTTCACACTGCGTGTAACATCCACTTACCCCTGAGTCCAACTTCTACGCAGGCCAAAGGCCCTGTGCTGAAGGCTTGTGAGCTAGGACGCCCCCAGTTCTGTTGATAAATGACAGAGAGGTGTAGAGGTTTCTCTTTTTAGTTTTGGGTCTGACCGGAGGCTTCACACATGCTAAGCCCACATTCTCCAATTCACAGACCTGGACAGGGATTCTTAAATAGAGCACAGCTTTTCAAAAATCTTCTCCCCTGCTTATTCAGGAAGCTGAGCTTGAGCAGGAAAATCTTTAGAAGTTGCTGCAGAAGGAGACTGTCAACTGTAGGGGAAAAAATACATGCACACACTACACACACACACACACACACACACACAACTTCCCCGTGCCTAAATCATGCACCCAGACAAGCTCAGACCAGAATCCATCTCAAAAGATAAAACCTCCCCCACCCTCCATTTTACACCCTCCTTTGGAAATTTATACTGCAATATTTATTTGAACAGGAAAAGGGCCATTAAAATGGAAATCGGAACCCGTGACGGCAAGAAATGAAATCAGCATGGGAGGTTTTATTCCCTGGGGATATTTGAGTCACTCCTGATATTCCGAAAGTCAAGAATTAATGGTCACCAAGGACATTTTTGGTTTCAATAGCTTTTTTTTTCCTTTCCTTTCTATCTTCCTTAAAACAGCTTATCCATTTGCACGGAAGAGCCCTTGGGGAGCCTTGCCTGCGCTGGGAGACCGTTGCTGGCAGCGCTTACTGCTTGCTTGGGCCAACTGCACCAATGGTGACATGCTCACTCTGTAGCAAGATGACTATAAGTTCCAACTTTTCTTCCTTTTCTGAGAAATGGGTATGGCTTCTGCTGCATGAGCTCTGGGGACCAGAAGCCTGTTCCAACCCCAGGTGTCTTATTTGGAGAACAGTAGTTACTTTGTAACTCCTAAAGAAACCCAAACCCCAGCCTGACACTAAACCCGATCCTATCACATCATATCCTGTCTTACAGATGCTTTTGCAAGGTGATTAATTCCAAACTGACATAACAATAGCACACCCACAGAACTGTCCAATCTTTTTAAAAGGAATAAACCTTCAGTTAAAATCTGAAACATTGAACCTGTGTGTGTGTGGGGGGGATAAACATGGGGAACAAACTTGAAATTATAGGTGTAGTCGAGAACTTTCTGGAGAATGATAAGAGCACAGGACATAGTCCCAAGAATCAACAAATGGGGGTGCATGGAATTAAAAAGTCTCTGCACCCCAGTTATCAGCAGAGTGAATAGATAGTTTCTTGAATAAGAAAAACATCTTTGCCATCTATGCTACAGACAAGGGGTATTAATATCTAGGATATATAAAGAAAGCAAAAATTAAAGAAGACCACAATGAAATCAACAGATAGTTCTCAAAAGAAGAAACACAAATGGCCAATATGTTTTAAAACATTTGGTATCCTTAACCATGAGGGAAATTCAGATTAAAAGTACCTAGAGATTCCATCTCACCCCAGTCAGGATGAGTAAGATCAAGAAACTAAGTGACAACCAATGCGGTGAATCTCTAGGGAGAGAGGAATCCTAGCCCACTCCTGGTGGGAATGTAACTGTCATAGGGTGACCATGTGATGATTCCTGAAAAAAAAAAAAAAAATTAAAAGAACTATCATTCAGTACCCAAAGGATTCCACATCCTACCACAGAGACACTTGCACATGTAGAGAGAATATCTTATGTCTGGATGGATGTGGCACCTGTCAATAATAAATCTGATGGCCTATGGCTTAGGCAGGGAATAGGAGGTGGGATATCCGGAAGGAGAGAGAATTCTGGGATAGAGCCAGGTGGGAGATTGGCCCTGGAGATGTGATAAGACAGACACGTGGTAGCTGAGCACAGGTAACCAGCCACGAGGCAGAATGTAGGTTAAAATAATTGGGTTATCTAACTTATGATCTAGTCAGAGGAGAGCCTAGCTATATGGCCAACGTATCTGCAAATATATTCTGAGTCTAAGACTTATTTCCAGGGGCATGGGGCTGGAAGGACTTACGTTCTACACGCACATTCATGCCGATTGCTGCTCTGTTCATGATAGCAAGAAACCAGTCTAGAAGTCCATCAATGGAAGAATGAATCCGAAAACCGGACCATCCAACTGGAATCTATTCAGTAAAGAGAAATGGAACTTGCAGAAAAATGGATAAAACTGGAAACTAGGTCTCAGATAAAACTCTCATGTCTTCTTCCTCAGGTGGGAATCCTAGCCTTTTGGTTTGTGTGTCTCAGTTTCTTTCCCCGTGGCTGAGCTATAAAAATGCCCTGACAAAAGCAACAGGAAGAGAGGTTTATTTCTCCCCACAGATGGAGCCCCAGTCCATCACTGTGAGGGGAGCCACAGCGACAGGACATTGGGAGGACTTGCACACACAACTGCAATCGGAGGAAGTAGAGATGATTATACGCCAGCATTCAGCTCCGGTTCTCCACTTCACACAGCCCGGGATGCCCTACCCAGAGAAGGTTCTGCTTAAAGTTAAATGTGTTTTACCATATTAATTAACATGATCAGAATAATTCTTGACAGACCTTCCCAGAGGCTAACTTGAATCTTGATGATCCCTCATTGGCTTGTCTTCTGGGTGATTCAGGATTCAGTCAGGTTGACAACACTAACCATTGCAGCATGTGCATACATAAAGCATTGTGAGACTGAGTGTACTCCATGAAACTAGACAGGAAACTCCAGAGTGGAGTGAGGTGATCAGAAAAAGGGGTGGAGCCACATGTGGCGCACGCCTTTAATCCCAGCACTGGGGAAGCAGAGGCAGGTGGATTTCTGAGTTTGAGGCCAGCCTGGTCTACAGAGTAAGTTCCAGGACAGCCAAGGCTATCCAGAGAAACCCTGTCTCAAAAAAAAAAAAAAAAAAAAAGCCATAATGAAACCTAATTATTTGAAATTAAATTTTCTCAGAAATTTAAAAATTCAAAAATGAAAAACAAACAAACAAAAAACCCTACACACCTAGAACCAGATTCTTAGGGATTCTTGCCTGTAATCCCAGCAATCAAGAACTAAAGACGGGACAGTCCTGAGTTGACAGGCAGCCTGGATAGCATAGGAGACCCTCATCTTTCAAAATCAAGCCCTGGGGTGTAGCCCAGTGTTCGAGGGATTCCTACCACATCCAAGACCCTGCTTTGATCCCCCACACAAAGAGGGTGGCATGGCAGACAGATACTGAGACATTGTGTGCCTGGGAAAAGGCAAGGGTTTGCTGAGTTTGCTCAGAAATGGAACCCAGGACTCTGGATCCAAAAGAAAGAGACAAACAACCCAGCAGCAAATAGGTGGAGACTGTAACTGTGCCGGCTAGTTTTATGTCAACTTGACAAAAGCTAAAGTCATCTGAGAGGAAGGAGTCTCAACAACAACAACAACAACAAAATGCCTTCCTAAGGACCAGCAGTAGGCAACACTGTAGGGCATTTTCTTAATCAGTGATTGATGGGGGAGGGCCCAGCCATCATAGGTGGTGCCACCCTGGGCTGGTGGTCCTGAGTTCTATAAGAAAGCAGGCTGAACAAGCCATGAGGAGCAAGCCTGCCAGCAGCAGCATCCCTCCACAGTCTCCGCATCAGCTCCTGCCTCCAGGTTCCCGCCCAGTTTGAGTTCCCGGCCTGACTGCGGAAGTGTAAGCCAGATAGACCCTTTCCTCCTTGAGCTGCTTTGGTCATGGTGTTCCATCAGAGCAATAGAAACCCTGACTAAGACAAGCCAGTATCAGGGACTGGGGTGTTGCTATGACAGACCTGACCATGTTGTTTCAGAGAGGATTGTGTGAGGACTTCGTAACTTCCTGCAAGTAAAGGCACTGAGTGGTCAGTGTTTAGTAAGCTGTCCTGTAGGAGCTTGGAAGATAAGAATGTTGAGAGCAGGGCAGACGATGGAGGCCTGGCTGGTGGAGTTTCAGAGGGAAGTTTAAGATTATCAGGGCCATTTGTTATTCTGAATGAAGATTCTGTGGTTCTGGTTACTAGGGCTGAAGAATCAGCTGCTTAAACTGTACCAGAACTACTAATGGGAAACCTAAGCTTTGCTGGGATGTTGGTCAGCTGGGGCTGAGAAACTAGCAGTGCTTAAGAAGCTGACTAGCATCACTGAAGTGTAATCCCCTGGAAAGTGTTTCTTGGGAGCACACAGACGCTGTGTCCCACAGGCGGCCATGGTTGTACCTCATGCTGGCAACCGAACTTGGTGACGTGTAAGAGTCACCAGGTGGTACTGGTTCTGAAGGTATGAAGGGGTCATGGAGAACAGCTGGAGGCTTGGCACTGTGAGAGGCCATTGGTGAGGGTGCAGCCTCAGTAGCAGTTGAAGGCCCAGGACTGAAGGAGAGAAGCTGAGGCTCAGCACCATGAAGAGATCCTATGAGAGGCTATTGGTGAAAGTGCAGCCCAGTTGCAGCAGAAGACCCCACCAGCATTTTGCAGATGCCAGGACCATGGAATGACCACCAAGAACAGCAGCAGCAGCGGAGTGAAGTCAGCTGGAGCCTAGAAGACGGTCTGTGTGTGCTGCAGACAGCAGAGCTGAAGAAGTGACCCAAGCTCCTTGGGAAAGCCCAGAAAATTGTGAGTGAATTCTGGATATTAGCCATTGAGTCATTTACACTTAGAGAGTTTGCTTTGCTTTGATTGTGACTATCAGGGCCCCAATCCTTCCTTCTTGAATTGAGAAAGCATTCAATTTATTTTTGATTTTACAGAAGGTCACAGTTGAGAGACTTTACATTTCAAAAGACTTTGGATTTTAAAAGCGATTGGCTATTTCAGAGAGACTGAATTGTTTAAATTCTTCAAGATTGACTTTTAAAGTTATTTATATTTTTTTAATATGAGATCTTGGGGATGACCAAGAAAGGCAAGGTTGGCTTTTAACAGTGACTTGTGTGTCAAGTTGACAAGGGGTCAGTTGTGCCGTTTAATTTTATGTCAGCTCGACACAAGTTAAAGTCATTAGACGGCAGGGAACCTCAGTTGAGAATGCCTCCATAAAATCTGGCTGTAGTCAAGCCTGTTGGGCATTTTCTAAACTAGCAATTAATGTGTGAAGCCAGCCTATTGTGTGTGGTGCCATCCTTCCTGGCCTTTTTTTAAAAAACAAAAAACAACAAAAAACAACAAAAACAACAAAAAACAAACAAAAAAAAAAAACCCAGAACATTTCTTTTTCACTAAGACTTTCCCAGAGGACGCAACTAACCTTGTCCCCACCCCACACCCCATGAAGGGTTGGTGTGCTCACTGCTATAAAGCAAACAGGAACAGTTTCAATGACCAGAACCAACCTTAAATGGCAAAAAACGCTGTCTATCTGAATTATCGTAAAAATGTTCAAGTAAAAAAAGAAAAACAGAAAGAAAAGGAGCAAAGGGGTCACGGTGGTTTCAGAGTGAAGAAATTGTTCATGGTTTATGTCAGACATTCAATCTTGGCTCGGATGTAACAAAGTGGAAACAGGATCACTATCTTACAAAAGGTTCGATACAGCATGCTGTATGCACACGTTCCAAGCCCACCCCTGGACCCTAATGCTTCCAACTTAATTACTTCAACCGAGGAGCACGTAGATCGGCTCTTTGATCCAGTCTTTGTTATCTGGCTGGTGTGTCTGTGTATCATCAGCTCAGTAAACAAGACAGCTGAGATCTGCTGGATGGTCAATAAAATCAAACAACTGACTGATATCACATGTGAGTGATATCACACGTGACTGATATCATATAGAGGATTCACTCTCTTCAGATGTTCCTCATACATTTTACAACACCTCCCATGACGTCGTTCACAGACTCCTAGTCAGCATTAGTACTGCCGTCTGGCCTCTTGGCAGGATGTACCAGCAAAATAGTATGAAACATCACATGCCAAATGCTTTGCTGTAGCCGCTGCTAACTCCTGCCTCCAGGTTCCTGCCATGTTTCAGTTCCAATCTTAACTTCTTCTATGTTGAACATCACTATGGAAGTGTAAGTTGAATAAACTCTTTCCTCCCCAACTTACTTTGGTCATGGTGTTCGATCCCAGCAATAGTAACTCTTAAGACAGTATGAATTCTGAGAGGAAACTAGAGCCATCAGGGGATATGCAGCATGTGGCCCACTTAGATAGCAAGCAGTGGACAGAAAAGATTTCAGTGTCAGAGATCAAACCTGAGTGTGCTAGGAAAGTGTCTCACATCCCAGGACAAGGACGACATTTCGTTTTCTTTTGTTTGGTAAATGCCAGTTCTGTTGGTGAGGCAGAGTAGTGGCCTTTTGAAGGAGAGAGACAAACTCTATATAAATGCCTAAGAGACTAAATTGAACTTGATTTCTCAAGAGGTACAATTGTTTAACATGTGATGTCCCTGTCCTAGGGGTGGTCAGCAAATTGAGAAGCATCTATAGGGCTATTCTCTGGGAGCGAGATGTTTCTAAATCCCAGTTAGAGGCGGGGTTGGACAGTCACTCTATCTTTTCCCTGGGATTAGCCCTTAGCTCCCCACATACATACAGCACCGGATGTTAGGTTTTAGATGGGGTGGTTGGTTCAAGGGGAGAGTGACATGGATTACTGGAGGCTGAGAAATTATCAACATTAACAGCATGGACAGACAGACAGAGCCATCAGCGTCACTGGGGCTCCAAGGAGAGATAAGTATGACTGAGTCCCTGAAGAGAATCAGAGGATGTGGAAGGTTCACAGCCTGGCTTTCTTAGAGAACATGAGGAATGGGGTGGGGAGCACAGCATGGTACCCCTCATAGTGGTGGCACTAGCAAGTGGGCTAGCTTGGGAATCACAGCGTCCCAGTGGGATATCTATTGGTATCTGAGAGAGGAGAAGCAAACAAGGGTTGGATTCTCACATTAAATTCCTACAAATTCATTGAGGATGTCTGCAGCAGAAGTGTTCTGGGGTCCTGATGCCCAGGTTCTGTCTCAAAGGGGTGGGGAGGCCCTGGGAGAAAATCTGATTCCACTTCTTGTGGGCCCACACTTGTCTCTCTCTTCTAATTAATTTTTTTATTCCGTCTCTTGCAAATGTCATATGTGAAATGTATTCTATCTTTGCTTGAAGCCAATGACAAAAAAAGAAATGTGCCCCCTGCTGTGTGTGGTCAGAGCTCTGACTCTGTGTGTGTGTGTGTGTGTGTGTGAAAATGACAAGTGGCTTCCTGTTGGAATGTTCTAAGACAGCCAGTAGAGGTTTATTGAGAATACATTACACTTCTAGCTGTGGGTTTGACTCCCTATGCACAACACCTTCCCTGTGAATCGCAAGAACGATGTTCTTGGTAGTTGGATCCTGGGTACCTGTTTAAGTCTGGAAAGTGCCATCCACAGCAGGTCTCTGTAAAAAGGCCGTTCTTAAACATTTGTCAGCTGGCTTTAGCAGCTGAGAGGAAAAGTGGAAGCCAGGCCCTGTTTCCTTTCCTATCCCTGTGAATCCTCCTGAGGATTAGGCTTGAATAAACACACACTACTTCCTAGTTCAAGCCAGGTGCCCACTGATGGAAGAGTCCAGGGCATTTTGCTACCAGATACTCCATGTTTAAAGTGGTCATTGCTTCAGCCATCTTGAATCTTAATACTGTATCTCCTCAGACTAGAGATACCCAATGCTAAGAGGCCCACTGTCTTAGGGTTTCCATTGCTGTGAGCAGACACCATGGCCAAGGCAAGTCTTAAAAAGGACATTTAACGGGGCTGGCTTACCGGTTCAGAGGTTCAGTCCATTATCATCAAGGTGGGAAGCATGGCAGCATCCAGGCAGGCATGGTGCAGGAGGAGCTGAGAGTTCTACATCTTCATCTGAAGGCTGCTAGCAGAAGACTGGCTTCCAGGCAGCTAGGACGAAGGTCTTAAAGCCAAAACCCACAGTGACACACCTCCAACAAGGCCTCACCTACAAATAGTACCACTCGCTGGGCCAAGCATATACAAACCATCACAGTCACCAAGCCCGTGGTGCATCTGAGTTGACAGGTTGAAGGGTAGGGTCTCTGGTTGGCCCAAGGTCTCCCTCTGCTCTCTGGTTGGTGGGTATTGGACTGAGGAAGCCCCTCACAAAATCAGCTGTGCCTGTGGGGAGGCCAGTAAGGGAACCAGGATTCCGTGTGGAGATTTGATGCACCCAGCATGGCTCCAGAGATGGCTCTAACTGGGGCTGACAGGGAATAAAGACAAACACACAGGCATCTAGAAAAGCTGGGCATGAGTGGAGTGAGCCCTGAGGGAGAGGCCACAGTACCCCAGTTGCTCAGTGTGGTTTTTATATACAGTCAATCAGGGAGGCATGGTGACTGTATTGTACCTTCCGGTTTTGTGTCAACTTGACACAAGCTAGAGTCATCAGAGAGGAAGGAGCCTCAGTTGAGGAAATGCCTCCCTGAGATCCAGTCGTAAGACATTTTCTCAATTAGTGATCAATAGGGGAGGACCTAGCCCATTGTGGGTCCCTGGGCTGGTGGTTCTGGGTTCTATAAGAAAGCAGGCTGAGGAAGCCAGGGGAACCAGCCAGTAAGCAGCGCCCCTCCTGCCTCCAGGATCCTGCCCTTTGAGTTCCTGTCCTGACTTCTTTTGGTAATAGCAATGTGGAAGTGTGAGCCAAATAAACCTTTTTCTCCCCAGCTTGATTTTCAGTCATAGCGTTTCGTTGCAGCAATAGACAACCTAAGACGTGTATATACGGTCAACAAGGAGGTAGGTTTAGCTGTTCTGGGGAGGAGTCTTCAAGCCATCAAACATCTGGAGAGAGAAGGCAGTGAACTCTCGGTACACACTGTCAATCAATACCCACACATAGACCAGAGGCTTTGCCATCCCTCCGAGCCTCACTAGGCCACTAGGGGGTGACCTTACCATTTCCTCAGAACTGGAGCTTTGTCCGTAGCTGTGCGGGGGTGGGGGTGGGAGGGGGGGGGGGTCGCTTTGTCCGTGTGTGTGTCCTTTCACTCAGGATTTCACTCGCTCAGGGCATCTTCCATTCCCCACAGAGACTGATATGCAGAATGATTTTGTCTGCTTGGTACCCTTCAGTATTAGAGAAAACTGCAACTTCAGATGCTGGTCTGATCGAAGTCCATCTGACTCGAGATGGAGACCACAGCTGTGTGGACTCTGCTTGAAGGTGACCTACCCAGAAAGATGCTATTGCTTAATCGAGGGCAAGTAGATGTGCTTGTAGGTTTTGTTCTCTGTTTTAAGACAGTTTCACTATGTAGCCCAGGATAGCCTCAAACTTGATACCAGCCCAGGCTGGCCTCCTTGGAATCCTGCTGTCTCAGCCTCCTGAGATTACAAGCATGTGCCGCTATGCTCAGCTCTGCTGGCAGGGTTGAGGTATAGCCACAGATCTGTGAAGGCAGCAGCCAGAAGGAGCTTCTGCTGAGTCTAGCTGGGAATTCTACATTTGCTCCTTCATGGCCCTCTCTTACAGTGAGCCACTGTGGCCAGTCCAGGACAGGGAACCAGCCATTGCCAATTACTTCTTCACTGCCATCAACCCCAGGGACCAGGTGTGTATCTGGACATGCCTGAGGGAAGGAACTACTGACTTTTGGCCTTGGTGGAGATGCCACACCTGTCCCTTTACAGTCTCCCCCCCCCCAACCCCCTGCGCACAGCACAAATCCTACGGTCTAGTCTGCTGAATGTTTTGCTGAAACCCTTTGGAAAGGTCGTCTTTCTTGCTTTCAAGTGGCTGGTTTCTTTCTTCTGTCTCGTTTAGTTGTGTTTTTTTCTTTCGAGATGATGGTTTCTCTGTGTAGCCCTGGCTGTCCTGGAACTCACTCTGTAGGCCAGGCTGGCCTCGAACTCAGAAATCCGCCTGGGATTAGAGCTGTGCACCACCACTGCTGTGTGCATTCTTAACAGCTGAACTACCTCTCAAGTCCCCACAGGTCTCATTTCTCATTCCTCTCTGGTACAGATGGACTCCATGAACTGTATTATGTAATTATGTATTATGTAACATGTATTATGTAATTCTAGTCTTACTATCTTTGTTTCCTTTGCTTTGTGTGGTACTTGTTTTGCTTTTTGAGACAGAATTTTACCTACATAGCACAGGTTGGTCTAGAACTCACTAGCCCAAGCTGGCCTTGAACTCATAAAACTCCCAAGGACTGATCTCCTGGATTTGCACTAATTATCTGTTAAACTGTCATCAAAACATCTATCAGTCATTAGTTTTCTCCTGAGCCTGTCTGATTTCAGGCAAGATGAGAAACCCAATGATTTAGTTATTCAAGGCAAGCTGATATTCCCACAGGCAGCCTGACTTCACATACATTGCCCAGCCCTGAGAACTGTGGGTACCTAGTGTCTCCCTACTCAAGGAATTTTTTTGTTTGGTTTGGTTTGGTTGGTTTGGTTTGGTTTTTTGAGACAGCGTTTCTCTGTGTAGCCCTGGCTGTCCTGGAACTCACTCTGTAGACCAGGCTGGCCTCGAACTCAGAAATCCACCTGCCTCTGCCTCCCAAGTGTTGGGATTAAAGACATGCACCACCACTGCCCGGCCCCTGCTCCAGGATTTTAAACACAAACACAAAATCCAGGTCTTGCCTTGCCTGTCTCATTTTTTGCTGGCTTCCTAAGGCCATCTCTGGCCTACTGAACATTGAACAAATCCTTGCTGACCACCCACTGAGAACAGACCCTGGGCTTCCTTTAACTCAGTAGTTCTAAATCCGGGTGGGTCGTGACCTTCTTGGGGCCAGACAACCCTTTTAAGGGGGTTTGCCTAAGACCTTCAGAAAACTCAGATATTTGCATTAAGATTCTTAACATTCGTAAAGTTACAGTTATGAAGTAGCAACAAAATTTTTATAGTTGGGGGCTACCACAACATAAAGAAATGTATTCAAGGGTCGCAGCATTGGGAAGATTGAGAGCCCCTTCAAGTGTAATTGATGGGCTTCTTGGTCTGCCTGAGTGATCTGGAAAGACTGTCCTGCTGCTGCCACCTAGAGGTTCATTTTAGCATTGCACTTAATTCACAGGAACACTACTCCAATGAGTTTACTTCTGGAGATGGAAAGAAAGGTATGACCGTGAGCATTCCTGTCGGTGGATCGTCCCCCGTTCCTCCTACTTCCTCTGCCAGGGTCTGTTCCACAGCCTGTGCCTGCTCTCTGGGCACCTAGGAAGGGAGCACTGCCTCTCCTCTGTGTCCTTGCATGTACTGGGGAGTCTGTGGCTGGATCCTTCAGGGGTGGCCACCTTAAAATGGGGATCAGATGGGAATAGGACGGATCTCTCTGCTTCGTCAGAGCTTGTATGAAACTGGACCATGAAGACATGGGTCGGGACTCCGCTGGCTGTGGGGAGGAACCACTGAGTGGCATGATGCACAAGCAGAAGGTCTCAATAAATTCTCCCTTCATTTGATATGGATTCTAGGCCTCTTTGCCCAAATTAATCTCAATTTTATTTGTCTAGGGAATACAACGGTTTGGCTTCTGTGATTTTTTTTTTTTTTTAATTTCCCAGGTATTTGTGTTGGCCTTTCTGCTCAGAAGAAAAGCTGTCCTCGGACTCAGAAGCCCAGAAACTACACAAAGGCAGAAGGTATCCCAATGGAAGGGTATCCTGAGACACGGGAGCCCAGGAACCACACAGCTCTAAGAGAAAGTCTCCTCACCAGAGGCACTGTAGCTCCCAGGGGAGGGTGTCATCTCAGCTGAGCTGAGACACCGTGGAACCGCGCCCTGCTCCACTTCTTTACTTCTTGCTTTCTTCTCTTCATTGCTTCTTGGCAAGTCACACCAGGAAGCAAATCTCATAAAAGAGATTTATTGGGATGGGCAGAGTATAGAACAATCTACAGTTGACTTCCTCTGCTCCAGCAGGGAACTGAGCAGACACAGCCTTTCTACAGAGATTTCCAGGGATTGGTGGGATTTCAAGTCCTGAGCTTGGGCAGCTCAGTGATTGGTGGGTTTTCCTGTTCAGGGATTGGTGGCTTTATGTTCAGACTTTTTGCCTAAAATTAGCATAATCTGGAAAGGGTACTTTTGAGGGGCTGGAGAAGACTGCGTGATAGTTACAGATGTTGGCAATGCCATTTTGACAGTTAGAGAGGTCTGGGGGAGGGGATTGGCTGTTGGAGATCTTCAGGGTGGGGCCTGGCCACTTTCCTGCCTTGAGAATTTACAAAGTGTATGAAATGTATAAAGAGAGTCCACGGCAGGGACACCTTTCCCTCCCACTTGAGTATTCCGCATGAATAGCCAACATTCCCCCTTTTTGTTTATTATTGATAATATTGACAGTCGGGGCTGGGGTAAGGGGGCGATGTTATTATTGGACTACTCCCTGTTCAATGTGATATAGAGGTCTGAAGTTCAATCCTAGCTGTTAGGGCATAATTGGAAGTGGCAGGCCTCTGGCTTCAGAGCTGAGGGGCAGGAATCCCGTAAGAACAACTGATTTAAAAGTCTGGTTAGACATCTTGGGATCTGTTTTTGAAGAAATTCAGACAAGAAGTCTGTGAGTCAAGGTGTGATTGATTAGTAGGATTAGGAAAAAGACAGGGGCGTGAAGGGTCGTGTCCAGTTCCATACTGGACTGTTAATGCCCGAGGCATTAGGCTGTTTTCTGTGGTTTTGGAGATCCATTTGGAGAGGTCGGATCGTATCGTTTACTAGGCCTGACTGGCTTAGTGAAAGCAACATTCTTCCACAAGGAAGAGACAATGACCATCTCTCTCTCTGCCATTAGCAGCCAATTTGGTAACACTACAGCAGCGATGGGCCTGTTTGGCCCTGGAGAGTGAGGATATAAATTCAACGTTTAGCCGGGCCGTGGTGGCGCACGCCTTTAATCCCAGCACTTGAGAGGCAGAGACAGGCAGATTTCTGAGTTCGAGGCCAGCCTGGTCTATAGAGTGAGTTCTGGGACAGCCAGGGCTATACAGAGAAACCATGTCTCGAAAAACCAAAAAAAATAAAATAAAATAAAATAATAAAAAAAAAGTAAATTCAAGGTTTAAGTGTATTTATTTTTAGATCATAAAGGACTTTGAATTTTATCTTATCTTTTGCAAACAGCTTTTAAATTTAAACCATTGTCATTCTTATGTGCCTGCCTCTGCCTCTCTAGTGCTAGGACTAAAGGTGTGAACCACCACCTGGCATTGAGTTTCTTTACAATAGCTATTCTCATAGTTTAATTAGGGTCTTCATTTTCTCTTACTTTTTTAATGTTAGGGGGGTTAAACTTTCAAGTTTTTTGCGTCTATTATTCTTGCTGACTTATTCTGAGTTGGTCCTCTGGCAAATTTCAATATTCTAGTCTTAATTAAAGATGCAAATTCGTCCACTGCTTCATTATTTCAGACATTTTGTCTGTCTTGCCTGTAGGAGCTGCATAAAATGTGATGTCTTCCCTAAGTTTGCTAGGTTTTACCATTTCCATGCATGCCTCACAGGACCAGATATCCTTGGTATTTATCTGCTAGTTAGTGGTTTTCCATTTTGAAGACCATATAGCTGTACAGCATGAATTCGGAGAAGCTATTTTCTTTTTGCTTTCGTAGTCATAGTGCAGCCAGTAGTGCTGCACTGATTTTGTGGTCCTTCCTCAGTACTGGCCATTGCATCCCCTGGTCTATAGGTTGCCATTTTCCATTAGTTTTGGTTCCATCGGTGGACAGTGAACCATCAGTAAGCCATGCATTAGCCAAATGCTGTGACCATTCTGTCCACTCGTATCCCTCACCCGGTAGTCATTCCGTAGAGTTGTTCAGTTTCCATGAGTTTGTAGGCTTTTTGTTGTTTCTGTTGTTGTTAAATTCAGTTTTAATCCATGGCCGTCTGATCAGATACAAGGGGTTATTTCAACTTTGTCGTATCTGTTGAGGCTTGTTTTGTGACCAACTGTGCACTGAGAGAAAGGTATATGCCTTTGTGTTTGGGTGCGATGTTCTGTAGATATCGGTTAGGTCCATTTGATTCACGCCTCTGTCCATTTCATTATTTCTCTGTTTAATTTCTGTCTTGATGACCTGTCCATTGGGGAGAGTGGAGTGTTGAAGTCTCTCACTATCAATATGTGGGCTTTGATGTGTAATTTAAGCTTTGCTAACGTTTCTGTTATGAATGTGGGTGCAAGAACAAAGAGAAAGGGAGAAGGGGACATTGGTGCTGATGGCACCAGGCGCAAGCCTCTGCTGATGGTAGCAGATTTCTAGAGAAAAGATAGAGGAGGAGACCAGTGTTGGTGGCAACTGGCTTAAGCTGCTACTGATGGTGGCTATCTGGGCTCCTGTAGGCTTAGATTTTTCAAAACCTACTTTATAAGGGTTCTCAAACGCTTCGACACCCCCCCCCAGCCCACCATTAAAAAGTAGAGGAGACAATACAGTATGGTAAATAGGACAAAGGGTTGTGGGCCTGTCTAGAAGTAGTTCTTTTGGGTGAGTCTAGTCTCCATTTGTCAGGATACCAGCAGTCCAATTCAAAAGTGTCACCAAACACGAATCAGCAGTGGTAGTACGATCCAGCAGAAACCACCAGGCCTCTGCCTAATCAACATGAGTCAGTGGGAGCAACCAGGATCAGGCAGCATGCCAGGAATTCTCCACCATGCCTCTCTCAACAAAGCGTAGATCAGAGAAGATCTGAGACCAATGAAGTGTTACAAGGCTAGCCATGCAAGCACCCATCACTGTCTGTCTAGTCCTATTTATACTCTCTCCAAGCATCACGTGTCCTCTCACAGGTCCTGCCTCAGCAAAACATCATGGGAGTCTGCGTCACATGACACATCCAGAAACTTCCCCTTCAGGCTGCCCCTGATGTGGCTGGTGATTAGAGAAGAGAAAGGAGAGAAAAATCATGCAAACACACACACGCACACACACACACTCACACACACCACACACTGGATGAAGCAAAGTAGGCCTCAACAACTTTATACATATATACACGCACATATGTATGTATGTACATATAGACAGACATATACACAGACAGACAGACAGACACATATTAGGTGGATAAGCTCTTAGCCTTTTTATATCCCTTAAGACAGAATTCTCTACATAAGAAGACAATTTACCTCCTTCACAAGAGGGAGTTACAGCAGGATTGTTGATTGTAAGTTCAAAGCAGTAGTGTTATCTTTTCATTTCATAAGCTTATTATAAGTTCAAAAACCATAGTTTTTTGTTTTTGTTTTCAGGTGTGTGTGTGTGTGTGTGTGTGTTTTTGGGGGGTTTTTTGTTTTGTTTTTTATTTATGGCCTTACTTATGGTACACACCTGTGGCCATATCCCTTGACCTGACCTACAATGAACCCAGAATGAATGTTTTTCTTAATCATTCCTTTCTTTCAAACCTATTTTTCTTCCTAGTGAATTTAGTGCTCGTAAGAGATGAAAGCTTACTGTGCTCCCCCTTATGCAGACATTTCTTTACTATTCTATGAGAAGGGGGCACAGTCTGTTCTTGGTTTTAACTTTATTATATCTTTTTGGCAAAACAAATTAAACCATCACCTTAAATTTTCTATCAATTATTCGAACTTCCTAAAATTATTTGAATCAAATCACAAACTCTCGAAAATCATTAATTGATCTAAACAGCATTATTTCATAAAAGTTCATCTTCATGTTGATCTAGAGGAAATATTCCCAATAGAGTGGGCTAATACCCAGGAATCAATTGTAACAGATTGTAGGCAGAAAGGGTCTTTCTTTGCCCAATCACATCATGTCAGAAAAGGAGGATACAGCAATGTTAAACATGAGAAGGCACATAGCAAGAAGAAATCATGGGATGAAACTCCTGGGACAGTACCTTTTTAGGATTCACCCATGGCAGCCATGCAAGGCAGTGGGCTGCCTTCAGGAAGCTCAATTGCCCACTGCAGCTCCTCCTGCATGGTGTCCGCCAAAAATGGCTACTCCCACTCAATTCTTGGTTCCGTTTTCTTGGAAACCCTTTTCCAGTTCTTTACTCTGAAGCAATGTTCATCTTTGTTGCTGAGGTATGTTTCTTGTATGCAGCAGAAGGAAGGATCCTGTTTTCTCAACCATTCTGTTAGCCTGTGTCTTTTTATCGTGGAAATGAGTCTATTAATGTTGAGAAATATTAATGACTAGCATCTCCATCTATGATGATTGAAAGTTTTGCTGGGTATAGTAATCTTGGCTGGCATCTGTGGTCTCTTAGAGTTGGCAAGACATCCGTCCAAACCCTTTTGGCTTTTAAAGTCTCTGTTGAGAAGTCGGGTGTAATTCTGATAGGTCTGCCTTTATATGTTACTTGGCCCCTTTCCCATGCAGCTTTTAATATTCTTTCTTTGTTCTATACATTTAGTGTTTTGATTATCATGTGACAGAAGGATTTTTTCCTGGTCCAATCTATTTGGTGTTCTGTAAGCTTGTATGTAGTATATAGACATATCTTCCTTTAGGTTGGGAAAATTTACATCTATGATTTTGTTAAAATTATTTTCTGGGCCTTTGAGCTGGGAATCTTCTATTCGTATTATTTGGTCTTTTCATGGTGTCCCAGATTTCTTGGATGTTTTGTGTCATCAACCTTTTAGATCTAACATTTTCTTTGATGTATTGATTTCTTCAAGCATATCTTCTAGGCCTGAGATTCTCTCTTCCATCTCTTGTATTCTGTTGGTGATGCTTGCATCTGTAGTTCCTGTTCTCTTTCCTAAGTTTTTCCATCTACAGGATTCCCTCAGTTTGTGTTTTCTTTACTTCTATTTCTGTTTTTAATTCTTGGACAGTTTTCATTTCCTTTACCTATTTGATTTTATTTTCCTGCATTTCTTTGAGGAATTCATTTTCTCGTTAAAGGCCCATATTATCTTTATAAGATTAGATTTAAGGTCATCTTCTTGTGCTTCAGATGTGTTAGGATATCCAGGGCTTGCTATAGCAGGATAGCTGGGCTCTGGTGGTGCCATATTGCCCTGACTCTTGTTGATTGTGTTCTTACACTGTCCTTTAACCATCTGGTTATCTCAGGTGATGGCTGGATACTCCTGATGCCAGTAGGACTCCTCAGAGAGGCAGGCAGTGCCTGACAATGGATCTCAGAGAAAAGGGCACTGCTCACTTCTGCCAGTTGTGCCTCGAGTGGACCCAGAAGGCAGGGGATTGGCTGAGGATGGATCTGAGCTGGATGCTCCTAGGGCTTCTCCTCGGGAAGGCTGGGAGAGCCATGAGCCAGACAATGGAGGTTAGGGGACACAGTTCTTTTTCTAATCCCTTACTGCTATCAACAGGAGTCAATTGCCAGAAGCCATCAGCTTTTGGTCTGTCTGATGCTAAGTTCCACCTCAGTTTACCTGGATGTCAAAGCTGGTCTTTGACACTGGAGTCTTCTTTTGTATTATCTCTTCAAGAAACATTGTTTCTAGAAACTAGTCCTTTTTCAGATGACATTGCTTACCACAATCAAAACATCTGGCACTTTGGTTTTTTCTTAAGACTTTGAGAAATTACTTCTCCAATCAGAGTAGCATCCAGGTACCAGAGGAAGGCAGCGAAAGGGGTGTGGTATCAGCAATTAGGTCCAAAAGCTTCTGACTTTGGCAATCTCTCTCTCCCTTTCTCTCTCTCTCTCTCTCTCTCTCTCTCTCTCTCTCTCTCTCTCTCTCTCCCTCCCTCCCTCCCTCCCTCCCTCCCTCCCTCCCTCTCTGAGGCCAGAAGCTGATGGCTGTAGAAACAGGACCAAGGATGGGGGAGTGGGTGAGAGGTGATGGAGTAAAATAAAAATCCAGGAAATCCAATTCCAGAGACCAGCATCAGGGTGCAGATCTGAGTTTATTGCCCAGCTCATAGCTTATATACACTGTTTGAGCCAATCCCAAGCCCCTGAATTCTTGGCCAATTGTATCTCACCACACTGGCACCCTGCTCCAATGAAAACCCTGCCTAATGAGGTAACTCAGGAGTGAGGGGAATGCTGTCACCTATGAGGACTTCTGTGAAGACAGGGAAGCAGCCACCGCCCTGGCCTCCTTTTTGCTGTCTCACTGGTGTGCTGGGAGCCATCTTAGATCTAATGCAGATCAGGACTCTATGAGGTGTGGCACCTCGCCCTTCCATCCCACTTTTTCCTTCACAAGATTGAATTCCACATTCCCCACAGATGACCTCTGGCAATTTAACTCCTGCTGATGATAGCTTTGAGAAAAGAAGCTTAGATATTTGGGCTCCTTTCTTTTTGACTGGGGGGTGGGGGTGGGGCTTCTCACTGAGCAAGAGAGAGGCTCAGAGTTCGTTAACTCTTTCTGAGCCAATAAGGAAGGAAGGAAGGAAGGAAGGAAGGAAGACACACACACACACACACACACACACACACACACACACTGGCTGGGTCCAAACACCTGTTTCAGCAATTTTACAAGTGTGCATGCATACTTATATACGATACACATATACCTACGTGTGTGTGT
>JADRCH010000082.1:8820785-8850527 GCA_019843965.1 Rhynchomys soricoides
TGGCAGTGAGAAACAACTCTGGGATGAAGTCTCTGGGGCTGTGCCTTTCCATAGCACACCCATCACAGCCATGTAAAACAGTAGGCTAGCTCCAGGAAACTCACTTGCTGCCATACCTTTCCTAGATAGTTTCTGTCAAGATCCAGGATCAGCCATATTTCTAATCCATTCGTTTTTTGGTGCTGATCTTGCCTTTAAAGGTCTAAACTACCCTTTCGCATTCAGAATTGGCATTTTCAAAAGCCAAAGATTCGATTATTATTCACCTGACCTCTGTATCTGACACCATTCTATTTACAGTTGAAAATAATCTTTGCAAAAAAATCAGTGAAGGTTTCTTTTGGCCTCATATAATTTTAGTAAATGACTCAGACCTCTTTCCTGATTCTTCAGCTTTGTCCTGAGCATTTAACAGTACTAAACGGCATAGCTCCAAGGTGTGATCATCAAGCTAACGGCATAGCTCCAAGGTGTGATCATCAAATTCCAGCTGCTTTTGTAACTCAGTGTATTAACCTTCACCTAGCCACTGCTCCTGGGAAATATTAATACCTCCAGTCCCTTTCCATAGTTCTATGACCCTAGCTTCCTCTTTCTACCATGTTCACCATTGTAACTGGGAACCAGCTTCCAATATTGCTGCTCCCAAATCTTTCCAGTCTTGGAGGATAATTTTGTTCTGAGTTGCCCATGAATTTAATATCTACTTCACATATGGTGAACACATATGAAACAACTGCTTCCTTGAATCGCCTCTAATCTACTATAACTATAGAATTTTATTTGATTTCTTCGTAACCTTGGGGGCAGCTATCATTTGCTGGTAAGTCTTAAATAGTAACTGGATGAACTAAGGTTGGTTTTCTAACAGTCTTGGACTGCCTGCCCCTCTTTAGTTTCATTATTTGGTGGCATGGTGGGTTCTTGTCTAGAGTCCTCTGTCTTTACCTATTTTTATTTTCATTTATAAGTCTTTCTAAGGCTTGTCTCTTATCAATTCACTTTTCATATTTGGCACAAAAAAAATCCCGCTATGACTATTAAGGGTAGAATCTTTTTTTTTGGTTTTTCGAGACAGGGTTTCTCTGTGTAGCCCTGGCTGTCCTGGAACTCACTCTGTAAACCAGGCTGGCCTCGAACTCAGAAATCCACCTGCCTCTGCCTCCCGAGTGCTGGGATTAAAGGCATGTGCCACCATTGTCCGGCACCTAATCTTTTTTATGATAAACAGAAAGCTCTTGGATTATATGCTACAGCTGAGCCACACCACAACTAGAAACAGGGTTTTTTTCTCAGTAAATAACACAATCTTAGGGTTCGCAATGTGATCAAATATCCTGCAACATTTTTTTTTTTGAAGTTGTTCAGCTAAACTGGCTAATCATCTATATACAGTCTATTCTTATACTCATCGTAGAATAATTTACTCTTTATTCATAACCCTGTCTTTTCATGGTCCACACAGAAACCTATGGCTACATTCCTAAATCACAAGATCCAGGACCTCAGACCCAACCTAGAATGAATGTTTTCTTTGATCGTTGCCCCAAGTCTTTTTTTTCTCTTCCAAGTACAATTCCGTGCTTGTAAGGCATGAGAGCTCACTGGGCTCCTTTTCTATCCAATGCAGCCCTCACTATTCTACACAGAGGTGGCTCATTCTGCTCTTCAGTCTAACTTTATTTTATATTTCTGGCAAAACAACTTAAACCATCTCCTTGAACTTTCTAGAAACGACCCTAACTTCCCAAAACTATTTAAATCAAATCAGGAATTCTGTAAAATCATTACTTCATCAAAATAACTACTTCATGAAAGATCATCTTCATATTGATCTGCAGGAAAACTGACCAATAGAATGGGTTGTCTCCTAAGAAACCATCACACCAGACTACAGGCAGTGAGGGTCTTTCCATGTCCAATCACACCATGCCAGATATATGAGGAATATAGCAATGACAGACATGGTAAGGAGCAGCATCAGCAGCAAGAAATAATCCAGAGACGAACCCCTCAGGACTGTGTCTCTCCGAAGTATGTCCATTGTAGCTGTGCCAACTGGTCTCCAGAAATCTCACTTGCCCACGGTCTTAGTTAGGGGTTTACTACTGTGAAGAGACACCATGACCAAGGCAACTCTTACAAGGACAACATTTATTTGGGGCTGGCTTACAGGTTCAGAGGTTCAGCCTGTTAGCAAGGCAGGAAGCATGGCAGTGTCCAGACAGGGATGGTGCCTGAGAAGCTGAGAGTTCTACATCTTCATCTGAAGGCTTCTAGCAGAATAGTGACTTCCAGGCAGCTAGGATGAGGGTCTTAAAGACCATGCTCACAGTGACACACCTACTCCAACAAGGCCACACCTACTCCAACATGTCCACACCTACTCCAACAAGGCCACACCTACTCCAACATGGCCACACCTACTCCAACAGGGCCACCCCCACCCAACAAGGCCACACCCACTCCATCAAGGCCACACCCACTCCAACAAGGCCACACCTTCTAATAGTGCCACTCCCTGGGCCCAGCATAGACAAAGCATCACACCCACCACAGCTCCTCCTTCCTGGCATCCACCGACTACATTGAGATGACGGTATTAAGGACGTAACATGAGAAAGGTGAATCCGTGAGGGAAGCCATCAAGTTTAGCTGTAGTTGGGTAGTAAGGATGACCTTGAAAGCAGCCTGTCTCTTTAGGAGAAAGGAAGGGGACTGTGATCCAGAGGAGGGAGGAGGACCAAGCCCTCACTGTTGATTGAGGAGGAAAGAGGGTCAGGATGAGGCTGAGGCAAGTAGTGGTGGGTGTAGTTCCAACAGAGCATGCAAGGATAGTGAGGAGTAAGGAGGTGGTCAGGGAGAGGTGACAGCTGAGACATGAGGCCAGGAGGCAGGACCAGCTGTCCATACATGGGGGTGGGGGAGGGATAGAGGTTTCTTTGGGAGGGCCCTCAGTCTCAGGAGAGCCAATGGCAGAAGTTCTATCTGACCTGCAGAAGTTCTTGGGAGACTTTGATCTGAGGGGATTGTAGAGAGAAGAGTATAGAGTTTTGGTTCCACGGGGTGAAGAGGCACCACTACCAAGTTAATATGTCGGAGATCCTGAACCAAGTGATGGGGCTTTTTAACCACAAGTATGCGAGTGTTAAAAGGAGAAAGATTGCAGATGAAGGGATTAAGTCCCCTGAGGCTAGGAAGAGAGAGAGTGGGTACTGAGCCCAGGTGATAGATTTGGTGGGATTTTGTAATCAGATAATGAAGGGAGAATGGTGTTTGGCTAGAGAGATTTGGGGTGTCCCATTCCTGGGGATCCACCGGGGAAGCTGGTAAGGGAAAGGGTGTGTGGTTTGAAGAAGGAAGAGAAAAATGGCTGGCAAGGCTGGGGTCAAGCAGATATGGGGAGCAAGAGAAACAGAGGCTCCCATTTTGTCTAGAAGGTCCCTTCCCAATAAGGGGATGGGAGAGGTTGGTATTACTAGGAAGGAATGGGTAAGGGGGATACCCCTAAAAATATAGCTGAGTAGTGGGGTCTGGTGAGCCTCATAAGGGTGTCAGTAGGGAAACAGGAAGAAGTGGGTCCTTAGAACTCTGTCAGGACTGAGTAGTTAGCCCCAGCATCCAGAAAGAAGGAGATTGAACACTCCGAAACTGTGATGATTACCCAAGGCTCCCGGCCAGAGTTAGTGGTGGGGGAGCTTGGTCCCCTTCAGTTGTCCTTGGCTAGACCGGGGAGATTGGCTGGAGAGGCCTCTGGGTCGGATGTCCTCATACCTCCAGGGACATGAGGCTAGTCAGTAGCCTGATGTCCCTCTTGATGGCACTTTGGAAATGTCGGAATGGTTTATGAGGCCTTGGCCAGGCCCAGCCCTGTGACTTCCTGACCGCATTTAAAACAGGGACCTTGGAGATTCTTTGGCTTGGGGTAGGGGGTGAGGGGTCCTCAGGAGCCTGGGCAGTCACTGAGGCAGCTGAAAGGCCTTAGCTTCAGGTATTTTTGGTTTTGGATTTTTTCATCTCTTCCATGGTATACCTTAAAGGCAACAGTTAAGACATCTGCCTGTGGAGTCAGGGGTCCTTTCTCTAGAAGTTTAAGTTTGACCCTAATATCAGGGAAACTCTGAGAGAAGTAGAGTTGTCTTCCATTCTGGAGTCTTAGGATCCAGATTGGTGTATTGTAGGAGGGCCCTTGTAAGGCACTCTAGTTGAGACGGGTTTTCTTGTTTTCTTGGTTTTCTTGTTTGTTTTTGGTTTTTCGAGACAGGGTTTCTCTGTGTAGCCCTGGCTGTCCTGGAACTCACTCTGTAGACCAGACTGGCCTCGAACTCAGAAATCCGCCTGCCTCTGCCTTCCGAGTGTTGGGATTAAAGGCGTGCACCACCACTGCCCAGATGGGGAGATTGTTTGTAAAGACCACATGGACATCATGGAAAGTGGGATCTTAAGACTGGATTACAAATTGAGATTCCTTAATAAAGGTGCAGAAATGGGCAGTAAGGACCCCAGTCTCTTCTCTATTTCAGAGAGTTTGCTTAATAAAAAGGGGGATTGACATGTTTATCAGGACAGCTACCTGACTGGCCCTAACTGAGCCCTGGCTAGTACCCTCCCCTGACAAGTCCAAGGGAAAGCCAAATTGTTCCACATCACAGATATTTTTAGAAATCTGCATTGCTAACGGCAGAAACATAATCTGAATTTGCTCCAGGAAAAGGAAGACTCACTGAAATCCCAGCAATACCCAGAAAAACAGCCAGACACCTCAAACAGCACGGTTTAAGACTGGCACCCAAACAACAGGAAGGATTGGACTTCCCCAAGGAACTCAACGCCTGTAATCAGCAGGAAGTAGCCTATAGAGGTCTATGCCCCTTTTCCTTCTAAACTTTCTCTCTTACCTAGTAACGGGGGGGTGGGGGGAAGAGGAGGGTTTGGAAGGAATAAGGATGGGAAGGTGATAGAAATATAAGAACCCCAACTTTAAAAAAAAAAAATAGCTGTGTTTGCATTTGGTTTGCTTTGTGTTTTGTGTTTGTGTTTTGAGACAGGGTCTTACTGGGTATTCCTGACTGGCTTGGAAATTGTTTTGTAGACCAGGCTAGCCTTGACCTCAAAGAGATCTGGCTGTCTCTGACTCCTGAGTGCTGGCATTAAAGGTGTGTGCCACCACATATAGCACATGTTCTCCTTCGTGTGTGTGTGTGTGTGTGTGTGTGTGTGTGTGTGTGTATGTACGTGTGACAGGCAGATGAGATGTTTGTCTTGGAGCTTGCTGAAGCTGCCAAACCCAACTACAGCTCCACCACCATGAAGGAGAACCTGGCTCCAGGCCCTGCCTGCCTAAGCCAGTTAGGTGCAGGTACATATAATGCCTCGCTGTATGATTTTTAAGGTCTATTGATGGACTTTTCAAATACTCAAAAAGAAGTCAGGCTTACTAGGAAAGTTAGCTGCTAAAAATTAGTAATTTGTTTTCTTCTAAGGTGTTGGAAATACTCCAGGATGGTTCAACAACCTTGGACATTTATTAAGTACAGCTGTAGTGTATATTTGAAGTGTTTCACTTGTTATACAAATTGTACCTCTATTTAAGAAATCCCACCGGGCAGTGGTGGCGCACGCCTTTAATTCCAGCACTTGAGAGGCAGAGACAGGCGGATTCCTGAGTTCGAAGCCAGCCTGGTCTACACAGTGAGTTCCAGGACAGCCAGGGCTACACAGAGAAACCCTGTCTCAAAAAGAAAAAAAAGAAATCCCTAAATGTTGCTTATGCCAACGGGTTTGAAATTAGACATATGTGACACTCCAGTGTAGTGAAAGTTTGGGTTTCTTTGAAAACCGAGTTATGTGAATGTTTCTGTTTTAATCCCAGATGTGGGTTAAGAGGCTGGTTCACACTGGATAATTATGATTTACCTCATGCACTAGTGATCTTTTCAAACTGCAGATAGTTCAAGTCTAGGGACTTTATAGAGAGGATATAAATGCCAGAATCTGGAGGGGGGGGTAGAGGGTGCTCCAAGGCAGCTGCTGTTGCATTTGCTTGTGCTATTGCTGGGTTGCTGGATTGTGGGATTGCTGGATTGTGGGATCTTCTGAAGACTAAGATTGGATTTGCCCCAAGGAACTCAGCATCCCCAATCTGCAGGAGATAGCCTAGAGAGGGCTATGTCCTCTTTCTTCTCTAACCTTCTGTCTTAGTTAGGGGTTCACTGCTATGAGCAGACACCATGACCAAGGCAACTCTTATAAGGACAACATTTAATTGGGGCTGGCTTACAGGTTCAGAGGTTCAGTCCATTTTCACCAAGTTGGGAACATGGCAGCATTCAGGCAGGCATGGTGCAGGAGGAGCTGAGAGTTCTACATCTTCATCTGAAGGCTGCTAGCAGAATACTCACTTCTAGGTTGGCTAGGATGAGGGACTTAAAGGCCACACACACAGTGACACACCTACTCCAACAAGGCCATGCCTCCAAATAGTGCCACTCCCTGGACCAAGCATATTTAAACCATGACACCTTCTTTCTCCCCTACCTAGTTTTGGGGGGTTAGAAGGGATTTGGGTGGAATAAGGGTTGGAAGGGAGGCAGAGGTATAAGAACCGAATAAAATAGCTTAAAAGATATACCAATTTTCCAGCGCTGAGGGGCCAGCTTTTTGAGGGTCAGTTTTGGAGAGACTGTATGTTGGTGGGGGGTGGCAGCATATGGAGAGTCACTGAGACCACAGTGTTCTGCTTTGGTTTTGTTGATGCCATGTGATAAAATACTGGCTGTAAGAAACTAGGGGGAGGAAAAGATTGTTTTGGTGTTTAGGTTATAGCCCATTGTCTTAGTCAGGGTTTCTGTTCCTGCACAAACATCATGATCAAGAAGCAAGTTGGGGAGGAAAGGGTTTATTGAGCTTACATTCCACACTGCTGTTCATCACCAAAGGAGGTCAGGACTGGAACTCAAACAGGTCAGGAAGCAGGAGCTGATGCAGAGGCCATGGAGAGATGTTTCTTACTGGCTTGCTTCTCCTGGCTTGCTCAGCCTGCTTTCTTATAGAGCCCAAGACTACCAGCCCACAGATGGTACCACCCACAATGGGCCCTCCCCCCTTGATCACTAATTGAGAAAATGCCTTACACCTGGATCTCATGGAGACATTGCCTCATCTGAAGCTCCTTTCTCTGTGACAACTCCAGCTTGTGTCAAGTTGACACAAAAAACCAGTCAATACAACCACCATAGAGAGAAACCAGGGCAGGTGCTGGAGGCAGGAACGTGAGGGCAGAAACTAAAGACCATGGAAGAATGCTGCTTACTGGCTAACTCCCTATGCCTTGCTCAACACCTTTTTATGGGCACCCCAGGCTTACCTGCCCATCAGTGGCACCACTCACAGTGGGCAGAGCCTTCCTAGATCAGTTAGCAATTAAGAAAATGCCCCCAGAGACAAGCCCACCAGAGGGAGTCAATTCTTCAGTTGAGGTTCTCTCTTCCCAGGTGAGTTAAGCTGATAACACAAACCAGCCAGGGGACATACCATGGCTATGGTCAGGTGGGATGTTCTTCTGATGTAACCCCCCCTTGGCTACAGTCCCAAATTCTTCAGTTAAGCACAGAGCTAGGTATGTGTAAAAAATATCTAGAACAGAGAAGGTTGAGACAACTCTGTCACTAGGTTGTCCAGGCTGGTCTTAAACGTCCCTTAGTCATCCTTGCATAGCTGGGACTATAGGCACATGCCACCCTGCTCTGTGTGATAGCTACCTTTACCATCACTATCACAAAGATAACAAGCAGCTTAAGGAAGGAGGTGAAAGTTGCTCATGGTTCTAGGACAAAGTCTACCACAGCAGAGAAATCAAGATGGCGGCAGCTGGTTACCTTGTACCCACAAGAGGAAGGAGATGGTGTTGAATTCTGGGGATTAGCTTGCTTGCTTTTTGTTATTCGGTCCCTGGCCCCAGCCCATAGAATGGTGCTGCTGATACTTAGGATTGGTCTTTCCACTCCAACTGCCCAATCTAGAAATGTTCTCATTGGCTCACAGGTAGGTTTATTTCCATGTCATTCTGAATCTCCTAAGTTGATAATCAAACATAACCCATACCTGCGGCTTTGTGCAAAAGGTATCTTATAAACACTATTAGAGTTTATAGCCAGCTGACTTGAGTGAGATTATGCCATAAAACCTGGATGGGAATTCCCATGCCTTCTATGGATAGGGAGGAACGGTATAGTCAGCAGTCTCAGCCCCTGGTGAAAAAAGTCCAACCTGCCTCCATGACACTATTGAGACAACCTGGCTCTCCCTGGACCTATTAGACTGACCTAGCCAGCTCCCCTCCCCAACTCCCTTCACATCCTCATAACCGCTCCTAGCATGTCACCTGTGAGTTCTGCTTCTGGTTGGGTCTAACTGATACAGGCTTTGATGCCAAAAGGAACAGAAGCTTAAGGGATGAATTTTCCTCTTTGGATCTGGGTTTCTGGAATTCTTTCCATTTGATTTGGTTTAAAGACATCAATGCCTCTGTTTCCTATGGTGAACACAAAAGTGGTTGCCAGTGGCATGATGGGTGCCACCATTAACATCTCCATGTGGGGTCAATCATAGCCAGTGCCCAAGTGCACCAGCCTGCCCCTGTGGGTTTCAGGTTTGTGTAACAAGGTTTCCCATCATCCTGTCAGGAAGTTCTTTGTTAACTTCTGTTTGTTTTCTAGTGGTTCCCACCTTGGTGTTTGATCCCTGGTTTACCTCCGTTCTCTACCTATGTATTTGTATAATGGAGCCACCTGACCATCCTGCTTTAGGTTTCAGGATAGTGGCAAGAGAGACTAGATGTTCTATGAAGCCCCTTGGCAGTTGTCAGTGCAGTGCCTATGAGGGCTGTGTCCTTCATACCAAACACATAGATAGAGGAGTAGCTTTGGGGTAAAGGTGCAGAGCCTCAAACTATAGTGTCAGAATGGGAGGTGGTACTTTGTATCCGCTTGTATTCTTATGATAATTTGGGTCCCCCAAAACTGCTCACATCTCTGCACAGAAGACACTCAGGAACCCTGCCTTCAGTTGGTTCTGAGTGGTAAATAAAGATGCCAACAGCCAATGGCTGGGCAGGGCAGACAGAGGTGGGACTTTTCAGATTCCTGGGCTAGGGACAGAGAGGAAGAAAAGGGAAGAAAGAATCTGATGGGAGGAGAAGAGAGACTCCACCCCTGAGAAGGTGCAGGACAGGGAGGCATAGCCACCATGTAAGAGCCGGGGGGCCTGGTGGTGAGGAGTCTGGCCCAAGAGGGCTGCCCTACTGGGTCCAGGGTAGCCAAGATAGAATACAGAATGGTAGTAAGTGGTAACTTGGAATGATCAGAGGGAGGTATCCATGTGGATTAGCCACATGGAGGTTAGGAAGTGGCCCAGCCATTGAGTTATTTTAGGCATATCAAAATATATAAAGGCTGTGTGTGTGTGTGTGTCTTTCATTCAGGAATCCAGAACATTGGGGTGGGTAGCACACAGGATTTACTACATTTTATACTACTAAAGTACTTCATAGTCCCACCCTTCCTGTTCCTGTCAGAGAAGACAGCCTCGTTGCCCAGCAACTAAATTATATAAACAACCCCATGTGAATGATAGATGTCCCTAGATAGCACCTTGGCCGACAAAGTCCAGTGGAACTGCCTGACCATGTTTACACTGCTGTCCTTAACCCTTCTGCATTTCAGAAACAGTGGGCCTAGAACCTCAGTGTGTGCTAGACCCATCTCTGTCTATGAGGAGGTAGAACGATCTCTGGGTCTTTCTGGTCAGCCAGCCTAGTATAACCTATTTAGTGACTCCCAGACCAGTGAAAGAATTTGTCTCATAAACATGGGGGGTGGTGTCTGGGGGTGAAAAGCACCCTGTGAGATGACAGTTGACTTCTGGCTCCACATGCACATACACCCTCAATAGAGTAAATCAATGAAACCAATAGTTCAAAAAGATAAACAAAGCCGGCTGTTAGCAAAGCTTACTACACAGGCATGAGGACCCCAGTAAGACCCTCCAGCACGGGTGTAACACACCTAAACTCTATGCTAGGGAAGCAGACAGGAGGTTGTGGCCAGACCGTCTAGCTGGTTGATAGACTCGAGGTTCAGCAAGAGATGTTCTCTCAAAAATTAAGATGGACATGAACTGGAGAGATGAAGCAGCAGTTAAGAGCACTGGCTACTCTTGAAGCGGACCAGGGCTGGGTTGCCAGCACCCACATAGTGGCTAACAACCATTGGTAACTCTGGTTCCAGGGGATCCAATTCCACTTTGACTTTCACTGGTCCTGCTTGCATGTGGTTCACAGACATGACACTCATACACATAAAATCTTTTTTTAAAAAATTAAGATGGCCAGGAATGGTGGCTTCCACCTTTAATTCCAGCACTCAGGAGACTGAGGCAGGCAGTTCTGTAAGTTCAAGGCCAGCGGCTACAGAGCAAGTGTCAACTTGTTCTGAAATCCCTATATCAAAATCATGCTATATACACACACACACACACACACACACACACACTCGTGCGCGCGCACACATGAGAAGAGAGAGAGAGAGAGAGAGAAAGAGTTGGGGAGTGGGGCAAAGATCTCTTTCCTAAGAAATAACTTAACTGGCTGCAGCCAGCGTTGGCCATATTGGTCATAGTGTGATTAGCCATTTGCTTTTTTTTTTTTTTAAGATTTATTTATTTTATGTATATGAGTACACTATTGCTCTTTTCAGACGCACCAGAAGAGGGCATCAGATCCCATTCCAGATGGTTGTGAGCCACCATGTGGTTGCTGGGAATTGAACTTGGGACCTCTGGAAGAGCAGTTGGTGCTCTTAACCACTGAGCCATCTCTCCAGCCCAGCCATTTCCTTTTATGGGCATGATCGAAGTAGTTGGCAACTCATGATTGGTTGAAGCTTGACCACAGCAGTTGGCAGATCCTGGGCTGGTTGCTTGTTTACCAGGGTATTTACTCTTAGATCAGATTATAGTTTGTTTACACATCAAGCTAGGGTACAGTTCACTGGGACTGGAGCCTGCATTGGGCCCAAACAAATCAATTTTGTAGATAGAATTAGACCAAACTTACCTCAGATTGACAATATTTTGCCACAGCTTTTTTCTTCTTTTTTAAATTTAAAAACAGAGTCTTAGTATGTAACCCTAGCAGACCTGGAATTTGCTATGTAGACCAGGCTAGCCTCAAATTTAAGGGGTTCATCTGACTCTGCATCCCAACAGGTGGGATCAAAGGCCACCATACCCAGCTTAGCACAGTTCTTTTGAAGAGGGAGTTGTCAAGCAAAGCCACTTCACAGTTCTTTTATCATTGGAGAGGGCACCCCAGTCTTGAAGTCACTTAAGACACAGCAGACAGGTTTTTGAGGAAGACACAGAGAAACACGGGGTTGTCTTGTCTTCTTCCCTCCAAATACTGGAGCCAGAGCTGTAGTCCTGTCTCCAGGGTGGAGGGCAGCTGATCAAGGCTTGTCATCCATCCTTCCTTCATCCACATGCTCATGCCACAGAGCATCCATGGTCCAGGACCAAGGGCTAGCACCTGCCCACTTAGACAGCTGCCTGCTGGGGAAAGCCTTCCTGGTTACCCACTGGTCCAGGATGAGCCAAGGGTCTTGTAAGCTGAGAGCTGGGCCTCTGCTCTGACTCTTCCAGTGCCTGGTGCACAGCCCGAGGGAACAGCTAGTGAGTACCCCAGCTGTGGCTACCAAAGAGAAATCAGCACATCCTTTCCAAAATCAGCATTTCATAGAAGATGTGGACAAATTTATGGGTTATAGGAATAACCCATAACTAATGTTTTGACATAAATCTGTTCATACTTTTAATGCCTATTTTAGTGGAACTGGATCCATATGTCTCTAATGCTGTCATCCAGTTTCACGATAGAATGAGCATTTTCCTTCATTATAAAAGGTTGGTTTCAAAATTTCTACAACCTGCGTATCTCACATTCAGCTAGTCCCTTACTTAATCATTCTCCTACATAAAAAGTAAGTATTCATTCACTTATTCATGCTTTTGTATTGTTGTGACCAAAAATGCAAATGCGTACATTTAAAAAGGCTAAACCTGTCCTGTCTCTGTTTTTGCCTTCAGAGTCTATCTTCAGGCTAGATTTCAGGAAATGGAATTCACTACATTAAAAAGCATGAACATCCAGGAACCCTGAAGAGCAAGGTATTTGGGGCTTACTTGCAGGCTAATCTGTACAGAATTGAGGTTGTTAAATTCTGTGTGAATGGCCAAATACGTGCCAGTGAAACCAGGATCCTCAAGCATGAATGGAAGTCCAGGTCTGATATCTCTCTCCCAAACTAGACTGCCAACATCACAGAGTCCCATGATTTCTAGTAAATTGTCCTTGATTGAGAAAGTCAAATACAATTTTCAGTTGATTTTTGAGGAAGCTGTTCTAGTACTCAACAGGGCCAGATGCTTACAGACAGTAGGAAGTGTGGATACCGTGACTGTTAGCCACTGTTAAGTGACTTCTGTGACAAAAGTTCACCACTGGCAGAGTGCAAATGGCTCAGAAAGCCAAAATTAGATGGTGAATCTTTTCAGTAGCTCTTGTGGTTCCATCAAAGCTGGCTGATCAAATTGGTAATATGGAAAAGTGACAAGAGTGGGCAGAGACTGTGTCTACATCCCATTTGCTTTGTAATCTCCATCATCATCAAAACAACAACAACAAAAAAACCAAGCGGGTCAGACCTCTCATGGACTCTGCATATAGGAGATGGAGCTATCATCTATCTCGGGTGGACATTCTACTTCATGCTTTATGCCCTCTATCCCACAAAACAGAACCCTTTGAGTGGGAGTCAGGAGTAACTGACTACATTGGAGAAGTTTAGGGCCATGTTTTGTACGAGGTGAACTCTTTGCTTGCAAAGAACTGGCCAATCACAAGCCTGGCCTACTCTAGCAGTCTCCGATTGGTAGCAGTCATTCCCGGTATGTCCAGTTCACAAAATGGATGTGCTTCCATGTCCAACACGATGATAAATAGGATCCAGGTCATGCAGACTGAGTCAACAGCCTCATTCCAATTGGCTCAAAGGAAAATGGGTTCTTAGAATGGGCATTATGGATTTATATGTCACAGCCAGATTGCCCATTTCACAGACCCAAACAGAAGAGTCTTTAAATGCCAGTTGGGGGCGGGGCGGGGCTTGAGAGATGGCTCTGTGGTTAAGAGCACTGTCTTCCAGAGGACCAGAGTTCGATTCCCAGCACTCACATGGCTGCTCACAACCATCTCTTAACTCCAGTTTCAGGAAACCTGACGCTCTTCTATCCACCAGCCAGCAAGCACACAAGTGGTGCATGGGCATACATGCAGGTAAAACACCCATCCATATAAAATTTAAGATAAAACAAATTTAAGTACCAGCTGAGGTTTTCTAAGTGGAAGACCAAACTGGGCCACCGGCATCAGCCTGAAATGTAGGGGAAGATGAAGTCCACATCCAGAGCTGTCGACAGGTTCTGCCAGAGGGCAGTGACTCACCCACTTTCTGTTTGGTGTGGCTGCCTCTGAGTAAACCACCCCAGCTGGTGGACATCAGAGCAGTTTCAGTTTAGTCAAGCTCTCAGTAAAGGAGCAGAAACTATGGTAAGGCCCCCTTTAGCCTGTTGCCTTTAAGTATGGCTGTGTTCTCCCCTAAAAGGGTAGCTGCTCATTCTTTTACCATGTAAAGCTGAGACACCACCTGGCCCAGGTAGCTCTGGGTTTGAATAGACAGCTTTCAAGAACCTTTTTTTTTTTTTTTTTTTTTTTTTTTTTGTCCTGACAGGGTTTCTCTGTATAGCCCTGGCTGTCCTGGAACTCACTCTGTAGACCAGGCTGGCCTCTGCTTCCCGAGTGCTGGGATTAAAGGCGTGCGCCACCACTGCCCACCTTCAAGAATCATCTTTAAGGCTGATCTTTGAACTCGCAACCCTGTTACTTTAGCCTCAGTACTCAGAGTACTAGCATGTGCCACCGTATCCAGCTAGGGACTCTATTTTAAATATTAACCAGGGCTAAAGAGTTGGCTCAGCAGTTAAGGGCAAAAGTTGATTTTTCAGAGGACCCAAGTTCAGCTCCCAGAACCCTATGGTGGCTCACAAGCATCTGTAACTCCAGTTCTAGAAAGTCTGACACCCTTATCCGCCCTCCTTGAGCATGGCGTGCACTCGGTGTAGACACACATGCTGGCAGAATCCTATACATAAAATAAACATTAATCACTAAGAGCTGTAGAGTCAGTCAGCTTTGACCGATGACTAGCTAGTCACTGCATCAAGGACAAGGTGAGTCCTTGTTCAGAAGTTCAGAAGGCACCTCTGGCTTCCCTCTGCCCGAAGCTCCAATCAGCAAAATGACCAACTATAGAGCCTTAATGGCTTTTTAAAGAGAGCGTTAGGATTGTCAGACCCTCAGGGAGAGTGACTCTCAGCTTGCTGGATACTTTCAGTACAGGTCAATGTTGTCTGAACATTGCTCAAAAGGCACTAATTATAAAGAAACCCACACAAAGGATCCAATGGCACAGTGAGGAGCTATAGTCAAAGAAGCTTCCAGGTCTTTTTTCTTTTTTTCTTCTTTTGCTGCTGGTGGTAGAGTGGGGGGATAGCTTGCCCTTGACTTCTGGAAGGAACTGGATTGATGCACCCCTCACTCAGCCTGGAAAAACTGAATTTTGTCAGAGATTATCAGCCATCTCCTCTGGAGGAGGTGTCAGAATGTTATGTCAAAAGCCTAGGAGACCTGTCATCTGGCTGCAGGCTGGGGCAGAGGAAGCAGAAAGGTTGGTGTCTTCCATGCTCCCTTCCTACAGATAGGCTAAGTCCCTCAGCTCAGCCAAATGTCCCATCTTCTTCAAGAGCTGGTCTGAGTTCTGACATGTGTAGGTGCTATCTGCCCTCTGAAATGTGTAGGTGCTATCTACTCGAGCCTTGTCCAGCATCAAGGCCTGGCTGAAGCCTCGAAGGCAGAAAATGAAATTCCAGTCCCAGCTAAAACTAGATCTAGAGAGCATCCCAAGGACCTGGTTCCAAGCAGTCAAGCCAAGGATTTAGGGAAGACAGGGACTCTGCAGGCTAACAGGGCTTCACGACGGCTAGACAAAGGGGACTACCACTGTATGGTGACAATATTTATTGAGAATGGCTCATTACAAACAAAATATATTTATGTATAAAATCCTCTGCTAGGCAAAAGATCCCTTCATTCTCCTGTGACTAGAGTGATCAGAACCATCTAGAGTTTCCATATCCTCAGAGCCTACACCGGGCTGCAGGAAGCTGAGAAGTCTGAGTAGCACATGCCATAGTATCTGATGGCAAGGCTTCCTCTAGCCCATTTCATGGCCCGTGCAGTATAACACAGTGTGCCTCGTGGCCCACCTCAGGCAGGTGGATCTCGAAGACAGAAGCTTTCCTGTTACTCTTATGGACAAGTGGACCCGATAACTTATGACTTGCCCTGAGAAGCCGTTATCTGAGTCCAGGGACTGAGCATTCTTTAAATGTCCTAGAGGGTGAAGATGACCACCACCTGTGGAGACCACTTCCCATGAGCACTCACGGGGTGTGTGCCACGCCTCACCCTATCACTTGCTGTGAAGGTTTTACCTCTTCTTATCACTTAGCCTCACAGTTATACCAGACCCTCCTCGGAGGACTCCCATACCCATAGCTGCTATGTGGTACTCCTGAGCTTAGATCCAGAGTTCCTTGGGACCCTGATCACCAGCATTAAGGCAATGGAAATGAGACCAGACTAAAACCAAAACTACTCTCTGAAACCCAGAGTAGCTGCCTAGCCTACAGCACCTTCCTTCAGCCCAAGGCTTCGTCTAATATTGACGAATAATATGGGTGACTGGTCTTGACTGCCCTTGTAAACACAGACCACCTCTGTCCCCCAGACTACCATGAGGGGGCAACTAGTGATAGTGGAAGCAGCTACTGCCAAGTCATGCTTTCAGTACTGAAAGTCCAAGGCCCCTGGAGGACAGTGATAGTGAGAGGCCATTGGGGTACCCTTTATTCTTCACCAGAGAGAGCCCATGAGGAGTGGGCTCCCTGGTTTCTTTAGAAATGACCCATTCGTTTGTCTTTGGTGCAGCTTCAGCATGCAGACTGCTGGCCAGGCCAGACTAGCCATCTTGTTAAGAACTTGGACTGGCCTATGTGCCCCAGGTAAAGAAGGGTTAGTGGTTTCAAAGTACCTCTATCTATTCTTGTCTGACTCCCCACACTGTGGAAACTGAAGTCTCACTAAAACCCTCACTACCAAGAGCAAAACAACACAAATTAACTAGCTCTAGTTGAAGCTACCTGCTGTGCGACTCCGCACTGCCTTTCTTCAAGACAGGAGAGACCCATTATCTGTGCAAATGCTCCTGGTGTGCACACCAGGGTGGGTGGGAAGCTACCTGCTGCTTTAGGGGCACGGGCCCTCTAGCACCCATCCTCAGAAGGCTCCCAGATCTAGAGGGCAGATCTTGCTGTCAGAAGTCAAGCTGGTATCAGGAGGCCTGGTGGACGCAGGGGCTCTCTGGGGAGTCTCGGTCCTAAAACATCCTCTTCTGCTCTCATCCATTTAGCCCTGCCCACTCTTGACAGCTTTCCATTCTACAGAAGGTACCTAGAGACTAAGAGGGCATCAGCATCTCAGGGGTCAGAGAGCCTTGGAGTGGCTGTGAGGTATGCTTAAGATGCATGATAACAAAGCTTAGTAACCAGTCCCAAAGACCTGAGTCCATTGGAGGCAGGAGAGAGCAGTGATGCCATCCACTATGGGGTTTAGAGTGGCCCAGAGCCACAGGCCTGGATTTGCATGTGCTCCTCCCATACACACTTCTCTTCCAGGGTTCCTGCCTCTCCCCTTGCCTTGGGCACAGCTGCAGGCAGACTTGATGTCTTCCTCTGGGCACAGCTGGAGTCAGACTTGGGGTCTTGAGAGATACTCCTCTTAGATGCTCTTGAGCTATCTTCAGCAGTTACAAGGTGTTTAGAGCAAATGGCATGATGACACTGGTGGACAAAGCAGTCACAGAGATCTCAAGAACTTTGTCAAACAGGCTGAGACTACAATTCTGAATCCCAGCAGCCCCGGGTGTGGGCATCCTGAGTGGGCCTGGCTGAGATAGAACATAGGGTCTGAGGACCTGGCATGCCAGGCTCCTGCTGTCAGCTGTCCAGGTAGACAAAAAGGATATCCTCATCTGTGCCATAGCTAGTTCTGGCCTCCTCAAAGTTACTGATGCTGGTGCTGCACATTCCTGCTGGGGGTGGGGAAAGAACAGAGTCGGATCAGTGGGTGGGGTAAGTACTCAGGGGGACTGTTTGGGGTCTGGGTTCTACCTGCCTTGCACCTCTCAGCTCAAGCCTTCCTTCCCTAGGGAACCTTTCCTGACCACTCTGGCCTTCAAGAGTTAAGTCTTTCTTTTGTCTCCTTCCCACTTTAGCAGATAGAGAAAGCAAAGCCCAAAGGGAAGAAAAAAGTATGTTCCAGGATGTATGTCCTGGTCTGCTCAGAGAAGTCGCCCTCCAGGCCATGGTGTGAGGATAGTGGACAGTCTACAACAAGGGCAAGGTCTTCCCTGGGCTCTCTAGCTTGTGTGCTGGCTATCCCAAGCCCAGGAGATAGGCCTGTGGATCATACATTACAAGGTGGGGAGCTGAGCAGCAGCCAGAAGCTGGCGGTGTGGAAGGAGGGGCAGCTGGTGGCCAAGTCAGCCACAAGTCAGGTTTGTTTGTATGACCCTAGGGGCAAGCCCTGATGACAGAACCCCAGGAGGAGCAGGGCCTTTAGAGACAGACATCGGCCATACCAGCTCGAAAAGGAGCAAGCTGTGAGATGTGGGCATAGGGGACAGTAAACACAGGCCACACTGGGGCCCAGCACTCACGGTCAGCATAGGCTGGGTTGTTGTAGAAGATGCAGCCAGTAGCCCTGTTATAGCCACGCAGAACGATGAAGTGGCCCTGGTAGTCGGGGGTGCGGCAGAAGCAGCGGTGGCCACTGGGAGTGAAGCAGCAGTACTTGACAGGGCTGGAGCACAGGTCACAGTGTAGCACCCCGGAGTTCACCAACACAATAGCCACGTGGCCCTGCGCCAGGTGTGCTTGGATGTCCTGCACGCTCACTGTGCTGTGGGTAGGAAGAGGTCAGCCAGTGCCTATGTGGCCTTGTCCCCACCTCCCAGACTGAAGTCCCCAGTTGGCACCCACTCCCCAGTGTTACAAGACATAAGGACTTGGCTTGTCTGCCCTCTTCCCTGAGCTCCCTGCAAGTGTCAACGTCCTGCCTTGTCACTGTGATGCAGGAAAGTGGGGTGGGAAGCTCACCATTTCTCTACTTGCACCCTGCAGGCCTTGGCTTGTGCAAACAGCTGGTTCACTCGGGTCTCCTCTGTGTCGAAGTGCTTCCTATAGAAGGACTGAAGAGAGAAGGACAGACCAGAGTCACCCACCCTGGATGCACACACTCCATGTAAATGAAACACACCGTTTTATGAAAGGAGGAGTAAGAGCATACAGGAGCCCTACTGATGGGCGGGTGGCTTTACCCAGCATGCCCAGAAAGAAAGTCGTGTCTACCCCTGCCTGGAGAGTAGACAGGACCATACAGGACCATGCTCAAGAGATTGGGAAGCATTAGATTCGGAGTAGCTCCCTGCTCAGGCCGTTTTCTGGTAGACATGAGCAGGAGCCTAAAGCAAAGGAGCAAGGAGGGCAAGGCTGCCCTCCTAACCCTGCAGGCCGGCTTAGTCACAGCCCAGTGTAGCCAAGTGTGATTCACAGAACATACTCTGCTTGGTGCTGTGGACTCGTGATCAGAGAGAGCCCCAGGAGGCAGGCCAAAGACATTCTGTTCCCAGGCCCCCTTTTCTGTCTTAAGATTTAGTAGCCTTCTTTACCTGGCATAGAAGGTTCAGAGAAGAATTAGGCTGACTGCCACTGGCCACCATGTGACAGCCGTTCTGCCAACGAGGCCAGCAGAGACTATTCTGCCAATTCCTGGCACCTGGGCCAGGATTGCCTCAAGGGCAGGTAAGCCCGGATTTGGCTTTATGAGGGATCGGAACAAACTGGTGTGTTGGCACAGCCATCATGATGGCTTTATTTTTCTAGAGAGGAAAAGAGAGAAAGGCAGAAATGCAGACAGACAGCTAATACCTGTTCTTCTTCCAGAATGCCAATTACCCTGGTGAGAAGAAGACAAGGTAACGATAGTCATGTGATCAATGTACTCTGAGACCATCCACCTGCCCTGTCCTACAGCGGAGGAGAAAGATACAGAAAGGCAGAGAGAAGTCAGGACTCAGCGTGTAGATGCTCGACACAGGCTAGACCTCAAGGCCACTGTCTGTTGTCTGTCTGCCACTGACACTGGTGTCTGTACTCCTGTGCATTTACTCAAGTGCTCAGGCTTTGGCCCTTCTCTCCTGTAACTGTGATAACTGGGAAGCCTAGAAGGCCCACCCAGCAGGGCTGCTCACCTGGTTCTTGTAACCCTTGTCAACACCAAGAGTCTGAGTACAGAAGCGGTGTCTCACACCAAAGTGGCGCATCAGGTAGGCCAGGTCGATGGTCCAGATGCTCCTGGTCAGCTGCAGCTCCTGCAGGGCATTTTCAAACTCCCCATCGTCTAGCTGGCCCAGGTACCTGAGGGCAAGGGGCAAAGGGGTTAGCTTGTTCTTGAAGCAAAGCTAGACCAAGTCATCCCTCCCACCCCCCCCCACCCCCACCCCCGTGAGAGCCACAGCCACTGCTTACACTTCTAATCCTTTATCATGAACCCCCAAGGCATGGCTTGAGGACAACCTGAGGCTTTCAGGGCTCAAGGCAGCCTGGGACACTGTCTGGCCCACACAGTGAAGGGCCTGGATCTTGGTTTTTGCATCTTTTATGGCCTACGTGAACCTGGGGAAGTTGCTGCTCTCTCTGGCCTCATTGACTGCATATCTAAGATGAAGCGCTTGGACCACAGAAGTGGTTTTCAAAATTGCAGGCACTAGACATTCTGTTAAGCTCTGTCTTTCCCAGAATCCTAGTATGTAAGGTATACAAAGGAGAACTGATCCGGGTCTCCAGAAAACTAGTTAAAAACTCTTGCCAAAGGTAACGAGGTACCAGTCCTTTCTGGCTCAAACTATCAAGGTCCTTATATTTATGCAGGATCCCAGTGGCCTGATATCAGAGGGGTGGAAGATGCATCAACTACCCAACATGAACACCTGCAACTTCTTTGACCACTTCAAGCTCCCAGACATCACCTGAGTGAACACACTTGGGCAGTCTGACCCACTCTTTGTCCATATTTAAAATATGACAAGGCTAAATGGAAGCTGGGCCTCTTCTAGGGTTCAAACAAGGTCAACCCACATAGATGCTGGATTCCATCCAGGTTACTTCCTGTTTCATCCCTGAGCTACAGTGGGTGTGGACACTGACCGAAGCACCATCCTGGAGCAGGCCAGGCCACAGTCCCAGTGATATAGCTGCTGGATGATGGGCACAGGCAGCTGCACAAAGTCCCCTGCAAAGAAACGAGAGTGAGGTCTCAGACTCTCTGCACAGCGCCCACCAATGCCACCCCCCATGGAAACACCACCATAGCCTCCACGGAAACTCTATGGGATCTCAGGGACCTTCTCTCGGCTCGCTATTCCTACACCACCCGCACGTTCTCCTAAATACTGGCCATAGCCAGTAAGCCCTCCCCACAACCCTCCTAAGCATTGGTCCCCACTTTACAACAAAGCGGTGCTAGCTGCTGCCCTGGTATGTCCAGTTTCCTTCGAGTCACCAGGGCCCACTCTAGGCAGCATCAGCCTGTGCCATCATCCCTCACACTTAGCGCACACCATTTCCTAGACACTTTTGGCTTCCCACAAGCTAACACCCACCCTGGGATGTGTCTCTTCTGAAGTGCTGCCAGTCTCAGCAGTGAACCAGGAGGTCTGCCTGGTTCAAGTTCCCAGGGTAAGCAAATGGGCAGAGCATGACTAAGAGAAGGGAAATGTCACATAGGCTAGATGCGTAGAACGCTCCTCTGAACTCCAGCTAGCACTGCCTCTGGGCACACCTCTCAGCCTGTCCACTCTGAGCTGTGAAGTGGAGCAGAAAGGTCCACACCCAGGCATTCTGGTACCACTGGCTGACAGGGGGGCAGGGAAGGGGTGGCCAGGCAACTCTCCTCCTCTCACTGGATTGAGTTTTGCTATTCCCAATTTTCCAAGAGCCTGACACATGTGCTGCAGCGGTGACCAGTCCCAGTGCGTAGCAAGAGCAGATATCTGACAGCTTCAGTTAGGAAAACGATGGGGTGTGCCTCAGAGAAAATAAAACGGATGGCAAAGGCAAACAGCATTCCCTGAGGCCCTAAAGGGAGGACAAGCTGACACGAGGCCTGTGGGAGCTTATCCCGTGGAAAAGCACAAAGTTCAGTCTAGCTGGGCATGGTGGCACAAATTTATATCACAAGGCTTGGGAGGCTGAGACAGGAGCATAAGGCCAGTCTCTCTCTCTCTCTCTCTGTCTCTCTCTCTGTCTCTCTCTCTCTGTCTTTCTGTCTCTCTCTCCTCTTTCCCTCCCTCTCCCTCTCTTGAGGGAGAACCAGGAGGGACTTCTTTACACTGGTCACCACTCACTGATTTATTGACACATACAAATCCAGTCAACTAGAATTCTCCTTTGTGGATTTCTAGACTCTCCCCTGGGCCAGGTAACTAGCTCTGTACAAAGCTTGCCAGGCCAGCCTCTCTCCTGCCACACCTTCTGTGGAGGTCAAAGAGGGCCATTCGGTAGCCAGAGGCCTGAGGTCTTGATCTTAACCTCTGCTCTCCTATATCTGGTTGAAAGACCACTACTTCTAGGCCTTTCCCTAACCCCAGGCTGGTCATTCCCCACCCCTCTTTTGTAATCCTTTAAACCAGAGGTCACACTTAAAAGTACAGCATTTAGATCCTATCTAATCTTTACTCCAGGAAACTCTAAGCCAAGCCTAAGTCTTTCCTAGGCCCTTGGAAAGACTTATAGATTTTATAGATTTTATAAATTTTATAGATTCAATCTTGCCTGTCCCCATCCCAAACCCTGTCCCTGCACACAGCAGGGAGGGGAATTACGTCTCTAGTTTATAAACTTTAGAGTCCTTGGGATGGGCAGATGGCTCAGTGGATCAAGAGTTCAAGCATGATGCCCCAAGTTCAGATACCCAGAACCCATACCAGCCTGTAATCCCAGCAAGCCAATGGAGACAGGAAGTCTCTAGAGCTGGCTAGGCAGACTAAGAGAAACCGCAAACTCAAGGTTGAGTAAGAGACTCTGCCTCAACATATAGGAAGACAGCTGAAGTCAGCCGTGGGCTTCCAGATGCATGCATCCATGTGCATTCATACACAAGCGAACACACACACGCACTACCCTAGCCTACACCTAACCTTACCCTAAAACTTGACCTCATCCCTTACATTACTATTACCCCTGCCACTATTCCAACAAACTCCAAACTCCAAACCCTACCTCCAACATCCTCTTCTGCCCTGAGAGCAAAGAACACACACATGGTACACAGACAAACACACAAGCAAAAACCAAACAAATACCTCATGGACACAAAATAGAAGTAAATCTTTAAATAAAGAAAGAAATCGGGTCTTTGGGGAGTAACTGCCCAACCGTGAGGTTTCTGAGTTCGGGTCTTATAAAAGGTCAGGAAATACTAACCTAGGCTTTCCCTTCCTTTCCTTTTGGATACAGTGATGACAGCTCCTGACAAACATAACTCAGGGGGAAAGGGCTTATTTTAGCTCACAATTCCAGGTTACACCCATCACTTCTGGGATGTCACCGTGATTGGAGAGAGCCAGTCAGATCATATCCAAAATCAGGAACAGACAGCAAAGAGTATACACACGTCCGTCCTTCCCCCTTTTTATCAGTCTGGGGCCCAACCCACATTTGGGGTGAGTCTTCCCAGCTCAATTAACCCATTAAGAAAATCCCTCATCAGCAAAGCTAGACAGTTCCTTACTAAGACTCTTTTCCCACACGATTATAGATTCTATCAGGTTGACAATTAAAACGAACTGGCTAGAGATTGCTCAGCAGCTTAAAAGTGATGCTTTTGCAAAGGACCTCGGCAGAGTTCAGTTCCAAGCACCCACCCAGTGGCTTATAGCTAGCTGTTTATTAACTCCTGTTCAGGAGATTCTGACTTTTTCTTTCAGCCTCTGAGGGCACCTGCATGCAGACGAAACACCCAAAACAAATAAAATCTTATCAAGTAAATCTTATCAAGAAAGCTAACAACCATTGGCCTTTTCCCCCTTCATCTTTCTCAAACTCTACTGTTAGAGGGACACGTCATTTCTCCGTTTCCTCTCTTCCCGCCATGTGGGCATATCTAGGGAGTCTATTCGGAACGGATGAATCTTGTACTGAACTTGCCAGCATCTTGATCTTAGAATTCTCAGCCTCCAGAACTGTGAGAAAATAAATTCCTATCGCTTATAAATTTTCAGTTGTATGAATGGACGAAGACACCAGGGAATTGGCTCGTCTTGTTTGCTGTTTCCTTGCCTAGTGTCTGATGCTTAGGACTCACTCTCTATTACACTTGAGGCTGGGGGGGGGGGTTGCCCTTGTCTAGCACTGTCCAGGACCTAGGTTCAATCCCCAGTGCTACGAATTTTTTAAAAAAGGAACTTAAGTTCCTTTACTGGGGTGATGTAAACCTTGGTCTCTAGGCACTCGGATACTAAAAGAGTTTTCTCCCAGTATGCTAGAGGGAAACTCTCTGCAGGGTGTGGCACTCTCAAGATGGGTGTCTTCCCTTTTCAGAACCCTTACGGAGGTTGTAAATGGCTCTGATCTACTCAGGCTGATTACTCCCTGGGTTTTGGCTTTATCTAACCATGGGTCTGGAACGTTGCTTTCTCATCTCTGATATCCAAATCATGTGTTCTTGTTCTCATTCGTCCTCTCTCTCTCCCTCTCACCCCTCCCTGCCCTTCAACATGCTCATAGAGGGGGTATCTCCCTTCTCCCTGGTGAGCCTGAGAATTCTGTCATGGGCATGTAGGGCCGGGGCTGTGTTTGCCCCCTCCCAGCCTTATCCACAGCTGGCACTCATTTACGCTGGTGAAAAGGTTTGGGGTTAATTCTGGTTGTTTAAATCTCTACCCTTTGAAATACCAACTTGTCACTCTAAGTGCCCATTAGTTCCAGATCACAACCGTCTGTTGGAGGTTGCCTCCTTACTCTGTGGCCTGAGCTCTGTTTCTAATTAGTTGGGCTATGCCCTCTAAATTGCGGTACAGGGCAGTTGCTCAAGGTCCTGAGAGCCTCAGGTACCTCTCTTCTTTCACTCAGCCTTACAACACCTAGATCCCAAGGCCTCAGAAGGCAAACGGTCCTGCTTAACTATCCTGATCTTACTTAGCACAGGGAAGATGCTTTCTGCGGCTAGGTGATAAGGGTGGAAGCAGCCTTGCCATTTGTCCTGATAACAGCTTTAGCATTCAGAGCCCAAAAGTGCTTTGGATAATGATGCCTTAAGCCAGCCAAAACGGTCCTCTACCTGAGAGCTAGGGTCTGCTTTGGAGAAAGCCCTGGCCTAGCTTCAGCTATCTGGTTGTCACAAAAGAAGGCAGTCAACTCTTCCTGGTACTTTAACCCTCTCAGCCTGTCTGTTCACCTCAAAGGGTACAGAAACGGCAGTAGACTATGTCACCGGAATTTATGAAAACTAATTCTATGCTATCTATAAACACTTTAACACTGCATCTACCTCTTAGCGTCCTACACAAGTGGGCCACTATCTGCTGAGGCTAAGAAAAGGCAATAATCTAGTCAAAGTTCACCGCGGTAGCTAACTGGAGGAGTAAATATGTAAATTCCGGTACAGGTCCAAGCCCAGCTCCAGGTTACAACCAGAAGGAACCTCTCTGAACGTGATGCCAATCTCCAACTGACACTAAAGGGTTTGAGACCCATACCCCTTGACCCCTCCCCTGAGATGGCACCTCGCTGTTTACAGTTAATATCAACTCTTGTGCCTTAAGCAAAGCTCCACCATGACTTCCCGCTGTCCCCACTTCGTGAGTAAGCAAAGGGGCTCAGGTTTCCTCAGGGCAGAGGGAACCAGTAAACAAGTAAAACAGTAGTAAGACAAAAGCGCCTGAGTTAGGGAAGCCAGAGAAAAAGACCTTCCCTTTGCTGAGTGCTCCCAGGCCATTTTCCCCCTTTCCCGCCCCTTTGCTGAGTGCTCTCGGGCCATTCTTTCCCCCTCTTTCCCGGCCTCAGGCTTTCCACGGTTCCCCAGGGAACACGATCACCCAACGTGCTTCAAGCAGAGCTATTCGTTTCTGGGCAAGTTTGTGCCTTTTTGCCCCTTGGACTTTTCCACTTGACGGCTCTCAGAACTCCCTGGGCTTCAAGCCCGGGGAGACCCAGGAACAACCGAAAGTGGAGGACAGGAGATGAGAAAGAATATCCACCTAGCTAGGACCCACTAGAAGCTCAAGGCTGGGTTGAGGCCGCAGACCCAAGGTCGCGCGCGGCCAGACCCTGCCTGGCTCTAGGGCGGAGTCCCCATCGGTTTCCCCGGTGAAGGCAAGGCCCTTAGAGAGGCACTGACCAGGCTCGAGCGGCTGCCCCGCTGCCTCTGCCTCCGTCCTCATGACCCGGATGGCGCAGGGCGCCCATGGCCCCGGCCTGGAGCTGATTGCAGTTGCGACTTCTGCTGGGCAGCGAGCGCGGCCAGTGAGCGCAGAGTTCCTCCGCCGCCGCCACCGCGGTTCAGACCCGGGTAGGCGGTGGCTAGGCCGCCTCAAGCCACGCCTAATCCCCTCCAGGTCTGGGAGCTGGAAACCCGCCCCTTCCATAAGTCCCGCCTCTTCCCTTCCACCCACTTCTCTTCCAGACAGCGCTACCCGCAGGTCCTTCCCCGAAACGCTCCGGTGGCCCCGCCCCCTTCCAGAGCCCCGCCCCCAAGGCCCTTCCGGCAAGGACGTTGGCTCCCCACAAACTACCCAGCACTCTCCCTCCGCTAGATCTGTCCTTTTGCACCCTCAGATGTAAGCTCTGGTCCTTCGCAATGCCTCATCGAGACTCCAAGGAATCCTTTTCCGACTCCCTTTAGGTCTTCTTACCTAGACAATGAATAATGATAGTTCCCAGTGCTCGGTGCGTCCCTTACCTGACGGTGACCGAATCCAAAGCTTAAATTCCTAGTCCAAGCCTCACTTACTGTCTGCTCAGAGCATTGGGTTGAAGCCCAGATCCCGCCCAATCCGTCACTACAGTACCCAGTAAGCATGGGTCACCATGTTCCTTTGTGGGCTCGAGGATTGATATTTCCGGCGGTCCCCCGGCCCTCTCCAGAGCCGGAACTATAGTGCTAGAGCCCTGGTTTCCCCAGCGGGCTAAGTGAAAGTAAAGGGTAAGTAGGCTTAAAGGAAAGGGAGGGGCCTGCGCAAAGCATTTTGGGAGCGCGTGGTATTCGTGATAGTCGGGCCCGTCGTTTCCTCGCCTCACGCCTTTGCCTTCTAACGTTTGTGCCGGAACCGAAAAAAAAAAAAAACCCTGCAGTTAGTTGGTGAGGAGAGGCGGCTAACGGGAGAGAGGAGGCCAGGGCTCCCCCAGAGGGTTAGGAGCTGGAAGGGACGCTGCGGAGGAGCTCAGCGGGGCTTAGCGGAGGGCGGGAAGCCAGGGCCTATCCAAATATCATCTCACTAGCCCTGGGAACACTTACTAATTTACGCCTAGTCTGCACGTTCTGTGCCTTTCCAGGTCAACCGATTTTCGAAGCTTACAGGCAGTCATTTCTTGCTAATTTAACTTCTTTTCCTTCCGGATCATAATTTTCAACGTCCCTTTCATCTCTGCCTCCACTCCCATTCCTGCACTGGCCCTCCTGCTTTCCACGCTGCAGCAGCAGAAGTTTTAGCAGGTTGCTCTATGTGTTCGATCCACTTTGTAAATGCTACTAATTGTTTTCTTTTTTTTTTTTTTTGAGCCTATGGCAGTAATCCTGCAGAGTTTCCTCTACCATTTTCAGCACGAAACCCACACACCTAAAGTTGAAAGCCATGGTTCCTCGCCGAGAGAGACTGTGTTTAGTTAGCATCCTTATAGTTTTCTCATGAAAATAGGTGGTGTGCTCCGTTTTTGAGTCGTCTCCTATCTCAGGATTTTAAAAGCCCCGTGCATAGTCTTTGTCTTTTAATGAGATTTAAGTCGCGTTTACCCTATTTCCCTGCATGCTGAGCATTTCCTGTTTATAGCATGTAGCCTTGATACTTTAGGTCTCCTTTTTTGTGGGAAGTCAAAAAAGCAGAATTGAAAAGCACAATCTCTTTTCCTAGGTTCCTCTGGGTTTAGGTATGTATGTCCAATCAGATACTGTAGCCATTATCCAAATACAGTTGCTGAGTACTTGGGATATTACTGGTGTGACTGAGGGACTGAGTTTGGTTTTATTTGCATTTTGTTTACATGTAAACCGTGATTTGTTTACACTCCATGTCCATATCATAGTTGTTTTAATGACTATATAGGGACACGTGGCCGGGATGAGAATGGAGGTACTCTTTGTTCCCATTAGCTTTCTTTGTTCAGCCTGCCATCCTTCCCTACCCTACATGTTGTGCTAATTTGCTGTGGTGGTTCCTTCAAGCCAGGAGTCAGACTCCTTCCACAGAAGATGAACAAAGCCTGTGGAATGCCAACCCCAAGTCTGAAAGATAACCGTTGTCTCTCTTTTAGCACAGGAAGACTCCTGCCGAGATGTCTATTGGTGTGCCGATTAAAGTCTTGCATGAGGCTGAAGGCCACATAGTGACATGTGAGACCAACACCGGTGAAGTGTACCGAGGGAAACTCATTGAAGCAGAGGACAACATGAACTGTCAGGTACCCTGCTGGGGCTGGGAAGGAACTGTGGCTTCTATCCTGGGGGGTAAAAAAGGTGTACTTGGAGGTCTTAATGAAGCTATTGTCACCCAATAGTTACTACCCGTCAGGCACTCTTATAGGCTCTGAGATTATATGTCAGTATAGACTTAACCTTGAGGCAGAAGTCATTTGACAGCCTGTGGTCGTACATGTATATCCCAGCCCTTGTGAGGCTGAAGTAGATTCTCGAGTTCAAGACCAGTATGGCCTTTATAGCAAGACTGTGCACTGCTTTTGGTGGGGAGTCAAAAAGTCGAATTGAAAGCTCAACCTCTTCCTAGATTTCTCTGGGTTAGGTCTATATGTACTATCAGATAGCCTCTAGCCAAATACAGTTGCTGAGTACTTGTCTGTAAAATAACCAGTTATGCTTAACTTTTTCTGTCTCTCAGAGTCAGTCAAGTTTAGAACCAGTGTCCACTTCCTAGCATAGTTTATAATTTGCAGAATCTTCTCACATATTGTGTGCCCTTACTTTTGTTTTGGAGAAAGTTTCATCTGATAAAACTACTGAAGTTTTGGCATATGGTTTTGGATCCTCCCCCCCCCCCCCAATTAATTAAGAACTTGAGCTTTGGAATAAGAAAATTCCCTGATCCAAATTAAGTTGGGCCATAATTATATGGCCTTCATATCCTGGCCATTTGTTCTCCCCCTCAATACAGTGGGGATGGACTTGTTTTGGATGCTCTGTGCTGTAAATGCCAGCCCCGAATTAAATGCCCAAGAGACTTGTTGGGGAAATGGCATAAAGGATGCCAGTTGACCGAGCCGGATTGCATAAGTGATTGGTTACTTTTCTTGTTACTGTGATCAAATTCCTGACCAAAGCAACTTAAGAGAGGAGGAGTTTACTTTGACTTACAGTGTGATGATACAGTCTGTCGCACAGGAAGTCGTGGTGGCAAGAACTTGAGGCTACTAGTCACACTGAATCTGCAGTCAGGAAGCAGAGATGAGTGCCTGGGCTTAACCCAGTCTCTGCTTTTCACCTCCACCTAATCTAGATAATCCCTCACAGACATGCCTGTCCCTGCCTTCAGTAATTCTAAATCCATCAAGTCGATAATATTAATCATCATCGGAGCAGGAGAGTCTTCAATCCAGGGAAAGGAAGGCAGATTAAGCAAAAGGAGCTTCAGAGTGCAGCATGATGCTGAGGAAGTTTTACCCAAGTAAGAGGAGTAACTGGGGGCAGAAATGGACTGGCTCTGATGTTTCTGCTGTGGTCAGTCCCTGGCAGCCTGTGCAGAGGGCTGCCACAGAGTGAGTGCTTGGCTGATCCTCAGTGGCAGATGGAGGGTGTCAGCTGCACACTCCTCCCAGCTTGTTGCCTCCTAAAAGGATGAAAGTACCCCAAGACTGCTCCAGGTCTAGACTCACACCTTGGAGTTGTTACAGAGAAGAGATGACGTGTGTGTTGGCAGCAGCCAGCTCAGGGTTTTGCTGCTGGAATGAATATGTAACGTCCTTTGCTATATTCCAAGTGAGAAAACTAAAGATTGGAGAGGTGCAGTGCCTTGTTTAGGGGAATGCCTGTGGGTAAGGTGGCCACACTGATGCTTCTTAGGGTTGGTGTGAGTTGTTTTTCCCTGTATCCCAGAAATGGAACTTAGTGGATCAGACACATGTGGGCATCTAGGTTTGGACGGGAAGACTGAGATCTTGATCTCCTACTGCCTGTATCCCCACCTCCTAAGGTGAGCATGCTGGTCAGAGCTAAAGGCTGTGGCA
>JADRCH010000082.1:8850537-8868579 GCA_019843965.1 Rhynchomys soricoides
GCTGGTCAGAGCTAAAGGCTGTGGCATTAGCTGGGTGATGGCGCCATATTCCAGGTAGGTGGAAGTGATCAGAAGTCCTTGGTTTTCCACGTTGTAGCTAATTTTTTGTAGCAGACAGAGGATCCCCAGTCTCTTTCCCATCTTGGGAATGGATGACGTCATGGAGCAGTCTTTGGTTTTAGCTCTGTCAAGTAACCATGGCCTGAAGCATTTGTCTTAGTAGATATCAGAGAAAAATCTAAGGCTTTCCCAGAAGAAAAGATGTAACCCTCGCCCATGTTCCTGAAATAATGACTCTGAGACTGAATTGTTTGAGTAATTGCCTAGGCCAAAAGCTTTGGCTTGTTTCTGCTAGCTCATAGCTCAGTTATCTAGTTTATTCTAAAGCCTGTCTCATGGCTAGTTATCTCTGCTCAAGTTCATTCTACCGTCTCCATCAGCATCAGTGATTGGGGTGAATCTCTTCTGCACCAGACCTCACCTGACCGTATCCCAAAATCCCCTCTCTATCTCTCCGAAATTCCCACCTCCTATTTCCTGCCTCAGCTCATTGGCCAATCAGCTTTTTATTGACAGCTGGTGCTTCCATACAGTGCACATGAGATTCTCTCTACAAAAGATTTCTTAGGAAATCTTAAGTCAGATATTTAATAAATAAATATTAAAAGCCAGAATGCGTTGGGGGTATAGCTTAGTGACAATGCCTATTTAGCATACCTAAGGCTCTGGAGTTCGTTCACAGCACCACACACACAAGGTTTTTAAAAGTGTTTTAAAGCTGGGTTGGTGAGATGGCTCAGTGGGTAAAGACACTTTCCAACAAGTCTGACATTCAGTCCCCTGAGCCCACCCTGCGAAGAGAGAACTAATTCTGGCTACCACATACTTACCTATGGTGTGTGTGCATATGTGCACACATAAACATGTAATTTTTTAAAAGAGAAAAATAAAAACTCTTAAAAGCTTTAAGAGGACATTTTGAGCCTCTTGAAGTCTGGTCCGCTGAAAGAGTCTGAAGTACTCATAACTGCTGAGCCACCTCTCCAGCCCGGACTTTTGTTTTTTTTTTTTTTTTTTTTTAAGAATTATTTATTTATTTTATGTATGAATGCACTGTAGCTGTCTTCAGACACACCAGAAGAGGGCATCAGATTCCATTACAGATGGTTGTGAGCCACCATGTGGTTGCTGGGAGTTGAACTCAGGCCCTCTGGAAGAGCAATCAGTGCTCTTAACCACTGAGCCATCTCTCCAGCCCTGCTTTTGGTAGTTTCCTAGGAATGGGGTAAAAGGTAGTTTTGGGTTTTTTTCATCTCTCAAGCCCAAGGCTATTGTTAAATGCATTAGTTCCTATCTCTATCTCCCAGAGGTATAGTGTTCACATGTGTGTACCATCATGACCAGCTTCTTAATTTTTCCTGTGTGATTCATTCTAGACCATATTCCAAGATGCTGATACCAAAGATATTGTATAATCCTTTATGATGGAAGGTTACTATATTATCTATGAGGTTTTTACATGTCAGTATGCCCTTACTGGAAATTATATGTGCAGATTATTACTTACAGATGACACTAATAATCCAGCTTGGAAACAGTTGATAGTGCTGTTGAAGGGTGTTAGCTGGGCTGCCAGTTAGTGTTCTTCCTGGAAATGACCTAGTCAGTCAGTCTTGATACAGTAATGTGCTTCTGGTTCAGAATGACAGACATGATGATAGACAGTTATGTTGTTGTGTGACCCTTTCAGTGTTGTTTTTAATAAGGAATAAGGAGAACTCCGAGGTCCAGTATTTCTGTTAGTAGAAGTAAATGACTTATAATTAAATTTGCAATGTAACAGACTTTGAATTTCTGACACACCGTCTCCACTTCTTAAATACAGGATTACAGGCATGTGCTAAACATGCCTGTTCTGTTTGGGTTTTCATTGTCTATAGAACACTTTACTGGTTTCTATAATCAAATATACCTAGATAAGATGTTATATAGTTAATACAGTGCATTATCCTTGTGCAAATAGAGAAAAAATATGTTAAGCATTTCTAGACTCATGTGGCTGTTAATTTCTATTCAATGCCAACTCAACACATTAAACTAGGATACGTTTCCAAAGTTGACAGAGCAGCTAAGGTTCTAAAAGTCGAATTTTACTATGTTTATTAAAAACAAATATCAGCATGTTCTATGGCAACAGCTTTTCCAGGTCCTGCAGTTTTCTGAACAAAATTCTGGCTTTATGTGGTAGAACGGATCAATTCTAGGGCTTCACTCGTGCCTCGAAAGTTCTCCACCAGCTGTGTGTAACTCAGGAGGCTGGGGCGTGAGTTTGAGGCTACCCTAGGCGTCATAAAGTGACCCTTTCTAGTTTTAAAAGCAATAACTTTTAAAAAAGAGAATGGTGAGCATGTGTGCCAGTAAATATAATTTAAGGACAGGGTAACAGACAAATATATTTCTCCATACATTGAAGGATAAAATTCTCAGTGATTTGCGTGGGAGATAATGTCAGAGTCGATGGTTCTACAGAGACTAAATGGTCCTTTGGGGACCACGAGGGCGCCATTTGACCTATCTGCTTGGCTGTTACCAACCCCTCTGTAGAGAAATGGTCTGCATGAAGTTGAGTGTTACCTTACAAAAATTATAGCCTACAAGAAACTTAGGATTGAATTGCTTAGAAAAAGCAAAACATTGTGGTAACTAACACCAGCAAAGTTTGAGATTTCTCAATGCAATGTTATTTTTAAGACAAGAATTTTACTGTGCAGCCCTGTCCAGCCTGAAACTCAGGGCCATCCTGCCTTAGCTCCCCAGTCACTGGGACTGTAAATAAAGGGCCCTTGCCTGGGTATGTGACTAAATTTCTGTAGATAACCTGATTCCCTCCCCGACCCACCCCACCCCACCCACAGCTTGAGGGGCAATCATGGTTCAGAATGTATGGATGATTTGCAAATGAGTTATGTTCTTTGCACTGCTGTGCACTATTAACATTTCTGTGTGTTTCCTAAGAACTAAGATAGGTCAAATCATTTGATAGTGGTGTAACATCATTGGCAATTAATGAATTGTGTGTGTGTGTGTGTGTGTAAAATTATCCTCACGTCTGTGTACATTTTTAGCATGTTGACAATCCTGGCCATACAGAAGGAAAACCCACTTCTGATGCTCAGTGTCTCCTGCACCTCACAACAGGGATCCCTTCTGACACTGGATGTAAGAGTTTGCCCACAGGCCAAGAAAGAAGTCAGTTGTGCAGTGCTGACCAGTTGAGTGTGCCCTCCTGTAGCTCAGCTCTGATGCTTCAGGGAGAAAGCGTCAGGTATCTCTGGTTGAAGGCTCAGCCCTCAAGACTGTCCCCTCTTTAGATACCAGTGAAAGTCCCTGTCTGAGCAGGCATAAGTCTGTCCCTACAGTCAATTTTTGGTTAACCAGCTCACAGAATTCAGGGAAGTACATTTACAGGTATTTGTAGAGACTAGGACTGAGGATACAGATATGTCGAGCAAGGCCTGGAGACTCAGTTTCCATGCTTCCCCATAACACACGCCCTCCTACTTCCACATGTTCAGCTATCTGGAACTTCTCTAAAGCGTGTTTTATGGAAACTTAATTGAATAGGCAGGACTGAAATATGGATAACCATGTTTTTAAAAATGATTTGAAAGTAAACAACATTATGATCTCGTGCTAACAGGCCAAGTGGGCAGGCAGGACTTCTGTTTCCCTTAGTACTAGGAATGGAACCCAGGGCCTTGCACATGGTAGATAAATATCGCCACTGAGCTATATCCCAGCCCAGGGGTTACTCTTTCTGAAATGGAGGTCATGGGAATTTACTTAAAGGCCACTCCAGAACAGAAAGAGACTGACCAGGGGTAGTAGAGTGCTAGCTTCTGTGGACTGTCTTAAAAAGGCCAGCACTCAGAAGGGGGAGGTGGTCAGGTCTCTGAGTTCCAGGGCAGCCAGGTCTGCACAAAGAAACTGCCTCAAAACAAAACCAAAAAGCATAACGGGGTCAGAACCTAGGACAAAATACCCCATCATGCACTCTAGCATTACCTCACAATCCTGAACTGTGCTTTTCTCCATTTTGGCCCATAGATGTCATTTCAGTTGAATGTCTAGTGTATGTTGCTTATTGTGGCTGACTGTTTAGGAAAACCATAAACTATGTTCCTGCCTGACTTTCAGTAAAACCTAAGTGCTTGAGGCTGGAGAGACGGCTCAGCAGTTAAGAGCACTTACTGCTTTTCCAGAGGACTAGTGTTGGGTTCCTAGCACTCGGGGGATCTTAACCCCACTGTTTCCAGCTTCTGCAGTCACACACACACTACACTTAAATAAAGTAAATCTTTTAATATTTTAAATGTAATCATATTGCTTAAGAGATGATGCCTTTGGCTTTGTGATGCACACACTGGGCCTTCCCTGGGACTGTGTTACCATGTGTCTAGTAGCAGGACAGGATTGCATTAGAATAATAACAGTTTGGTGCTGGAATATTTGTCAGGTGACATTGAGAACTCATCATAGGACATTGGTAGAAGCACCTAGTTTAAGTCTTGTTGGATCTGTATGACAGCCTTGTGGAGATTTTCAAGGCACAGTGGGGAGATGCTGAGTGGGGAGGGAGATGAGGCTTAATAATTATACATCTCAAAAATAGACATCATAAGTCAGATTAGACATTACTGGGTTTGTTATATCTTAGGTAGTTGAGACAACATTTAGACATGCTTTGCCTTGTTTAATTTTGTTTTTTAACAGCTCCAGGAAAGTGGTCTGTTCCACTTCAAGGTAGGGAGTAGTTCAGAGTTAGATAGACATGGGTTTGAACTTGCAAAATACATAAAGGCAGTGTGACTTTGTGCAGGAGGACAGGGTGAGTAATGGCATGGACCTTCAGGGACAGGTCTGCCTCTGACAGACTGTGTCTCCTGTAGCATTTCATGGTCTAAAATCAGCCATTTGAGGCAGTACCTGCTGTCTATATTCGTCTCAGGAAATGCTGACTGTTGTCAGCATTCCCTCTAATAGGGAACTGGGACTCGGAAAATTCTGAAGATGTACTCGGGGTTACACCTGGAAGGTGGCAAACCCAGGTCTCCCTGAAGGTCCTCAAGCAGCTTCAGGGTTTTCTACAGGTCACAAATATGCCTGGAATTGAGAGGTTGGGTAGAATTAGGTTTTCAGTTGGGTAAGCTAAACTATAACTATTTGTGGTCGCAGAAGTTCTGGTCCTTGTCCAGGGGACTGTGGCAAGGACTTAGAAACTGAGATTTTAAGGAACTGGCAATAGGAAGCCTACAACTGGTTAGTGGGAGACTGGGGCCCTCTTGTCCTTGAATGTAGAACAGGAACGGTGGCTTGCAATCCTAGAAACCTTATTCCCATTGCTCAGATAAAGCGGGGACAACCTCAGAGCTTTGATGGGTTTTGGTTTTCACGTTGATGTTCGAGCAGAAACCATCTGGCCCTTAAGAACAAAGGCATATAAGGCAGTGGCATAGAAGCCGGTCCTGGGAGACAGTGCCCCTGAAGATGGTCTTTAAGCAGATTAATCCAGTCTTAGAAAGACGGCTGTTTTCTCTCATTTGTGGTTCCTAGACTCTGTACTCCCATAAAATGATGTCTATATGTAGAGAATGAAGGTAGAAGTTGCCTTGTTGGAGAATAAGGGGCTAACAGTGGGAGGAGAGGCAAGAAGAGAAAGGGGAGGGGAAGCCAGTAGGGGATGTGTCCAATGTAACAACATGCATGGCTAAACTTGATAAGAAAGAAATCGGGGAGCTGGCACATCTTTGCAGCATGGTCCACTCACTCCAGATAAAGTCTAGTCCTTTCTGCCCACAGGAAAGCAATTAAGCAATAGTGGTGAACATGACAAGTAGTGGATTTGGTGCTGGCAGGTTTATGTCACTTTCCTATTCCCCGTAGGTTCCCTGACTAGACTCAGAGATTCCTCCTTCCCTTCAGCCTACGCTTACTCATGTTGGCACATTTGCCCTCCCAAAATATTGCCTTAGCCATGTTAGGCATTTCTCCATCCACAAACTTGAGAGTGGTCTGCCCGCTCTCTGAAGTATCCTCAGTACTGTCCAGATGTGCTGCTTCAGTCAACGCTCCTGCTCAGGTCTTCTCCCCTCAGACTGGGAGAGGTGCTGCCATGTCCATTTCTCAGTGGTAGTCTAGTCTCATGCCTTCCTGATGTGTGCTGAGTCAGAACTTTACTGCCTATGTGTGTGTGCCTTTCCAGCTGGAGTGCCAGCAGGTCCACAAGGCTGCACTTGGAGTAAGAAAGGCTTTATCACCTGTCACTCACAGCCTGGCCTAGGCGGATGCAAGCTGAGGCTCTGCATCTGAGCTCGGAGCTGTACCATGTCAGTGGTCTGACGTGGGTTTTGTTTGGTCGTAATCTGTAAAAATGGGAGAACTCATACTTCCATCTGCCGTTTCTATGAATAGTACAGTCCCTGATGCACACAGAAAGTGCCAGCCATTGCTGGGTAGTTCACCCGCATTGCCTGTGTCTTTCCTTTATGCTGGTGTCAGGCTTCTGTAGTTCTACTTATTCCAGTTAAGGCTCTCTGGCTTTGTGTGCTCCAATGCTTTGACCTTACAAATAAAATCGTGATTCCCTTCCAGATGTCCAACATCACAGTCACATACAGAGATGGCCGAGTGGCACAGCTGGAACAGGTATACATACGTGGTAGCAAGATCCGGTTTCTGATTTTGCCTGACATGCTGAAAAATGCACCCATGTTAAAGAGCATGAAAAATAAAAACCAAGGCTCAGGGGCTGGCCGAGGAAAAGCTGCTATCCTGAAGGCCCAAGGTAGGTACCCTCGTCCGGCTCTAGAATTACTGCTTACCTTGTTTCTTTTAGGGGAAAGCCCTGTTGTTGCATGGGGATGGGTGAATCTGCCTGCACCATTCTCCACACTTGCTGCTGCACCCTGTCCCGATCTGCCCCCAGGCTTGAGAAATCCTTGGTAGTGGAGCCTTTCCCTCTTGTACCTTTATTGTCTTACTTGATCCTATCACAGAGTTTAGTGTAAAATCCCAAATCTCAAGCAAGGTGTGATGGCTCACACCTATAATCCTAGCGCTTAAGAGGCTGAGGCAGAAAGAATACAGTGAGTCGGAGGCCAGCCTGAGCTACATATACGTAACAAAGAGAACCTGTCTAAGTCATACAATCTATAGTGAAGGTCCCTCCTTTTTAGAAAGTCTATCCAAGAAGACTAGGCATCTTGCTCTGGTCTAGTGAGGATACAGATTGATACCTGAAAATGTTCTGTAGCATTCCCAGAACTATGTGTCTCACACACACACACACACACACACACACACACACACACAAATTTTCCTATTCACCCAAGACAAAGGATAACAAGCAAAGACACAGTTGTACTCAAGTCTGTCTTGATAAACCAATGAGCTATTAGGGTTGCTCAGGAGCATGGCGGATCTTGTGGCTTCACTGGAGCCTGTCAGTTAACTGTCCCCTTTCTCTGTACTTACCACTTCCCAAGACTGCAGCCTTGGGAAGGTTAGGAGAGTGAGTCAGGAAGAGTGAGCAGCTAGACTCTGAGGTGAGTCTGTTCTGGCTTACCACGGCTGCTGTGATCTCATGGTGTAAACAGCGGTGTCATGTCTGGGAAGTGATGTTCTGCAGCAGCAGTACAGAGACAAGTGCGGTCTTCTAATACCTCCGCGTGTTCCAGACAGATTTGAACTTCAGGTGCCCAGGCTGGCCTCAGACTCACCGCGTACCTCACAGCCTTGATCTTCTAGCGCTCTTGCCTCCACCTCCAAAGGGCTTGTGCCAACCCACCCAGGGTCTGGATGAGCATGGGGTCTCAACATGCAGGCTCTCTTCGAACTGAGCTACACCCCAGCCCTCTAGTTAGCACCACCTTGTTTATCTTTGTTTATTCCTGAAAGCTGTGAATGAGCTTATTTGAGGGGTAGGGACAGATGTGGAGATCAGAGGACAACTTGTCTGTCCTCTCCACCATGGGGCATCTGGGGATTGAACATAGGTTGGCATGATTGGCAACAAGCTCCTTTATTTGCCGAACCATCTTGCCACCTTTTGTTTCACATTTTCTTAAATTTAACAGTAAATACCTCCTTTGATACACACCAGCAGTTGTGACCACATTGTCCCCCAGAGACTTCTTAGCTGCTCTTGGAGGCTAGCCCAGTTATGGCTTGCATTCATTTGAGTTTCTGAAAAGTTCTGCCACATTGTTAGGCACAAAAGCATAGCCCTAAGTAACGGCATTGGTGTTGGAAAAAAGACTTGATGTTGTGAAAGGCCCTGGGTCCTCCACCAGTATCTTCAGCAGTGTTTTAGGGGAAGTAGGTTCTGTGCTTAAAATAGTTTGGGGGTTTGGTTTGTCCAGTTGGTTGGTTTGTTTTGTTTTAAGACTTCTAAAAAAGCTGATAAAAATCTTGGACCAGTGATGGCTTGGTGTTAAAGGTGGTTATCACACAAGCCTGACAGAGGTTGTCTGTTGACCTCTACATGTACATGATGCGTGCGTGCACACACACACACACACACACACACACACACACACACAAATTAACTAAAAGGAGAGAAACTGTTCCCTTTGCCTCGGAGAAGGCTGCTCTTGCTGTCATAGTGAGGCAAGCTGTCCATTTTCACCAGTCACAATGCTGGGCACTTCAAGCAGTGAGTTTGCCCAGACCCACAGACTGCAGCCCTGAGCCACCTGTGCCTTTCCCAACCCCTGGCTCCCGTCCCTAACAGCCAGTGTGTAGGTTCCTATCAGTCTCTGGAAGAACAGAGAAGAATGAAACACATTTGGTCAGTCCTCAGAATTCCCCGAGTGTCCTGTAGAGCCTCTAGCTCTCCTAGGTACATTGGGTCATAGAGTGGGAGTCTTGTGCCTCTTTATGGGTAGTACTATTTTGTTTTTGTTATTAAGCATTTCTTTCATGCAGAAAAACTGAAAGAATAATACCCAGAATAGTACCCAGAAGTAACAGATGCTAACTTGTCTGTGTTTCAGAGTTTCAAAACTGAATTGAGAACCAGGGAGTATAGATCAGTGGGTAACGAGCTTATCACACTGTGTGCTTACCTGAGTTCAGTCTATGTGTTGTAGCACCTGCTTGTAATCCTAGTGCTGACAAGACCAAGATAGATCTCTGGGCTTCCTAACCAACCAGTCTAGCATACTTGGCAAGGTCCGCGCCAGTGACAGACCTTGTCTCCACAGTACTGATGGTAGTGAGAACCGTTATCTTATGTCCTGTGTATGTTCACACACGTACATGGCCCCTCCCCTTACCCACACAAAGTGAATTGAATACGTAAATGGCGTATCAGTTTGCCATGGGCCAGCCCTGAGAATTTGTCGTTTCTGTGGTATTCAGACTTTCGTCAACACTGCTCCCACCCTGACACCAGATATCAGTGCCAACTTCCAGTCTTCCTCCTCCTCCTCCCCACATGACGAGTAGTGATTCAGGGTAATGTTGGTCCAGGTGGCCTTTCAGGTCCCTTCCAGAGCTGATGCCCAGGCTTTAGCTAGTGCTTGTTGTGAGCATCCCCAACCACAGTGACCTCTCTTCTTTGTTTCAGTGGCTGCAAGAGGAAGAGGACGTGGAATGGGGCGTGGAAACATCTTCCAGAAGCGAAGATAATATTCTCCATCGAAGAGAACTTTGTACTTTCTTCTCTTAGGTTATTGGAGGGTTCTTTTTGTTTTTGGGTTTTGAGGGGGTGGGGCCGGGGGGTGTTACATGTGCATATGTCCTAGATTTTCTTTTGATATTTCTCTTTGTATTGGAGAAACTGTTAAGCTAAATAAATTTGCTTGTTTTATGGTTTGTGTGAGGCTTTTTTATTTTGTTTTTAAGGAAATAAGAACTGTGTGTTCATTTTGTAGTTTGCTTTGGCAGCAGGTTAGAATCTGACACCTTTGGACATGTGCTGGGAAATGCCAGTACTTTTCAAATAGCAGTTAGTGATAAAGAGTTCAAGCACTTTTCAGGCCAGTTTCTAGCTGAGCGAAGAAAAGCCTAACTCAGAGAAGAGCCCTGTGTTACCTTTGACACGTGCACTCAGGGTGGCACTTTCCCAGTTAACCTTTGTTGAGCAGCTCAGCCCTGACAACACCAGGCAACCTGACCTGTGAAGATGACTCATGCTCTGATCAGTGATATAGTAATCCTAGTGTCTCAGCATTTGACAGCCCCTGAGGTACCCCTATCTGTAGCTACTCAACTGTCTCCACAGGGTGTTGTGGCATCCCCACATTGATGAACACGCTAATTTTTAAGTTTTATTTTATTATGTATGCAGCGTTCTGCCTGCATATATGCCTGCACACCAGAAGAGGGCACCATCATAGATAGTTATGAGCTACCATGTGGTTGCTGGGAATTGAACTCGGGGCCTCTGGAAGAGCAGTCAGTGCCCTTAACCGCTGAGCCATCTCTCCAGCCCTTAGCACATTAATTATAAAGGGAGAATAAGATGTACGAAGTGAGTATTTGACATAAACACAAATTGGGAAAACAGCCTGAACCGTTCAACTCTTGGGAAGAAAGTGTTCGTTCTGAGATGGGCTGTAGCAGAGCAAGGAGGGGGTCAGTGACACACTGAGTGCCCTGTTGGCACGCGCTCTTAACCTCAGCCATCTCCAGCCCTTTGTTTTGTCTTGCACTTGGAATACTCTGATGATTGCCTTGGCCTGATGGAGTCCTGTTCATGGTTTTGGTGGTACTCCTTTACTACAGCTGTAACCAACCACTTTACAGAGCTCTCCTCTTCATTCAGTTTGATGGCAACTTCAATAGGTCGATTTACTTGTTGTCTCCTCCAAGTTGACATGTGTTGTCTCTGGGCTGGGTACAAGCATGAGCCTGCAGCATGAGCCCTCAAACTCCACCCAGTAAGCCATGATAAGCATAGTCACTAGCTGTTGATGTGGTGAAATGTTAGCATCCTTACCCTTCAGCAGGCAGCAAGGCCTTCTACCCTCAGCCATGGCTTCGGGTTGCCAGGGGCGGGGCAGTTGACATAGATTCTCTTGCTATGTAAACCAAGTAGCCCCAGACTCAGATGCGCTTGCATGGGCTTCCTGAGTGCTGTGCTTAAAGGCGTGTGCCACTATGCCCAACTAAAAGCCAGAATTTGAATTCACCCCAGCCTCTTTAGAATGCCATGCAGAAGGGACAGTCTTCATTTCTAACAGGATCCTTAGTGTGTGTTGGAAACCATTTCTTTCACGCCGGGCATGGTGGTACACACTGTAACCCCAGCACTCAGACAAGTAGATCTCTGAGCTCAGGGCTCTAGTTAATGAATGCCAGGCCAGCCTGGGTTAGACACCTTTCCTCATATTTTTTAAGTTACACATACTATGGGATTGTTTATTCACTTATTGTTGAGGATGCCTGCCAGCACACATGGCACGCATGTGAAAGTCAGAAGACAGCTTTTGGAAGTTGACTCTCCCAGGTTCTTTTTTTGTTGTGTTTTTTATGATTTTATTTATTTTATGTATATGAGTACACCGTTGCTTTCTTCAGACACACCAGAAGAGGGCATCTGATCCCATTATAGATGGTTGTGGGCTACACTGTAGTTGCTGGGAATTGAACTCAGGAAGAGCAGTCAGTGCTCTTAACACCGAGCCATCTCTCCAGCCCTCTCCCATCTTAGGAATCAAACTTAGGTTGTTAGGGTTTACAGCAGTTCTGCCTCCCCCTGGCCGCTGCGGCCCCTCCAACCCCCCATCTTTCCACTTACTTATCCCTTCCAAATGTGTCTGTGCTTAGCCTTTGCTAAGTTCTATGCACCATCTTGGATCCCTTCTTCTGGCCATTATTTGTGTTCCCCATCACCTGTCTTCCTGATGTAATTCTGCCACTGCCATCCATATTTGTCGTTAGATTATGACTGGTTAAATTATTACTAGTGAGCCATGGAATAGATCGAACGTTCCCTAGGAGTAAGTCCATGTGTGCTGGCACCTGCTTGTATCTTGCCTTTTATCTTGGCTTTTGTCCCTAGCTCAAAAACCTTGAGCCATCTGCAATCAGTTCTTTATCTGTCCAGTCTAAACTGGTTTACCCTGCTGGTGTCATCTCAAGTTCTTGCCATCCCCTTCCTCAGCTTAACTCCTGTTTTGTGTAGGTTCTTTCTAATGGTTTATTGTATTAATAAATGGTGTATGAAAAGTTTGTTCTGAAACTACCAGAATCCAACTTGGTGAACCAATAAATTTTATTAGAGTTATTTATAAGAATATGGGTAGAGGGTTACTTACGGGAGCAGAAAATGACAGGTGTACTACCAAAACTTACCCAGCATGGGTTCTGACATAACACCTGAAAACCTGGAGTGTGCAGCGTGACCTGCAGGGTGCTCAACAGATGGGAGAATGTCCTTTCCAGGCAGCTCACCTGATCTGGTCTGAGCCTCTTCTAGGCAACTCAGCTTGTCTAAGTGTGTCACCAGTCCTTAACTGTTTCTATACGTTTAGGGAGGTAAAAGCATGGTGAATCTGATCAGTTTCAGGGACTTTCTTAAGCCTTTTGAGTTGTTCAGTTCCTAAGGAGCTTCCTGCAGGAAGGTTCTGTTTCCCTCAAAAATATGTCTTGAGCTTCAGAACAAATAGAATATTTATTCTACAAGGACTTTACTATACAACACTGCAGACTTTAAAGGCATTGGTACTGTATAATTTTGTGGGTATTATGAAATGTCACCATAAAGCATACTTAAGACGTAGTCCTTACCATGTGTTGTACAAGTCCTTGGTGAACTCCAGACCGGATCCTGCCCTATTCTGGGAAACTTTTCTTGCCTTATTTGTTAATAATTTCCTTCCGTGGCATACCAGTGGCAGTCTGAGAACAACTTTTGGATTCTGGGGGTCACACTCAGGTCATCAAGCTTCACAGCAAGTCCCTTTGCCCACTGAATCATCTAGCCAGTCCTGTTTTCAGTCTAGGAAATGCTACCCCAAGGTGATTTTCTGAATGTTCTGGAGTTTTCTTTTGAGGGTAATATTCCTTGATGGTAGGGTCTTCTCTTTGGAAACATTGACGTGTTTGATACTTCTATCTCCTTATATGAGTTTTCTTTTTTGTTTTTGGCATTCCTTTTGCAGATTTTTAGCTTGCCTGATAATCATTAGAAAACATTACTAATGATTGCTATTGTGGGTGGATATATTTATGTGTGCACGTGTGTGTGTGTGTGTGTGTGTGTAATATTAACAGGAATACTGTTTGTAGGGTAGTCTAGTTGAACTTTGAGTACTGAGGAGTTGAATCCAGGGCCTACACATGCTAAGGAAGTACTCTGCCATTGAGCTAGAGCTCAGCCCAGTGTCTCTAGGCTTTTCTTGGGATAGACAAATTCTCTGGGGAACATGATGAGGCCAGATATGGTGGTCCATGCCTTTAATTGCACTTGCAAGGCAGAGGCAGAGGCAGACAGATCTCTGTGAGCTTGAGATCAGCCTGGTCTTTGGAGTTCCAAGGTAGCCAGGGATAAATAGTGAAACCCTCTCTCAAACAAAACTGAAAATAAGTAATTTTTAAATATATGTTTTTGGTTGTTGGTTTTTTTTTTTTTGGTTGGTTGGTTGGTTTTTTAGTTTGTTTTTTGGTTGGTTGGTTGGTTGGTTTGGTTTGGTTTTTGTTTTTTTGGCTTTGGGTTTGGTTTGGTTTGGTTTGGTTTTTCAAGACAGGGTTTGGTTTCTCTGTGTAATCCTGCCTGTCCTGGAACTCCCTCTGTAGATCAGGCTGGCCTTGAGCTCACTGAGATCCACCTGCCTCTGCCACCTGAGTTCTGGTATTAGAGGCATGTGCCACCACTGCCTGGCTAAAAATAAGTATTTTTTTAAAAGAATGAAAGTTGACACCATAGCACAGTAACTAGTCCCCCCAAAAGGCAACATGTAACATTAGTTCTGACCTCAACTACTGTTCCTATATACAGCACAGTTTAAGACTACCTGTGGTACCGACTGTCCCAGCATGAAGTTTCTGGCTGAATAGCCCATATTTAAATTAAGTATAGGACTTTGTTTTCTGCTATTGGCCAAAGCAAAACTAAGTAATTAGATTTACAAATGTCCCTGAAAAGACAGAAAGCAGACAATGCATGAAGTTAGTTTTCAAAATCCCAAGCCTCTAGTATTGAAGGAAACTAATGCCTAATAAATAGGTCCAGCTTACGATTTACAAAGAGACTCCACCCTGTGGACCAGAAAGCAAGGGCTGAGCCTTCTGGAGACTGCCTTCCTGATGAATCAAAGCTAAGAAATAGAAGCCTGAAGAACCCAGGATATCTATAGGGTGGTCTTGAATGTTGAGCAGAATATGGATCCGTGCATGATTGAGAAAACGGGCTATAGTAAGCAGGAAAGTTTGCTGTATATATTTTTCAGATGCTGTCTGATGACAGTCTTACTGTGAAGTTGTTGAAGGCTTGTGGTCTCGCCATATATTCTTCTGGAAGGTTTTACCTGACAATCACAGGATTATTAGGTCAGACACAGAGGTGGGTGAAGGGTGGCTATCAGGCAGACCAAAGATATATGGAGACGACTTGGCTCTGGATCTGACAAATTCCAAATCTCCACAGATAATGTCTTTAATCTTTAACACAGGTATGGAATTTTTCTGGAAAGCTCAGTTCACTTGGAGAAGCATCAAGGTTGAGTCAGTAAACAATAGGGACAAAGGGAGGCTGGCTTGGGGCTCTCTCTCTCTCTCTCTCTCTCTCTCTCTTTCTCTTGGATTACCAAGAACCCAAAATATCAAAGTATACATTCCTAAAGTTAAACTAAAGTTAAAAAGAAAAAAGGTTGGGCTGGAGAGATGGCTCAGTGGTTAAGGACACTGACTGCTCTTCCAGAGGTCCTGAGTTCAATTCCCAGCAACCACATGGTGGCTCACAACCATCCGTAATGGGATCCGATGCCCTCTTCTGGTGCGTCTGAAGACAGCTACAGTGTACTCACATACATAAAATAAATAAGTTTTTAAAAAAAGAAAGAAAAAGTCACAACGAACACTAAAACCCAATCAAGGCTCTTTGTAACAAACCCTAGTTATTTAGGAGGACAAACATGTCTTCAAACAAGGAAATGTGTAAAAAAAATGTTCAGTCTTATTAATTTTAATTTTTTATTATTGTATCTGTGAGCGTGGAGGTGGGGTGACATGGGGTGTTTATAAAGAACAGAAGACAGCTTTCAGGGGTTGGTTCTCTGCTTTCACCATGGGATCCAGGAGTCAGGCTTGTTTAACAGGCCCTTTTACCAAACCCAAAATTGATTTATTATTCAATATTTTCAATAAAAGTTCTTTAATGCTCTTTACTGCTTACTGTTTCCCATTTTTAAATCACTATTTATTTAAATAGTTAAATTTCTTGATTTTGTTGTTTAGTATGGAAAGTTTATTTGCTCAGAATTTTTTAGATTATATGTTATATTGTATGAGTGTTTTTCTTCCATGTATGTAGGTGTGCTGTGTGCATGCTTGGTGCTGTGAAGGTCAAAAGATCTCCCAGAACTGGAGTTAGGGATGGTTGTGAATCATCGTGCGGGTTCTCGGTCCTCTGCAAGAGCATCGAGCTCGAGCGTTAATAACTGTTGAGCCGTTACTACAGGCCAAAATTTGGGGTTCTAATGCCTTACAGTTTAGGATAAAGTTGAGTCTTAAGTTCGAGTTGAGTTGTAAGGACAATAATGTCTGGCGACAATGTGACTTTTAAGCGCCACTGCTATTGTTGTCTTCCCAAACTTTCATAAAACAACAGAGTGTTTAGAGAGCTCGTCAGAGTTGGGAGGACGGCTGTGAGTAAAAACACCCACTCCACACGAATGGAGACCTGACTTCAAATACCCAGCATCTATGTAAAAAGCTAGGCGTGGCCACGCGACTCTCACAACACCACACTGGAAGGAGCAGACGGGTTTGCCGACTGCCAGCCTAGCACCTGGTTCAGGGAGAGACCTTGACTCAAGGAAATAAGGCCAAGAGCCATAAGCAGAGCACACCTACACACACGCATATACCAACTACACACACACACAAAGCCTGTGTGTGTTAAGGTCAATATGTAAGCAGGTGAATATTACATTTCATCTTTTCTTTTTCAAGTAACACGTTACACTATTTTATGTGGTTTGTGTGTATAAATAACACTTAAATTAATATTTGACTTCAATAACTGAAAAATAAAGAGGGTGTTACATTTGAAAAAGACAGACAGACAGACTAATTACCACCAGTACTCAGGAAGGCCTGGTCTCATAAATGAGGAACGATTAGCCTACACAAGCCCTGCTGTGGACCTGCCTAACAAGTCATAAAAACAAGACTTGAAAAAAATCAAATTGCTTTTCTAGGCCAATTAAGTATATTTCCCAGAATAAGCTGGGTGTAACGATTCATGCCTGTAGCATCGAACATGAGTTATAGACCAGACTGGGATAGAGAATAATTGCCAGATCTGCTTGGGCTAGAGCAGATGAGACTCTGCTCCAAAACCAAACAATTTTTAAAATGTGTATAGCAGAATAAAACTCAAGAAGATGTCATAAGAGTATAAAAATATTCAGCGTCTAGGTGAAATAAATAATGTCTGACATCCACTCAAAAATGGATAGCATGCCAAAGATGGGAAAGAACAATCATTAATCAGAGTGACCAAAAGAAGTCCAAAGCTGATATAGATGTCACATCAGCAGAGAATGACATTAATAGAATTATTACAACTGCATCCTGTATCTTCAAATGGTTAAACAGAGGAGTTGGGGAGATGGCTCAGCAGTGTTTATTGTTCTCCCTGAGGACCTGATTCAGTTTCCAGCCCATGGAGGCTTATGACCATTTGTAACTCCTATTCCAGGAGATCCAACATCCTCTTCTGGTCTCCAGGGACACTATGCACATGGTACACAACATTCATACACATAAATGTAAATAAATATTAAATAGGAACGTTTGGATGGAAGGTGATTGGAGCAAGGAGGAGGAAGAGGAGGAAAAATCCAGAGGGAATCAATCTCTGGGTGGGATCAACAGCAGATTACTCATTTCACAAGAAAAGTTTAATGAAAGCTGGACCTGCTAGCTCAGGCTGTAATCCCAACTACTCAGGAGACGGAAGCAGAAAGATCAAAAGTTCTAAGACTAATGTAGGGGTTCGTGCCTGTAATCTCAGAATATGGGAGATAGAAGCAGAAGGGACAGTAGTTTAAGGTCAACCTCCAATATACACTGAGTTCAAGGCCAACACAGGTTACATAAGACACCCCTTACACCCACACACACATCTTAAAAATGGATGGAAACAAAGGTCTGGGGATATAGCTCAATGGTAGAGGTTTGCCTAGCATGCATGGAGCTCTAGATTGATTCTCCAGCACAAGTAAAGAATATGAATTTGAGGCATGTGGTAGTTTGAATGGGAATGGCCACCTTAGGCTCACATCTTTCTACACTTGGTTCCCAGCTGGTGAAACTCATACCCGGCTGGTTTAGGAGGCACAGTGGCTGCGGTGTAGGTGGGGGTTTATCACGGGAGACAGACTTTGAGGTTTCAAAAGACTCGTTCAATTCCTGGTGTTTACTCCTCACTTTATGGTTGTGGGTCAAGGTGTGAGCTCCCAGTATTTCCTTTGCTCCAGAGCATAAACTCTGACCCTCTGAAACTGTCAGCCAACTTAAGCGCTTTCTTTTATATATTGCCTTGGACATGGTGTTAATTTACAGCAATATCAAAATAACCGAGAAAAGGCATAACTAAAAGACACTAAAGAGAAAAAAGTTGAGAAAAGAGTGAACTGTGGGGTAAATTCAAGTGATCCAAAGGAGTAATGGGGGTACCAAAGGAGTAGCTGGGGCACCAAAGAGTAACTGGGATACCCAAAGGAGTAACTGAGATACCAAAGGAGTAACTGAGATACCAAAAGAGTAACTGGGATACCAAAGGAGTAACTAAGGTAACAAAGGAGTAAC
>JADRCH010000082.1:8868589-8896007 GCA_019843965.1 Rhynchomys soricoides
GATCCAAGGACCAAAGATAAGGATAGCAGCTTTTCCATTTGAATCACAATACAAGCAAGAAGATAGTAGGGTGTTCTCAATAACTGAAGGAAAAACATTGCTGGACCAGCAACAGGGCTCAGTGGGTAAAGATGATTTCTGCCAAGCCTGATGACTTAAGTTCAGTCCCCAGGAACCCACCTGGTGGAATGAGAGAATCAACACTACAATGATGTCCTATGATCTCCACATATGCACTGTGATATATGCATTCACTAGGAAAGCTGAGGTGGGAAGATTGCAACTGGAGTTCCAGACCCAATCTGGACTAAGCAAGAACATTCTGTCTCAAGAAAGATGGGCAAAAGTGTTTGCCATGCCATGCAAACCTGAAACCTGTTGAACCCTGGAAACCTAGGCATGTATGCACACACACCCTCACAGACACACGCAGACACATAACAGACATCATCATCATCATCATCACCATCACCATCATCATCATCATCATCTTTTTTCTTTTTTCTCTTTTGGACAGGGTCTCATTCTGTATCCCAGATTTGACCTGGAATTTGTGGTGAGACTTAGGCTGGCCTCAAAGTTTCAATTCTCCTGCCTTAGCCTCCCAAGTGCTAGGATTATAGGCATGCCACCATGCCAAGCTCAGAAACAAACGTTACATGTAAAACTATACATAGTAGAAGTAAGGAAATGAAGAGGTGAGCCCCTCCCCCAGCCCATCCCCATCTCCATCTCCTAGGACACTGCCTTGGTGCAGACCTGGGTCCCACAGTTCTTTGCTGCTGCCCCTGTCAGCCTATCCTTCTATCTAGCCCATCTCCATTCCTTTGTGATGCCCAGTGGCTAGCAGAACCACTCTATTAGGGATGCCAACAGCTGCCATATTTGCCAAGGATCCAGAGTGGGCAACAACAACCAAAAGAAGGAACACCCAGTCAAAGAGACAAGGCCAGAGATATCTACACCAAGACACACTTCAGAACCATTACTCCAAATGCTTATATCCCAGAATAAAAATGAAGACATACACACCCAAGACATTATGCCTCCTCCAGCTGAAATAGGAACTGAAAAACAGTTTAGCTGAAACACAAGACAATTCAAAATATCAGTTATATGGGCTGGAGAGATGACTCAGAGGTTAAGAGCACTGACTGCTCTTCCAGAGGTCCTGAGTTCAATTCCCAGCAACCATATGGTGGCTCACAACCATCTGTAATGGGGTCTGATGCCCTCTTCTGGCATTCAGGTGTACATGCAGATAGACCACTCATATACATAAAATAAACAAATCTTTAAAAAATATATCAATTATGAATATGTTCAATAACCTTAGGAATATGAATAAATGCCTTAATTATATTATAAAACACAAATAAATGAATGAGAAGGTGAAAACAATTCAAGATATGAAAGTAAAATTTAATGAAGAAATAGAATTGCTAAAGAAAACCCAGACAGAAATGAAACTAGAAATGAAGTGCTCAGTTTGTCAAATAAAAAACCTCAGAGGTAAGCCCAACCAACAGATTAAAAGACATGGAAGAAAGAATCTCAGGTGTCAAAAATTCGGTAAAAGAAATTAATACTCCAGTCAAAGAAAACGTCAAATCTAAACAAACCCACGTGCAAAACAGCCAGGAAATCTGGGACACTATGAAAAGACCAAATCTGTGAATAATGGAGAAAGGATAAGAAACCCAGGTCAAAGGCACAGAAAATATTTTAAACAAAATCGTAGAAGAAAATTCCCCCAATCTAAGTAAGGAGCTGCCTATGAAGGTACAAGAAGCATACAGAACACCAAATAGACATGACCAGAAGAGAAATTCTACGTGACACAGAATAATCAAAACACTAAATGTACAGAACCAAGAAAGGTTATTAAAAGCTTCAGGAGGGTGGAGGGATGAAAACAAAAAAAAAGTCCCATTTAAAGGCAAATCCATTGAAATAAAGCCTGATTTTTGAGATGGAGATGCTGAAAGAAGTCTTCCAGGCGTTCTACAAGCTGAGAGAGACCATAGATGCCAGCCCAGACTACTATACCTATCAAAACTATCCACCATAATCGATAAAGAAAATCATTTCACATAAAAACAAGTCTTAACAATTTCTGTCCACGAGTCCAGCTCTACAGAAGGTACTGGAAAGAAAACTTGAGTCTAAAGAGAAGGGTAACTACACACAAAGGACACAAGGAATAGATAATCCCATAACAGTTAGCAAAAGGGGTGAACTCACACATAATAACAAAATAACAGGAATTAATAAATGCTGCTCATTAATAACTCAATATTAATGGTCTCAATTCACCAAGAAAAAGACACATACTAAAAGACAACACTGGATTACAAAATAGGGGCTGGAGAGATGGCTCAGTGGTTAAGAGCACTGACTGCTCTTCCAGAGGTCCTGAGTTCAATTCCCAACAACCACATGGTGGCTCACTGGATTACAAAATAGGATCCATCTTTCTGTTTGCATCTAAGAAATACACCTCACCATCAAAGATAGACATTAAATCAGGGTAGACAGATGGAAAAGATATTCCAAGCAAATGGACCTAAGAAGCAAACAAGTATAGTTATTTCAATATCTGACAAAATAGACTAAAAACCAAAACTAATCAGAAGGGATATAAAAAGAGACTCCATACTCAACAAAGGAAAAACCCAAGAGGATATTGCAATTTTAGATGTGTATGCACCAAACACAAGAGCATCCAAATTCATAAGGTAACAGCTAACATCACATATTGATATTAGTACAATGACAATGAATAACTTCAATGCTCCACTCTCTCCAATAGGCAGGTCATCCAGACAAAAGCTAAACAGAATATCAAGTTAAACAACATCATAAATCAAATGGACCTCACAGACATCTACAGAACATTCCACCTAAACACTACAAAATATACTTTCTTCTGAGCAGCTCATGGAATTTTCTCCAAAATTGACCACATTCTAGGACACAAAGAAAGTCTCAACAGATACAAGAAAATTAAAATAAGACCCCATGTCCTAGCTTGGCAGTGGTTGTGCATGCCTTTAAAAGAAAATTATAGACCAATATCCCTTAAGAACATATATGCAAAAACTCTCAATAAAATATTTGCAAATAGGATTCAAGAACACATCAAAAACATTCACCATGATCAAATTAACTTCATCTCAGAGATGCAGGGATGGTTCCACATATGGAAATCAATTAACACAATCTACCACATCAAAAGACAAAAACCACATGATCATCTTAGGAGATGCAGAAAAGTCCTTTGACAAAATTCACCATCCCTTCATGATAAAAGCCCTTGGAGAGACTATAAGTTCCAAGAGTCATACCTCAACATAATAAAAGCAATCTACAGCAAGCCCACAGCAAACATCATTCTAAATGGAGAGATACCCAAAGTGTATCCACTAAAATCAAGAACAAGGTTGCCCACTCTTTCCATGCCTACTCAATATAGTACTTGAAGTCTTAGCCAGAGCAATAAGACAACTGAAGGAGATCAAGGGGACACAAATAGGAAAGGAAGAAGTCAAAGTATCTTTATTTGCAGATGATGTGATTCTATAAGTAAAAGGCCCTAAAAGCTCAACCAGGAATCTTCTAGAGTTTATAAACACTTCCAGATAAGTAGAAGAATTCAAAATTAACACACAAAAAAGCAGTAGCCTTCCCAAATACAAATGGCAATTAGAAAGATAACCTGAAAACAGTACCTTTCACAAAGAAAGGAAGGAGGGAAGGAAAGAAGAAAGGAAGGAAGGAAAGGGGGAAACCACCTAGGGATAACTCTAACCAAGCAAACGAAAGACTTGTATAATAAAACTTTAAAGACAGCGAAGAAAGAAATTGAAGAAGACATCAGAAGATGGAAAGAGCTCCCATGCTCATCATATAGAGAGGATTAATGTTGTGAAAATGCCCATCCTACCAAAAGTATCTACATATTCAGTGCGGTCAAAATTCCAACACAGTTCTTCACAGAAAAACAAACAAACACATAAACAATAAGGAAACCACTGGAGGTATCACCACCCCAGGTTTCAAGTTGTAGGCCCGAACCATAGTAATAAAACCAGCATGGTATTGGCATACAAACAGACATGTTGATCAATGGAATAGAACTGAAGACTCAAGCTGGGTAGCTGCATGTAAAAGAATGGAAATAGATCCATATCTATCGTTCTGCACAAACTCAACTACCAGTGAATCTAGGACCTCAACATAAGGCCAGGTATACCCTCAGTCTGATAAAAGAGAAAGCAGGGAATAGTCTTGAACTCACTGGTACAAGAAAAGACGTTCTGAATAGGACACTAATGACATAGACATTAAGACCAACAATTAATAAATGGGACTTTGTGAGACTGAAAAGCTTCCATATAGGAAGAAAAAAAAAAAAAACATCATTCAAGCAAAGTGTCAGCCTGAAGAACAGAGAGGAAATACTTACAAACTACCCATCCGATAGTGTTAGCATCTAGAACATACAAAGAACTAAAACCACAAAACATCACAATAACAAATAACCCAATTTAAAAACAGTGTATACAACTAAAGATGAGATACAAATGGCTGAGAAATACTCTTTTGTTAATGCTCAACATCCTTAGCTTTCAGGGAAATGCAAATTAAAACTTCCTTGAGATTTCATCTTAGCTGGTCAGAATGGCCAAGAACAATTTTTTTAAAAAAGAATGGCAGTATACATTGGCAATGGTTTTGGAACACTTCTTCATTAATAGTGAGACTACAAACTTGCATAGCCACTACGGAAATCAAGGCAGTGGCTCCTCAGGAAGCTGGGAATTGATCGACCATATGATCCAGCTATACTACTTGTACTGGCTGGTTTTGTGTGTCAACTTGACACAAGCTGGAGTTATCCCAGAGAAAGGAGCTTCAGTTGAGAAAATGCCTCCATAAGATCCAGCGGTAAGGCATTTTCTCAATTAGTGATCAAGGGGGAAGGGACCCTTGTGGGCGGTACCATCCCTGGGCTGGTAGTCTTGGGTTCTATAAGAGAGCAAGCTGAGAAAGCCAGGGGAAGGAAGCCAGTAAGCAGCACCCCTCCACAGTCTCTGCATTCACTCTTGCCTCCAAGTTCCTGCCCTGTGTGAGTTCCAGTCCTGACTTCCTTTGGTGATGAGCAGCAATGTGGAAATATAAGCTGAATAAACCCTTTCCTCCCCAACTTGCTTTTTGGTCATGATGTTTTGTGCAGGAACAGAAACCCTGACTAAGACACCACTCTTGGGCGTCTATCCAAAGGACTCTACATCTTTCTACAGAGATACTTGCTCATCCACGTTTTCTGCTCCTCTACTCATAATTGCCAGAAACTGGAAAAGGCCTAGATGACCTCACGGATAGCAAAATGTGCTACTCTTACACTATGAGATATGATTCAGCTGTTAAGAAAAAAATCGAAAGTTGCAGATGAACTGATGTAGCTACAAAAAGTCCTCTGGAGTAAAAAGCAAATATTGCACACTTTCTCTTACATGTGGATCTTGACTTCGGAGCTTTTAATATGTGTGTTTCACTCTGAATAACCACAGAGGTTAGGTCTCCACTGATGGACCAGGCGAGAGGAGAACAAATTCCAAGGAGGGGAAACAGTAAGGATGCAGGGGGGTTAAGTGGGGGCGGGCGGGGGCGGGCAGGGGCGGGCAGGGGAAAGAGAGCGTGTGGAGAAGAAAGGCGAACGCGAAGGGCCTTTGGAAGCTTATGGAGGCATGTTATTGTAGAAGCTTCCTAATCGTAGACCCGTCTATGAAAGGCATTTGAATGAAGTCAGTCAATGCACAATGGAAAAGACAATGCCCCAACTAGAATCTCATGCCACCAAGCAAAACCTCCAGGGCAAGGGATGGATTATGTCTTGTTGAGCCACTAGCCAAAGGAGTCCCATGAACACACACACACACACACACACACACACACACACACACACGATTAAAAGTAATAAAAATAAATCTCAAAAATTAAAGAAGAGAGAAGGAAAGAAGGAAAAAGCATATATACTATGTGTCTTAGTTAGGTTTTCTCTTGCTGTGATAAAAGCATGACAAAAGCAACCTGGGAAGAAAATGGTTAATTTCAGCTCATGGGTACACAGTCCATCGCTGAGGGAAGTCAGTGCAAGCACTCAAGTAAGAGAGAAGCCCAGAGGTAGGAGCTGAAGCAGAAGCCATGGATCAGGTGCTGCTTTCTGGCTTGCTCTGCCATGCCTAAGATCACCAGCCAGGGATGGCACCACCCACATCAATCAATCACTAATTAAGAAAATGTATCACAGGCTTCTGTATAGGCAAATCTGGTGGGCACATTTTCTCAACTGATTCCGTCTTCCCAAATGACTCTAGCTTGTCTCAACTTGACATAGAACCTAGCCATTAATAATAATCTAGCTTTGATTGTTAAGCATTGGGTGACTAGCTAATATCAGTTAAGCACATTTCAGAAGGACAATCACCAGGATATGATAAGGATCCTTCAAGGTCCGTGAAAGTCTTAAACATTTATGCTCCCAATAATAAAAATCTTCAGCACATACAAAGAGAAAAAATAGGCAGCACATAAGTAAAAGAGACAAATCCACAAATATAGTCAGAGACTTCAGTGTTCTCTCTCACCAAACAGGCAGAAAATCAGCAAGCACAGTGTAGACTTAAACAATGCTGTCAACCACTCTGACTTTCACCACTGCTTACTGGTTACCCAACAGCAGTGGGACTTTCTTTATAAGCACACACATGTACCAGTTGCCAGCCATATGATGAGCTATAAAACTAGCCAATAAATTCTAACAGTCTGGAGCTGCACTGCATTCCCAGACAATAGTGAAATCAAGTTAAAAACCATAGGGCCATCAAGATGACTCTTGTTGTGCCAGCCTGGCATTCCAAGTTCAATTCCTGGAGCCCATGCAGATACAGGAGGAGAAAACTTAAGTCCTTAAAATTGCCCTCTGACCTCATGTGTGTCATGAAACATGTTCCCGCCTACCTCTACCCCTACTGTTAATTAGTAATGTTTTCAGTTAGCAACTATAAACAAGAGGACCCAAAATCCTGTTCGCTACTACTAAGACTGTGAAATTATATAAAGACCTTGAAAACTAGTGGGAGACTTTCTTAAAGTGTTACAGATGCTGACCATGTGACCTAGATCATGTGACCTAGCCATTCTACTCGATTATGGTTGTGATAGGAACTGTAGCCCCTAAAGGCTGACTGATTTACTAGGGGCTTGATTCATAAGCTGATGGTGCCCTATGGATCATCAATTACCCCATCAATGAGTCAATGAATTTAGAGCTGGATGTGCTACTGGAGGGAGTTCATCCAAAGTTTAACCCCCCCCCCCCACCTCTGCTTCAACATAGTTACCCTTCTCTCAGGCACATGAGTTTAGGGTCAAGGGACCAAAGAAACATGAGCGGACATCCCTGATTCATGAACCAAAGTAAAGTCTTCCTCTCCCACGTTGTTTCTCGTAGGTCTTTTATCATAGCAATGAAAAGCTAATTAATTTACATACTCAGGTGCTTGCTCAAGAGAAATGAAATGTTTATGCCACAACTAGTGCATGGATTTCCACAGCAGCTTCGTCTGTCATAGCCAGAACCTAGAAACAACTGAATATCCATCAACAGGCTCATGGATACAACATGCTACACCCATGAAATACGATTCACAAAGCAGGTCTGGGTACATGCAATAATAATATGGGTGTCTCAAAATAATTGTGCTGGTTTTTATTTTTAATATATATATATTTAATTTTTAATATATATATTATTTTATGTATATATATATGTGTATATATATATATATACACATATATATGTAGAGAGAGAGAGAGAGAACATTTGGATGATTCCATGACTGGTTTAAATCTAAAAGATATAAACTAATCTGTGTTGGGGGGTGGGACACAGAGCAATGGTTTCTGAGAACATGTGGAGGAACGAAAGAAGCGCAGCCAGCTTGGGGATGACAGACTCATTGTCTACCATGGTGTTCATGACTGTATAAACACCACAAACTCCGCTGCACACTCTAAACTTGTCACAGTGTGTTTGCTTTATTATGTCGCAATTTTACAGATGCTTACTACATAGCCAAGGCTGGCTTACAAGCCTGTGCCACCACACCCAGTTTAAACAGCTTGGTTTTAAAATAATAATAATAATAATAATAATAATAATAATAATAATAATAATGATAATAATAATATTAAATTGCTGTTTAAAACAAAACAAAACAAAAACATGCAGTTGGGAAGAAAGTACTGAAGGTTTCTATTACTGGAGATGACAGCAGTGGTGGCGATCCGAGACAATCTTCCAGGACAAGTGAGCTTCCCTTTTCACCCAGAGAAAACCTTGGTGCATCGGGAACCAGCTGCCCGTGATTCTGGGCTCTCAGAGAGATTGTGCTAGAAACAGTGACACAGGTTGTCATCCTAGCACTCATAAGACGGTAGCAGGATGATTGGAAGTTCGAGCCCAGTGTAGGCTGCATCGTAAGACTGGCAGCTGAGAGAGAGAGAGAGAAAGAGAGAGAGAGAGAGAGAGAGAGAGAGAGGGGGGGGGAGACAGAGAGAGAGAGACAGAGAGAGAGACAGAGAGAGACAGAGAGAGAGAGACAGAGAGAGAGACAGAGAAAGAGACAGAGAGAGAGAGAGAGGGAGACAGAGAGAGAGACAGAGAGAGAGTCAGAGAGAGACAGAGAGAGACAGAGAGAGAGACAGAGAAAGAGACAGAGAGACAGAGAGAGAGACAGAGAGAGAGACAGAGAGAGAGACAGAGAGAAAACACATGTATGGTGAAAAAGCGCTTGCCCAGAGTCCAATTCTCAGTGCTAAAATAGATGATAGACAGACAGACAAAAGATAGATGGATAGATTGATTGATAGATGATGGATGGATGGATAGATAGACAGACAGACAAGTGTTTCAGCCTAGATCTTGCCAAATCTCACCACACAGATAGCCCAGGTGAAGGAGTCACCAACAGACCCTGCATCATGCTGGCTTGTACCCGTCCAGGCTCTTTTCAAACCTCATCTCCTCCTCTCTTCAACGAGACAAGGAGGATTTTTGTGCCTAGTTCCCAAATGGACCACACTGCTTGGAAGTGATGGGTCTGGACCGAAGATGTTTGAATGTCTCCAGGTCGGCATGTGAGCAAAGCCCCCCACATGCTTCCTTCTTACCTCCTGGTCAGTACTGTCTTCACCAGCCTGAGTGAAGCCTACTCAGAATGCATGCACTGGAAACCCAACAGGTCTATTTAAAGGGTCATTGGGTCAGCAGGGCTCTCCCCTGGTGCGCGGAAGTCCTTAGTATTGCCCCTTGAATATTCTCTAGCCACGTGATCCGGACAATGACACAGCAAGAAAACCCTCACCAGATGCTCCTCTTCTATTTCACTTCCCAGCTGTTAAAACCATGTGTTAAGTAAACTTCTATTGTTTATAAATTACCAGGATGTGGTATTCTGTTACAGTAGCACAAAGGCTATGCTCAACCTTGCCTTCTCTGGAAATCTCTGTCCCTTCTGTGGAATCTCCCTACTGGCCGTCATGAGAAGTCCTTGAAAGGCCAGGACCGCTTGCGTAGCCGCAAAGCCAGCTTTGCCCACATCTCCTAAGCTGCCTCAGGATCTGGCTCAGCTACTGCATCACTTGCCTCGGAAAAGGTGGGGAAATTAAGACTGTCTGCTGCCAACTGGATTTGCCTGGAAACTGCCTGGGAATCTCCCCACCCCGGTCCTCACACCCCATCCTAGGAAGAATCTTGCTGCACCGTGATATCTAAAGGTTTGTGGGCTGGCTTCAGACCAGCTGTGGGCAGAGAGTAAGAAAGGCAGGAAAGGCCAGGCAGTGGTGACGCATGCCTTTAATCCCAGCACTCGGGAGGCAGAGGCAGGTGGATTTCTGAGTTCGAGGCCAGCCTGGTCTACAGAGTGAGTTCCAGGACAGCCAGGGCTATACAGAGAAACCCTGTCTCGAAAAATCAAAAAAACAATAACAACAAAAAAGAAAGGCAGGAAAGACTCAGAACTCTACCTTTGTACAGCAAGGAGTTACAGAGAGAACTCAGCTGCCTAATCATGCGTTGGGGTTATCAGTCTGCTGGGCCCAAAGCTGACCTTCCCTTCCTTCTCTCTGCTGACCCATACTCCATCTTGCTTAGCCTGGCTTCAGAAAGCCCCAGACCTTGTCCCAAGTTGTTAAGGCACAGGGAAAGTCTAGCAACTCCAAGCCACCTCTTTAAAACACGGGGGGACTCGAGGGGTAGGTAGTAATTCAAGATCAAGCACTGAGTGCCAGGATCTGGGACAGCAAATTCTAGTTAACAGAGAGGGGGAAGTTGGGTCCCAGGCTCAAAGAGACGGAGGACCTGGCCAGGTCCCCCAGCAAGTACAAAGCAGAGCCTTCGGCCCTGTGCTGTTCTCACGGTGTCTTGATAAACAGTTAGTGGCAGAACGTGAGGTATAATGCTTTTCCTCAGCTGTCTCCTTTCCCAGACCTGGGAGCTGATGTAATCAAGCCCTCTCCCTCTTGGGCACACTGGGCTGGGGACATGCTGGCATTGATGTTTCATGGGGCCTGGATGTACTGTCCATAATCCACTTGGTGTTAGACAGGGAGATATGGGAGCTGGTGGGACACACACACATGGGTCCAGGGTGACCCCAGCCTTTACCTTGACCCTGAGGCTGCCCTCTGTTACTGGGTCTCTCCACTGTCACCAGACTTTAAGTCCTGGCTCTACCCTGCTTCCCTACCTTGCTCTTCTCTTGAGTCCCTTCCTCACTCGCCTGTCTATCAGCTGAGCTAAAAACTCTAGTTTCCTAAATGGGACAGGGAGGGGGACCAGACATCAGGCTTCTAGTTGGAAAGCCATCTTGAGGAATTTTGAAAAGGAAGACAGTAACTCCCTAGGGAAGTACCATTAGGTCCGTTCTGCCCTGAGAACTCCTGATGCTAGCTGGGCCCCACCTTCACCCTTTACATGCTGTGTGTGACCCTAAAACCAAAGGAAACACTGCAGTTCGTCCTCTCCAGCCAGATGCATCTCCTTACCCTGCCAAATACTCACTCGGCCTACACAGGAAGCGTGGGGACTAGAGCTGGGGAGAGTGGCCAGTGCTGTGCCCTATGGGAGACAAACACAAAGTCAACTGTCCCACATCCAGATCTACCGTGGCCTTGCCTAAGGTGTGTGGAGCCTTGCCCCCAGCCCAGGGCACACTGAAGGACCCTGATTACTTTTATTCTCGGGCCCATAACAGGGCTCTGCCTGTCTGTGACTCCCCTGCTCCCCTGAAGCTCTCAAATGTATAGAGCTCAAACCCTGCTCTGAGGTCAGGTCTCCTCTAACCCCTGAGCCCATACCACTGAACCCATGACCTCCGCATCTTGTTTCCAGGGAGACCTCCTAGTGAGCGCTAACGGAGTATCTACGAGGCTGTGGTTTACCCACTATGGGCAGGTGGGGTTTTCCTTCATCCCCAGCAGGTCTGGAGCTCTGTGAGTCTGAAGTCTGTGGTACATAAAGACCTTCCTGGAAGGTCTGGGCTGTGGGTGCAAAGGCACCTCTTGCTGGGCAAAATGGAGTGCCCCTGGTCCAGGTTGCCTGGCCTGCTTCCCATGAAACCCTTTTCCTTCCACCCACTCCACTCTAAGTTGAACATTGTCACTGTCTCTCTGAGGGCCCGGGGGCCTCTAATACCTGGTTCTTAAAAGACCTCAGTCATTAGCGTTGGACCAGACCAGTAGCAAGTCACCTGGCACAACAACCCTGAGGCTCTGGTCCTGCCTCAGTGGCTGCAGAGCCCCAGGTGAAGACAGCAGCAGTGGTCTCAGCCATGCTGCCCCCAGGCTCGAGGTCCAGGCCCTCATAGATGGTAGGGAGCGAGGTGTGCTGGCTCAGACGCCTCCGTAGGCCAACCAGCAAGGGCTGGGGAAGTGAAGATACATCCACATTGTTACCCAGGTCCACCCAGGCCAACACAGGGAACTTGGTGGTGTCCTTGATAGCCTCGGTGAGTTCACGAGCAGCAGCTCTCGTCAGCCGATTGCCATTGAGCAAGAGCTGGGTGAGGCGGGGCAGAGCCCAGAGGCTGGGCAGCAGCAGATGCAGCAGCTCATCACTCAGCTCTGTGAAGCTCAGGTCTAGGACCACCAGCTCTACACCACGACTGTCCAGGTAGCGTGATATGTGCTGCACATCCCGGGCCGATAGCGGGATGCCAGAAAGGTCCACAGTCTCCCCTACCAGCAGGGTCTTCTGGAGGCTGCTCTTGAGGCTATGGAGGGAGGGATGCAGGTGGGTACAGTGAACCAGGGCCCAGGCCCAGGCCCAGGCAGGACCCCAGTCACAGCAGACAGTTACCCACCAAGGACAACCTAGGTTTCCTGGCCTGGCAAAGCCTGGTTTAATAATGCCACTTCTGGGACTAGAGAGATGGCTCAGCAGTTAAGGGTATGGGCTGCTCTTGCAGAGGACCCGAGTTCAGTTCCCAACACCCAAACATGATGATTCATCTGTAACTGCAGCTCCAAGGAATTCAAAACCCTCGAGCCTCTGGTACATACACAGCACACATACATGCATGCAGGGAAAGCATTTGCACACTTAAAAAACTAAAAATAAATAAATCTCTTTAAAGCCTTTTTTTTTTTTTTTTTTTTTGCATTGGTGGCCAAAGGCAATGCTCTCTGAGTTCAGTTTTCCCCGCTGGTGAAACAGGGCCAAGGTTGTTGTAAGGATTGGATATGTGAATTAAGGCTCTACATGTGGACTACTATTATATATAAATAAGTGTACAGGCCGGGCATGGTGGCACACGCCTCTAATCCCAGCACTCAGGAGGCAGAGGCAGCCGGATTTCTGAGTTTGAGGCCAGCCTGGTCTATAGAGTGAGTTCCAGGACAGGACTATACAGAGAAATCCTGTCTCAAAAAACAAAACAAAACAAAACAAAACAAAACAAAATGTGTACAAATTACTTATCTTCGTGACAGCCCAAGGATATATAAATGATGGACCCACTCCACAAAGGAAGTACAAGAAGTGAAGTGGGTCCCTTGGGTACATCACCAGGTGGGGACCAGGGCTCTAAATTACAAAGCTCGGACCCCTGAGCCTACACTTTTCCCTGTGTCCCTTTGCAAGTTGCATCCTTTAAGATAATGAAAAACTTCACCATGAGCAGATATGGTATCATTGTGGTCCTCTCAGTTTGGGGTGAGGGTGGGGGCTAGAGATGAGACCACCCAGGACAGCAAAGGGGAGGAAGCAAGTTGATACAGTGGGCTAAGGGATTGCTGGGGGGTGAGCCTCCCTGTGTTAGGAGCCATTTAGAGACTGAGGAAGGGTCCTTTGGAGCTCCTGGCACACTTTTGATTGCTCTTCTGTCCTTTTCCCACAGCCCTATAGGGAAGATAGAACCGCTTTGGGTGGTGGGTTAGGAAGAGAGAGTCTTGCCAGGGCCCCATCTGCTCTGGTAGGAAGCATGGTTTCTGGGTTTGACTTGGACCACAAGGCATAAGAATGAAACAGGGTACGGGATAAATGGAGCTCAATCAGTTCCCAGCTGTGGTTCTAGACCTTGGGGGTGCCAGAACTGGTTCTGGGCCAAGACTGTGTCAAGAGGCTATGGTATAATGCCTGAAACAGGGGACCACGAGCAGAGTAAGCTATGGGGAGGCTGTGGAGGTCTGGAGCTGATAACTTCCCAAACGGTTGCAGGAGAATCTGCCCCTAGGCAAGCAATTTCTCCTCTCCAAACTTGGTGTCCTTCCCTGTGAATTGGGAGGCTCAGAATCCATGTTTTTTATTAAGATTTTACCTAATGTATCTGAAGCCCACTGAGGCACCGGCTCTAGGAAGGAACAGGGACGGAGAGGCCAGTGAATGGCAGGAGGTGTCACTGTCCTGCAAGAAATGAATAGCCACTCACATGGAGCACGCTGCTTGGCTTAGGGGCATCTGCTGCTGCAGGCCAGGGGTGCTGTCAGGGCTGGAACCTTATTGTGGGGTAAGACAAAGGAGCAACAGAGCGAGAGTTTTGCAGATTCAGCTCTCAGAGAAAGGACCCTCAAGGACAGTGTGCAAGGACTGTCTGTGGCTGGGCTCTCCTCACCTGCTCTGGGCTTTCCTGTGGGTTTTTCGCTTGGAGTGAGGAGTAAGGTGGTAGATGAGCTGCCGACAGATCTTATCCGAGGACTTCCAGAGCTCAGGGTCCTATGTGGGTAGAGAAGGGGGGGGGTGCCATGGTCATGATGAGCCTGAGCCCCTTCCATTCTGCCCTGGCTGTAGCCTGGCATATTGCCAGGAGAGGCTGCCTGCTGGGAGCTGGAAAGGCTAGTCTGAGGCCCGCAGTGCCCAGTGGGAGGAGGCCCAGACAATGAGGCCCTTGTTCCCTGTCCTCAGGCCTATGGCCAGTAGCTCAAGCTATCAGCCAGCCGCTTGCCACCCTCAACACCCCCAGGGGACTTGCCACAAGGAGAAGGCCAGACCAGGCCCCTTGAGGGAGCCCTATTCCAGAGACGCCAGTCCCAGAGAATAAGAACAAGACAGGTCAGCATGCTCTTCCTCTCATTCTACAAGTTGCGCTGTGCCCATGGGGCCTGGGTCTGGGCTGACGGGGCCGGGGTTTTATGTTTTAGTGCACAACATGGTTCTCTCTTGGCCCTAATTGTATTCCCAAAGGGGCCCAGCTTGAGGCAAAACACAAGGTGTGCTTTCCACAGAGCTGGCACTGAGCATTCTCCATCACCCAGAACATTCTTTTATACTGTTAGCAGTCCCCAGAGCATGCAATACCCAGTGACAGAGGATGAGTTGGCTACAAGGATGGCTGTGGACCAGTCAGCTGAGTACAGATGTGGGCTTCAGAGCTGATAGACCCTACAGTGGACCCCCTTGTTTCATGGGACGAGGGCTTCATTGTGTTCAAGATTCTTGGGGACTCGTGGCTGACCACAGACATACAGACCAGTGCTGTGTCCATGTTCACAGCAGGTGGCAAGTAGCATGGGGTTGGGCTTGTTCGTGCCTCAAGTAGCATTAGAAGGTATTTAGTGAGCCTCTGTCCCCAAAGGTGTCCAGGTAGGATAGAGAGCAAGGGCCTCAGACTAGGGTGGCTGTCTTCTGACCCAGGAACAAGAGTCTATTGTTCTGAAAGTAGCTGCGTCAAGACAGGCTGTGTTCTATGTCCCCATAGGTCTTCTGCTCAGATGGGGTAGACAGCACTACCTGTGGAGAAACAGGTTTACCTACGAGCATGGTTTTGGGACTCAGCAAAGCAGTTCACACCTGCTCCTGAAGCTGTGCTTGAAGATAGTGGTTTTCCTAAGGCCACACAGCAAGCATGAGAACCCAAGTCCCTGGGGCCTGTGTCAGCTGACCTTACCTTCTTGGGGCACTGCAGGTCCCGGGCCAGGTTCACCAGCAGGTCATGGGAGATGGGGTCCACCAGGTTAAGGAAAGTCACATTCCTATAGAGAATGTCAGTGAGGAGGTTCCCTTCAAGGCCCAGGTCCTATAGGTGGCAAAGCAACAACTGAGTAAGCTGGGGATCAGGGCTCTCCTCCAGGCCAGACAGAAGGTAGCCCTCACAGGTTCCCATGTTTATAATGCTCTCCCAGGGTGCTTGCTGGAATCCCCCAACATATGGTAGCAGCCAAGTGTCTGGAGAGAGGGGCCCGTAGTAAGGTCTCAGGGAGTTGATAACCAGGTACTCAGGCTAGTTGTGTGTGTAATGTCTCCCTGTGACTCCTTTAATGACCTTGAATGCTGATATCTCCAGCTCTCCTTCATCCTCCTCCTAGTCCTGAGGTCCCCCAAACTGTGCCACCATCCTTTTGCCTCCGGGAGTGAGCCTCTCCCCCAGATCATGTTCCCAAAGGCAGCTCAAAAGCAGCCTGCTCATTTGCCAGCCTTATGGCCCTGGCCAGAGTGCAGTAGGGGGCTCCGCCCTACCCACCTCTGTAGGATTCATCTAGCACCCTTTCAGTCTATCCTCAGCTAACCAAGTGAGTCTCTACTTTCCCACTGCTACCCAAAGCTCAGTGCTTATCCTAATCACCTTTGCTCAGGGCTCCTAGCTTTCCACATTCATCCCTGGGCTGCCGGGGTCACTCTGAAACACACCAAACCTTCCCTCATTGGTGGAGACTAAACATTAGACATTGTGCCATCAGAGACTTAGGGAGTGTGCAGAGCCGTGACTCCCTGGACTTGGTCATCACACTCTTCCCAGATTACCAGACTACTTCTCTTCTACCAGATCCTGGGGGCAGGGCACTGGGGGCAGGGCCCTGGCCTGGTCCTGCTGCCTTCATCCCTTGGCTTCCTCCCATCTACGCCTATGAGCGTGATGTGAGGGTGAACATCTCTGGTTTATTTTTATTTTCTCAAATTAAGGTCTCACTGTGTAGCCCTGACTAGCCTGGGACTTGCTATATACACCAGGCTGGCTTGGAATACAGAGATCTGCCTGCCCTGTCTCTCTTATACTGGGATTAAAGGAACGCTTTCAGAGGACCCATGGACAGCCCACAAGCATCCAGACTCTCTGTGACATCCCCTAACCCCTTAGCTGGAGAAGGCTATGCCCTGTGCCATCCTGAGCATACAGGAAGTCAGGCCAGGCAGCAGGAACACGATGGGCTGCAGTTACAGAGTTCCAGTAGGTGATGGGGCAGGCTAGGCTCCTGGTGCTTCAAATGTCAACTTTTGAGTTACAAGGAGGGGGCTTAGCTGCTCTCTGAGGTTGGTTCACTCCTGGATGCTTCCGGATAAAATTCAAGCCAAGTGCCCTGGGCTCCACCATCTCAGATGGCTATCTGTATTTCTAGGCAATATGCCTGGCTGGGTGCTGCTTGCCAGTTACTCTCCTGCTTATAGTTTTAATTATGGTTCAAGCCACAGATGCCAGCCCCGGGTGGGGGTGGGGGTGGAGATGGGGCAGGATCCCAAAGGAAGGAGGCTTGTGTGTCTGGGCAGACCCAGACAGAGCCCCAGACAGCAGCCTACAGACATTCCACTGGCCTGGTCAGTGCCTCTTAAAGTGACAGCCCCATTTTTCCAGACTGCTGAGTCTACAGAGAGGACACTCAGTGGTGGAGGAGGAAGAGCAGGATTGGAAAGTCTCTCTCTCTCTCTCTCTCTCTCTCTCTCTCTCTCTCTCTCTCTCTCCTGAATTTGCTAAGTAGCTGAGGATGACCTTGAACTCCTGATCTCTTGCCTCCATCTCCCAAGTGCTGGGAATACAGACGGATACCAAACATGCCTGGTTTATTCTGTTTTCTGGAGACAGAGCTGAGTCCTCTCAAATTCCATAACAGCGAACTACATCCCTAGCCCCACCTCCTCTCAGCGTTCTGTCTGGGTCATGGCTCATCATTTCTCCCAGTTTCTCTAACTCTGAGCATCTACCTTCACGGGTGGGAGTAGCAACTAGAGCAGAGGATGAGGAGGCTGAGTAGGGATGATTTGCCCAGGGGTCATTCTGGGACAGGCATCCCTGTCTCCCTAGGGCAACTCAGGGCTCAGGAAATTTAGCTAGGGGACCAAATATGTCTCTCTAAGGCCCAGATGTAGTAGTGCAATGTGCAAATGTGGCTGTGTATCCTCGGTGGGCTCAAGCTGCCTGTTAGAATGGGTGGTGCGTGCGCTGTGGCTTTGTCTGGGCTGCCATGGTATCTGTCTCCTGACCATCTGGGCTATGCCTCCCAGGACCCTTTCTCCCGGATCTGCTGCTTCCTTTCTTCCTGCAGGATGGGGAGCTGTCTTCTTCCCATTGTCCTTCAGCGTGAGATGCCCCTACCCTCGCCCACTCCAGCTCTTGAGGTCCAAATGTGGGCTCTTAGCTCCAGACCGGTGGTCCCTCACCACACACACAAACAACACGACAGACTCCAAATCCCGGTGCCCCAACATGCCAGCCCCATCTTAATCCACCAGCCCCACCTGGCCCCTCACTTTAACCCCCACCCTCCCTCCAGGCAAGAACCTAAACGCCTGCAAAACCTGCGCCGCTAGGAACGCACCCACCTCTGAGCCTGCAACCCGGCCCCTCCCTGACACCCCGGATCCCGGGCCACCCCGGCTCTTTCTCTCGCCTGGCGCAGGAGGCGCAGCAGCTGCCGAGCGCGCTCCGGCCGCCGTTCCCGGAGCGTGGACTGGATCTCTCGCAGCCAGCGCACCCGGCGCTCGTAGGGCGCGGGCCCGGAGCTCGGCGCCGCAGGGGCATCTGCTCTCGCCCGCCGCCCCAGCCGCGCCCCCATGGCCGCCGCGGGCGGGCGCCGGGAGGGTGGAAGGGAGGCGGGTTAGCTGCGCCGCGCCACGGCGCGCCGCGCCCCGCCCGGGATGCGCGGAATGGGCAGCGCTGGGTCTACGGCTGCGCGCCCAGGCACTGGCCGCCAGCGTGGAGCCCAGGGTCACTCCTCTTTGGCAGAGGTTTCATTGTCGTGGGCCCCACCCGCGTATGACCTGGCGTTGGAGCTCTTCCCGGGAGCGGCCAGGGCAGACGCTGCGGAGGACAAGGTGGCATTTGGCACCTCTCAAACATGTGGCCCCAGTCAGGGTTGACTGGGGGGTGGGGTGGGGGGAATCGTCGCCTGACTGTACAAAACGTGTTTCAGGCATGTGAGGGTGCTTTAGGCAATGCCTGCACCGGTTTTCAGGAATTGCCCCTGCAAGCAAGTGTATCTGTCTTGTCCACTATGTGTGGGTGTTACCAGCCTCGGCAAACCCCAAATGACACGTCCTGTTTGGAGGACAGAGGCAGGCCTAGGCAGGCTGGGCATAGTTGGCTTCCTCTGACCCCCATGCCTGAGAGATGAACAGGCTAAGCCCAGCTCGTTCCTGGTTCTACAGGGTCCCTAGCTCCTCTAAAGAGCATCTAGCTCCTGTAGGGTTTCCTCAGCAGTTCCTGTTGGAAGCCTGCTTCTCAGTGCAGTCACACATGGTCCCAGTTCCTCATAATACAGAGGAGGGGACATTTGTGGCTCTGCACTCTAGACTCCCACCCTGACTCCTAATGAAGAAACAAGTGTCTAGCCTGAGTCTGGGATGCCCAGCTGGGCACGTGTGTAAGCCTAGTTAAAGCATGTGAGGGTAGACCCATCCCAGGGCATTTAGTGAGGGATGCCTGCCAGGATCCTTCTTTTGGGTCAAGAAACACTTGACAAGAAACTGAAGGTGGAGGTGAGAGACTAGATACTAGGTTTTGTGATCCCCTAGGACTGAGACCCTTAGACAAGACAGAAGTCAGCAGATTGTGTAGTTACTTGACCACTCCCTGATACCCCCTAACCACTTTTAGTCCGATTCCTGGGCCTCCTTCTCCCCCACCCCCCAGCTGCCTCCCATCCCCTCCTCTGCAGCAGTATTGTCCTAGGGCCGGCCACCTTGGCACGCCAGGTTTCCTCCCTGGCAAACCTGCAAGACTACCCAGCCTGCCCTCCGCCAGGGCCAAGGCTGTTGCTGAATTGACAGTGTGTGAGAGCCAGAGCTTTGAGCTTCAGTCCAAGTATCCCAGGACCTTCTCAGACCCCTTGTCCAGAGCTGGGAGCCAGGTAAGCCCTCTTCCTCTCTGCACCCTCAGGGCTGGAGACAGACGTGGATTCCTTCCAAATCCTGACCATGTTGTTTCCAGAGGCTAAGCCAGGGCTAAGCATCATACCTTGGAGTGTGAGAAGAGGAAGGTGGGAGCCAAGAAGGAGAAGAAAGAAGGGCACCAAGCTAGAAAGAAAGGAGCTAGGCTGTGCCATAATGCCTAGAACTTAGTCCTGTGGCAGGTAGAAAACTGCCCCCACACCCAGCTCCTCCTCTGTGACCTTCCCTGGTGAAGAAATTCCTAGAGGACCTTTTTTTTTTTTTTTCCAGGAAAAGAGGAAGCGTGATATCTGGACCCAGATCCCTGGGCAAGCTTTCGTTAGCCTGCTATCCTGGTGCCTAGGTGAGTTGGCTCTTGGGCACTGTTTCTGGCTTCACTTGACTTGGCCAAGAGCCCCCATAGCCTGAGCTGTCCCCTCTGGAGTAGGGATATCATTCCACCTCACTGGTCTCCAAGTATACTGAACCAAAGGCTGCTGGCCCTTCTCCCGGGAGCTGTCCTGGGAAGCAGGGTTTGTTGGCAATACCATGGTGAGGCAGAGATTTGATGCTGTCGTCTCAATCTCTAGGGATGATGTTGGGTTACAGAGGGTTGACCTGGGTCCTTCATGGCAACCTTGTCACCCTTAGTTAAAGCCACGGGGGAAATAAAAATGGCAGACAGATATATATAAAAGGGACGATGTCCTCAGATTCCAGGCCTTGATGGGGACATATAAGGCCCCAAGTGGGAACTGCCTGTGGATAAGTAATTGGCAGCAGTTACACCTTAGCTGTTCCAAATCCTTCACTGCTCATGTGGTAGCCTGCTGGGAATGGACAGGAAGCCAAAATATGAGTGACCAGTAAGTATGGTGGAAGGGCATGGAACTGAACCAGCTCTACCACTGGTCTCTTTCTCCATTCACCCAATCAGAAAGCCCACTCAAGGCTGCTGTTATCTCTGCAAGTAACCCGGGGATCTCCAGCCTCCTGGTAATCACGACCAAGGATACAATCTCTAATGTTTGTCCTTCCTTGTTTGTTTGTTTGTTTGAGATAATTTCTTGGAGCCTAGGCTGGTCTCAGTTATGTAGCTGATAATGCCCTTGAACTCCTGATCTACCCTCAAAGTGCTGAGATTATAGATTTGAACCACCATGCCCAGCCACAAAATGGTTTTGAAACATTCGCTGGGAGGAAGGAAGCAGATAGATTCTCTGTCGAGACAGTTTCCCTGAACTTACCCTGTCTCGAATGGGTCTTCAGCCTTCAGAAGATGAGTTGCTCTTTGCTGAGTGTGTAGCCATAGACAAAGTAGGGTCCTGCAGTTGTTAAAACCCGGTGCCTCAAGTTCAATGGCTTAAAACAGCAAGTTCTGGTTATTGGAAGCCTGGAATCCAAGGTAAGCAGAGCCACGATCCTCACCCCACCCTCAGCCCCCAAGACTATGGGGCCTGACCCTTCCTTGCCTCCCCTCCTTCTGATCTTTCTGGCAATCCTCCAGCTGTTTGACTTGTACTTGTGTCACGCTGACCTCAGCTTCCAACTCCGCAAAACTCCGCACGGCCCAAACGGCCATCTTGTAAGACCACTAATTACTGCATTTAGGGCCTACCCTAATCCAGTATGATCTCATCTGAACTAATTATCTTGTGAAGACTCTGTTTCTAAATAAGGTCACACTCTGAGCTCCCTAGTGGGCATGAGCTTGGTGGAAGGGAAAAACAAGAAGCCACAGAAGCCTCCGTTTCCTTGACTAGAAAATGGCAAAGGCATTATAGGATCAGAGTCATGAGTAAAACAGCTTCCATAGCACTGGGTTGTGTAAATGCACCTTGATTTTTTACGTAATTAATCTTCTGTGACATTTTTCTTCTCCTATCGGTGCTGATATTTGAGCCGGGGGTCTTTGGCATGCTTGGCAATCTTGCTACCTTTGGGCCACACCTCACCCCTTTTTCTGGCTTTATAGTGAGTCTACCCATCCTCCCCTGCTCCCCAGCATCAATCGATTCAGGAATGATTGCTGGGCGCTGTGAATGCTGCCCACCCAGACTTTGGCAAAGGAAGTAAGATTGACAGCTTTGCCCTCAGAGTTGGGAGCAAAGAAAGGTTTAGGAAGGCGTCATAAGTTATCGGAATCTGAAGGAAGACTTTAGACCAAGGCCTGTAAAATGTCCTGGCAGGAGCATTGAGGGCAGAGAGGGCAGGGCAGGCACCAGCAAGGCAAGAATTTCTCTGCAGGGCAAAGAGGGCCCAAGAAGTGGGGGAGGAAAAGGTTCCAATTGACTCGTAGAACCTTGGAGCTCCATTAAGGAAACAGCAGCTTGCAAACCATGGGCGTCACCAGCTGATAGGAGTGGTGGGGGAGGGTGCTAGGTGTGGCTTGGAGGAGGTCACAGATAACACCAATTGGAAGGGACCAGTGAAGAGGTGGAGGTGGCTTCTGAGGGGCTGGACTCTGGCTTCTGAGACTGGTAGAGGTCTGAGGATGGTAGATGCTTAGCTCAGGTTGGGGCTTGTTGACCTTGGGCATCTGACACAGCTGGTGGCTCAGACTTGGACTCTATGCACAATGTAATAGTTCATCGTCCAAGATGTAAAGAGGCAGAGAAGCTGCTCCCCCATCCTCCCCAAAAAAGAGGAAGGGAGTTCTAGGTAAGCTGAGTACGACGGGCGTGTAGGGGAACCAGTTAAATTGCAGGGAGGTTGTGGGTGGACAGGCGTGCTTACCTTGTGGTCCAGGAGGGCTGTGAGACAGAAGTGAGTTAGTTGGCTTTCCTGCAGACTGTGGCATGTGATGGTGGGGATGGGGAGTGAGGAGACCAGGACATGGGTAAGACAGGGCTTTCCTCCCAGCCCCCTGGAGATTCCAGACAGTGCATATAATTACCAGGTGATACAATAAATGCCACCTGAGCAGAGAAGGCAGGAAGGAGGCACTTTGGGCCTCCGCTCTGAGTTGTTCATCAGGCAGAAGTGACTTCAGAGCTGGGAGTCAGAGCCAGGCTAACACTGAGGCTTTGAGGAGCTACTGAGCCTTCTGAAGTCTGTCTGTCTCATCCAGTCCTCTAGTTCCCTTGATCCTCCCTGGAGAGGAAACCAAGACCAGAAAGGAAAGGTGTCCCAGGTCCCCATGCAAGTTCTCAGGAAGGTCAGGTATGAAACCGAGAGCTATAGGGCCCATGTCTCTGTGATTTGACCATTGTATTCTGGAGTTGGACTTCATCCGCCAGATGCCAGGCTGGCCCTGCTGCTGAATGCTTCCAGGCATTAACACACTGACCATCCTGGAGGACCACACACTGGGCTAAGTACAGGCTACACTCACACCATAGGTGAGTGCTGGAATGGAGGGGACCGTACCAAAAAGCCAGGCATGCGGAGGGTGGGGGCCCAGGGGGCCGGAAACACAGAAAATCTGACCTCGCTGTGGTGTGGTCATTCAGAACTTACTTCCTCAACCCCATTGGGTAACAGGAGCCCATTTATGGATTCTGTCATCTGGTCAGCGTGGTCTGTGTGTGGTCAAGCACTCTAAGCAGGTAGTCACCACAGGGCATAGGTATCCTCTGCATCTATGATCTGTGGCCTGGGATGATTAGAAGGGTCTGAGACCAGACCCATCCAAAATGAGCTGTCTCTTGTAGCTTGCAGAAGGAAGGCATCGCAAGAGGCAAGCTGGGGCTTGACTCTGGGGGAGAACTTGCCAACTACTTTTAGAGATCAGGAACTCCCCCACGGTGGACATTTCTAGGGTGTTGGAAAATCAGAGCAAAGTTTGAGATTCTGTGATCCTCATGTTAATCAAGTTGGATTTGAAGTCAGATTCATTCCACCAGTTTACTAAGAGGGAGCATAAAATGTCCGGGATAGTATCGGAGGTGCTGGCTTCCAGGGTGGGGAGGGAAATCCTGTCCCAAGAGAACAGGAGTGTGGGGAGGGACCCATCCATCTCGATTACTCACACTGACTTCTGCTGCTTAGACTATTGACCTCAGCTGTGACCCTTACCCACTAGGGGCTCAAGCCCTGCCCAGAGCTTCCTGACACTCTTGTGAAGTCAGCCTTCTGGACCTGACAGTGCCACAGGGTGTGGCTGAAGGCTTCTGAAGAGTTTCAGGAAGTGGTGGGCTGAACCCCTCCCCAACCCACTGAGCTGCAACCCCCAGCATTTGTTTTGCTGTCTGACAACAGCAAGGCTTGCTTTACCAGTACTTGGTTTTCTAAGGTGGGGTGTGGAAAGATAAACCCTTTAAAACAGGAAGTGCCTTGGAGGCCACTGGGATCTCATTTCTCAGCAGGGGACCTGGAGTCATTCCCCAGGCACCTCTTAAATGCTTTCCTAAGTCTCCAGGCCTGACCAAGGCCCCCTGGAGCATGGACTGTTGGTCCTAGCAAAGGATTGATTTTAAGATGACAGGCACAGGAAGGTGGTGGTGATATGGCCTCTGCCCCAGGCCACCCTGGCATGCAAAAGCTCCTAAAGGAATAGTCACACAGAGAGTCCTACTGGACCAGTGTCCCCACCAACACTCCCTTCTCATGGCTGCCCTCTTCCCCAGAGCAAACCAAGGAGCAAAGAGGCACCCACAAGGGTCTTAATGAGCAAGCCAGGGTTAATGGGTTACCCAGCATGGTGATATATTCACCAGCCTCCCAGGGTTCTCAAAGTCCAGACTGGCCGAACTTTCAAGGTCTAAGCTTGTAGGCTTTTCCAGCCCCGGCACCTTAAGAGTTCAAGGGTGAGGCCAAGGGAAGTCAAGAGGCCTCCACACCATCCATGAATTGTGTGCAGCTGCCTCTTCAGGAAGTCACCAGTTCCAGCCTTCAAGATCACAGGTTTCCTCCTACCTCAGTTTGGTCTTAGCTCTAGTTCTGACCCTTTCCTGTGGCTCCCATCATAACATCTGCCCCCTTTCTAGGCCCTGGCCTCTCTACCTGGCCGAAGCACTGTTCGATTTTCATTTTCTATGTATGGTGTTTCGCTTGCGTGTACCCCTTATGGACCGCTCATGTGCCCGGTGCCCCTGGAGACCAGAATAGAGCATCAGATCTCCTGGAACAGTTTCGGGCCACCTTGTGGGTGATGAGAATCGAACCTGGGTCCTCTGGAAGAGCAGCCAGTGTTTTAACCATGAAACCATCTCTCCAGTCTCTGGGATTTTTGTTCATTCTTTTTAAACCTTTCTTTTTAAAATGTGTTCTATTTTCTTATTTTGGCACTGGAGAGATGTCTCAGTGCATACTGTTCTTGCAAAGAATTTAAATTCAGTTCCCAGCACCTACAGCAGGCAGCTCACAAATGCCTGTGACCCCAGCTTCAGAGTATCTGACCCCCCCTCCTCATACACAGACATACACATGTACACATAAATAACAGTACAAGTATTTAAATTTTATTATTTTATGTGCGTGTGTATTTTGCCCGCATGTATGACTGTGCACCACATATGGGCAAATGCCCAAGGAAGTCAGAGAGTACAACTGATTCTCCTGGAACTGGCGTTATAGATGGCTGTGAGCCACCATGTTGGTGCTGGGAGTCGAACCTGGATTGTCAGAAGAAAAGGTAGTCACTGCTCTTTTTTGTTTGTTTGTTTTTGTTTTTGTTTTTTTGTTGTTTTTTTTTTCAAGACAGGGCTTCTCTGTGTAGCCCTGGCTGTCCTGGACTCACTCTGTAGACCAGGCTGGCCTCGAACTCAGAAATCTGCCTGCCTCTGCCTCCCAGTCACTGCTTTTAACTGCTTCATATCTTCAGCTCCAACATTTATTTCTGTGTGTGTGTGTATGTGTGTGTGTGTTTACATACATACACGTGCTACAGAGTGCATGTGGAGATCAGAGAACAACTTTCAGGGGTCTCTTTTCTTCCACCAGGTGGGTTTGGTTAATCAAGCTCCCATTGTTAAGCACAGCAGAAGCTGTGCTTCTTACCCCACTGAGCCTTCGTGAAAGCACAGAGTTCACTAAATTATTTCCAATCAGGTTGGAGGCTTCCTGGGGAAAAGAGTTCAGAAGAGATAGAGGCACCTGGAGGGGGAGGGGGAAGGGGAGGGGGAGGGGGAAGGGGAGGGGGAGGGGGAGAGGATAGTCTGACAGGCAATAGACTGTGAAGCCCTTGAGGCCTAGAGGCTTGGGATAGCCCCCTTTGTTGGAAACTGACCCTAATTTATTCAATGAGAAGTTTCGAGGGCTTAAACAGAGGGACCCCCACTTCCCCTACCAAGTGCCCCCCACACACACCCACATACACACAATCTGCCAGACTGCCCTTGTCTAGAAAGTTGAGGAATGGTTAGGGAAGACTTTTAGGTCATGAGACTTCCTTCAGTTCAGTTAACCGTAATATTTGGAGTAGCAGTCCCTCCCTGCTCTGTGGCCCAGATAGTCTAGTGGGCCAGCCTCGATCTGACAACTCAAGAGAGCATGAGTTGAGCAGACTCCTTGGATCTTACAGGACCTCCGAGGCTGAAAGCCGTAACCTCTACTAGGATAGGGCATCTGGCTGCACCCTGGTTCTGTATGACCCCTATTTGAACACCGGAGCCCGAGTTGTCCCTCCTCTTTGATACATTCCTCCTCCTCCTCCTCCTCCTCCTCCTCCTCCTCCTCCTCCTCCTCCTCCTCCTCCTCCTCCTTTTTGGTTTGGTTATTCAAGACAAGGTTTCTCTGTGTAGCCCTGGCTGTCCTGGAACGAACTCTGTAGACCAGACTGGCCTCGAACTCAGAAGTCCGCCTGTCTCTGCCTCCCAAGTGCCAAGTGCTGGGATTAAAGGCGTGTGCCACCACTCTTTAAGCTCCACCTGGACCCTCCTGGCTTAGGTTTCTTCTCGGGAACTCCCCGGGGTTCTGAGTTATCCCAGGTTACTGATGCATCAGGGATTGGATTCCGAGCCAATCCTCTCTCTACCTGGACTAGTTTCTGTACCTTTAAAGCCTCCTCCCATCCCAGGCCAGCTAGGGGAGGGAAGGGAGGAGCTGGGTCACTGCTGGGGATGGGGATTTAGTCTTCGGCCAGTGTGGAGCTGAGAGGAAGCACAGCACGTGTCTGGCTGTGCCCCAGCTGCTGTATGACCCCAAAGTCCTCCTCACCGTCTCTGAGCTGCTGGACATCGTAGGTGGGGCAAATAGACTTGGGGGCCCCCAAGAATGTGTGGAGACCTGGTTCTGTCCCTCAGTTCCGTCCCATGCCATTCCAGAGGTGATCCTTTCAGAGCCTCTGCGTAGCCACCTGCGCGGCAGGAGTGCAGCACACTCCCGGATAACCGGCGGCAGGCTCCTGTGCCCTGGTCCGCCTGGGTTCACACAAGTAGGCAGAGCCCTATTTCTTACCAGACAGTTGGGCTTGAGGAAGCCTATCCAGGCTCCCCCTTCCCCTCTCTGACCCAGATGTAAGGCGGGTGTTGGGGGCTCAGATTGAAGTCACGGACTGCTCAGAAGCCTCTGGGTCCTGGTTCTCGGGAAGTGGATTTGAGATTAAGAGTGAAACAGCCCGAGACCCAAGAGGGTGTGAGCGTCCCGGCAGGAGGGATGGTCAGCGATCCGGAGGCGCTGTGCCCTCCAGCTATGCCTGCCCCTCTCTGGGCTTGGGGTGGGGGTGGGGCAGAGACCTTTGTGGTGAGTCATTACCCAGCTCCTGAAGGCTCTCTCACCTGTGGGTCTTTAAGCCTAGGTATTTTAATTTCTTCCATCAGGGTCCCGGCAAACAGTGCTTTTCACTTGGAAGGGAGGGTATAGGTGTGTGTGTGTATGTGTGTGTGTGTGTGTGTG
>JADRCH010000082.1:8901007-8954813 GCA_019843965.1 Rhynchomys soricoides
AATAAGGCAGATTCCAACTTCAGGTCTGGGTGAAGTAAGGGTCCTATCAGGATACAGACAGGCCTGGGAGGCCGAAGAGATCTGTGTTCTCATACCCGGGTGTCCTTACCGGTATATGGAGTGGGGTGGGATGCCCTGACCCGTGTGTGGTCTGCCGACCTCCCTGGCACAGCTGATCTTGGACAATTTGCTTTTGTGTAAACTTCAGTTTCTTTTTCTTTCTTTCTTTTTCTTTCTCTTTCTTTCCGAGACACCATCTCACTAAGGTAGCACTGGTTGGCCTTGAACTCATGGAGAACAGTCTGCCTCTGCTCCCTAATGCTGAGGGCAAAGGCTTATACCACCATGCCCAGCCTTAAACTTCATTCCTCACTTGTGGATGTATTTTGATTGTGCCCAGTTTGACTCCCGTGGCCCTGGGACTTCACAGCAGCCCACAACTTTGTTGAAAGATTAACAGAAACACGTTGGTCTGGCTGTTGGTCTGGCTGTCTTAAACACCACCCTTCTCCACAGCATCTTGGGAACCTACTTTGCTCAGCCTAGATTCAGCTTGGGGTGTGTGTGTAATGCGTGTGTATGTACATGTGTGCATATGTGTGTGTGTGTGTGTATGGTGTATGTGCAGAATGTATGTATATAGTGTATGTGTGTGATGTGTGTGGTATATGGTGTGTAAGTGTCTGTGTGCAGTATGTGTGTGCATGTACCATGTTGTGTGGGGTGTGTTTATATGTGTGCGGTATGTGTATGTGGTGTGTGATCTGGGTGTGTGTATGCAATGTGGTACGTGTTTGTGTACGCAGTACGTATGTGTGGCATGTATGTGTGCAGTGTGTTCTGAGTGTGTATTGTGTGCAGTGTGTGTGTGTGGTGTGTGTGTGGTGTGTGTGTGGTGTGTGTGTGGTGTGTGTGTGTGTGTGTGTGTTGTGTTCAGGGGAGTATTCGGAGGGTAGCATTAGCAGCATGACAGCATCCAGCATCTCTAGTATATGAAGTTAAGCACTCCTGTGTACAGGGAGCTGCCACACTATGTGCTGGAGTCAGGGAACTGCTCTCCTTGGCCAGTGAGGACCAGGAGGGAACTGGATGCCCCTTGAGGCAGACCCACAGCTGCATCTACTTAATTTGGGGCAGGGACCATGTGACAGGATTGCCCTGCTGGATTATATGACTTTGGGCCAGGTCTGGCCTTCTCTGGGCCTTGTCTTTCTAGGCTGCTCCTGTCACTGTCTGGGTCTGTAGGCTAATGTTCCTCGAATGGTGGTTGAATCGGTCTGGAAGCTGAGGCCCCAGGCCCTGTTCCAGGAACACACAGCTGTCATTGACCAACAGGGTACAACAAGGTCTCTTAGATCTGAGCTATGGTCTAGTGCCTGGGGCTACTTCATTGCCTCAGGAACGTTTTTTTTTTTTTGTTTTTTTTGTTTTTTTTTTTGAGGACATTGTGTCTGTCTCTAAATTCAGAGGGACTTAGCAGGGGCTGTCTGGAAGGGTTCACCGGTGGCCTCTGCCCCTTGGAGGGAACCAAATTTGGAAAGGGGGGAGCCCCTTTCCAGGCTCTTAGCACCTCCCACCTCCCCCGCCCTGAGCCCTCCTGGGGCTGCATGAACTTTAGTCACCTGGTGACAAGCCTATGCCTTTGCGCCTCCTTGCTGCTGTGACGTCAGTGTTGACCATCCTCCCAGCCTACTGAACCTCTTGCAGAGGACTCCCTATCCCACACCCCACTCAGAAGCCTTCAGATACCCTTCTAGGATGCTGGGCACCCCTTAGCTGACCTCTTGCCCTCCCCCCAGGGATTAGGTAAGCATATGGGTCCTGTGTTACTATCCCTTTCCCAGTTCTGCCCTGAGGAGATGCCCAACCCAGATCCTGATCCCAAGTGGGGGGGGGGGGAACTGAGCCAGTCTGCAAGGGTAACAGGTATGGCTCTGGCTGCTTCTGGGGGACAACCAGCTCTGTGGCCAGGACTTCCTTGACAGACCTATATTCCTCTTCCCATCCCCTAGAACTGTCCTCTGAGGAAAGGGGGGGGGTCTCTTTCCTGGGTTCCCACTGCCTCCAGGGTCTCTGGGAAACCCACCAGAGTTACAGAAAGGGAAGGGTCTGGGCTTGAAGACCAGTGCCTCAGTTTCCCTCCCAACACCAATTTAGGTGTAGCCGGGCTTCTGTCTGGCCCTGCACATTCTTTTAGTGAGTCTTTGAGAGAAGTTGGAGATGGGAGGGTGGGAAATGGAAGCCCAGGCTTCCAGCAGGGTGTCTTCCGCTTGAACTGAAACATCTGCTCGCAGGAGGCAGGGCCAGCCCTCCGTGTCCCAGGAGGAAGGGACAGGGGTCAGGGGTCAGGGCTGCCCACTTCTCAGGCTCTTGGAAGAAGGAACCCTGCTGGGTGCCTTTGGGGGCTGTTAGGTGGACAGAAGGGTGGATGGGTAGATAAGGAAAGGTAAAAGTGAGCACCATGGGAGTCACAGATGGTTCACCTCAGTGCCCGAGACCCCCCGGGACCACTTTTAGTTTACAACTCCAAACCTAAACGTAATGAAGCCCAAGATGCTCCAAACAAGCCAGAGCTTCGTTCGTGAGGCCATAGACAAGAACAGTGACCACGCCCATTTCCTACCCTCCTGTGTAGATGGGAATGTTCTGTATCAAGAATGAATAACATCACACATGGTACTGGCCTGGCCCCCAAGACCCCCTTGAAACCCTCAGTGTGACTTTCCCACCAGAAATCCCAGACCCTGACCTAGGTCCACCCCAGGGCCCAGAGTACCTGTATCAGGTCTAAAGAAGAGCAGGAACTATCCCTTGGATAACAAGGACAGGGCCTGGCTGCCACTATGGATAGGAGGAACCCAGCTATTCGGGCAGGTAGAGCTCCTAGGAATGCTGTTATGGAGACAGGGGGTGTTTCCTCTGCCCTGGGGTTTAGTTTCCTTCTCTGCCTCAAGAGTTGCAAATCTACTTTCCCACGAAAGATGAGGAAAACACCAAATCCTGTTATGACACCCAGCAACCCCACCCTCCAATCCAGGGAAGAGGAATGTCAACAATGTGCATGAGTGGTTTTCTAATGTTTTCCTTAAATGTTTGCATGTGTACCATCTGCATGCCTGGTGCCCACAGAGGCCAAAGGAGAATGTCAGATCTCTCTTGGAACTGGAGAGTTGATGTGAACTGCCATGTGGTTGCTGGAAATTGAACTGAGGTCCTCTAGAAGAGCAGCCAGTGCTCTTAACCACTGAGCCATCTCTCCAGCCTCTCCCCCCCCCCTTTTTTCTGAGATAGAACCTCACACTGTAGCACAGGCTATCCCAGAACTCATTAGGTAGCTTATGCTGGGCTCAAATCCACGGCAATTGTGCTTCAGCTTCCTGAGTGCTAGCGTTACAGGTGTCAGCTGCTATGCCCAGTCTTAGCATTTTACACATGTCCATCCAAGTTACTCAAAAACACACCAGCAGACAAGTGAGGGCAGCACTGGACAAAGTCCCACAACAGGTGCATGCCAAGCCTAGCCTCAGGAAGGGCCTGGACCCTTGAACCCTTCTATTCGGTTCACATGCTGCTCTTACTACCAAATCCTGGGCTTACACATGAATGCCCAGGCCCCTCCCTTCCCAGTTCTGTGACCCCTTCCCTGGACAGCTCTTGGGAGAAGTCATGCATACATGGAAAGCAGCTGGCAGCCTCTTCGGCTCCAAAGTTCAATGGGAGACAGAAAATGAGCGAGAGTCAGGGGGAGCTTGTCACATCAGACACTGAGGAAAAGTTCTGGGCCTGCTTCATGTTTGACTTTGTGACTTTCAGGAGTACCAAGAGGTAGCCTGCTCTAGCAGTTTCTGGGAAGATTGGCCGTGAGTTTCTGCAGAGTGTGGGGGAGTTCCTGACTATCCATACAGCTAATTTACAAGAACCACCCCCCAAGAAAGGTTTGGGGGCTCCTACTGGACGGTAAGACTTGACCCATGCAGCTAGTCATTGGGTGCCTCCTTGGGAGGCATGATAGATAGATATCCAACCCCAAGCTAGTCTAGAGGTCCAAGGACAGAGTCAGGCTCTCTGCTAGAGCCAGGCACTCAGAAGGAAAGTGTGAAGCCTCTCTTCCCTGGAGTTTTTCTCAGGACAGTGGTGGCTTGGCTTCTGTAGGCAGGTACCCAGGGCTTGTGGAATCTGAAGGTTCTCCTTGGGAGGCTCTGCTGGGAATGAAGTCCACACAGGGATGAGCCCTGAAGATAAATGGGATTTGTAATAGTGGAGGTAGGATCCAGAGCTTCTGGCAAAAGGAATGGCTTTGCCAAAGGTCTGGGGGTTGGACAGCCCACACATTTCTAGGAGGCTAAAAGGGGGCCCAGGATTGTGTCCCCGAGGCTTTAGACTGTGCCCAGTTGGGGGGATGGTCTGGAGTTCTCAAGGCTGGGCCTTACCCTACTCTTTCTTACTGGGCAACAGAGCCATGAAGAATCGGTTTCTGGTGCTGGGCCTGGTGGCTGTGGTTCTGGTCTTTGTCATCATTGGCCTCTGCATCTGGCTGCCGTATACCTCTGGGAAGCCTGACCATGTGTACTCCAGGGCAGCTGTGGCCACAGATGCCAAGCGCTGCTCAGAGATTGGACGGTAAGTGAGTCTGCTAGGAAGACTCAGGTTCCCCATCTGTAAAGTGGACATAAAGTGTGTCCAGTGAGCTGCCCATCCCTTCCTTGGACTCTCTTGCTAGTCTCTGTCTAGGGAAAAAAGACAGAGACCCAAAAACCCCTGTTTTCAGCATGTCTTTCTGAAAAATGTTCCGGTCCGATTTTCATTTTAGATTGTGTGGGGTTTTTGTTGTTGTTGTTTTGTTTTGTTTTTAAATTTAAAAAGATTATGTGTTTGTTTTGCCTGAGAGTATGTCTATGCACCACTTGCATGCCTGCCGCCCTCAGGGGCCAGAAGAGGGCATTGGATCCTCTGGAACTGGATTACAGAGGTTGTGAGCTGCAATGTGGGTGCTGGTGCTGGGAATAGAACCGAGGGCCTCTGGAAGAGCAGCCAGTATTCTTAGCTACTGAGCCAATCTGCAGCTTCTGCCCATGTCAGAATTTTATCTCATTATATGTAAAAGTCAGTTCCCATGTAGAGACATAATCAGAAAAAAAAGTGTTATTGATAAAATGTAGCCTCCCTTTGTTTTTTTCAATGAAATCATGTATATTTGTTTGCTTAGAAAAGAAAAAACATATGTCTTTAAGAAATAAGCCAGGCAGTGCTAGCGCACGCCTTTAATCCCAGCACTTGGGAGGCAGAGGCAGGCGGATTTCTGAGTTCGAGGCCAGCCTGGTCTATAGAGTGAGTTCCAGGACAGCCAGGGCTACACAGAGAAACCCTGTTTCAAAAAAACAAAACAAAACAAACAAACAAACAAAACAAAAAAGAAAGAAAGAAAGGAAGGAAGGAAGAAAGAAAGAAAACCTTTGCAAGGCTTGGGGGCACAGGCCTTTAATCCCAGCACTCAGGAGGCAGAGGCCAGTAGATATCTGTAAGTTTGAGGACATTCTGGTCTACATGGTGAGTTTCAGAGCTATGTAGTGAGAACTTGTCTCAAACAAACAAACAGACAAACAAAAAGAAAAGGAAAGCTTCGGAGCTAGAGAGATGGTTTAATAATTCAGACTGTGTGCTGCTCTTTCAAAGAACTTGAGTCCAGTTCCCCACATCCATGTCAGACAGCTCACAACTGCCTGAAACTCCAGTCCAAGGGATCTGATGCTCTTCTCTGATTCCCATGGGTACCTGCACTTACACACACACACACACACACACACACACAACTTAATAAGCAAAACAAAACAAACAAACAAAAAAACCCAAAAATGTCACCTGTAACCTCAGCCCTTGGGACAAGACCCCATCTCAATAAACTAAACAAGTAAACAAGCCAGGAAACAGAAACTTAACCCAGATGAGCATGGAAGCTTGTATCTCTCATCTCAACACTCAAGAGACTGAGATTTAGGGCCAGCTTGGGCTACATAGTAAGCCTAATGCGGCATGAGATTCTGCTCAAAGCAGAAACACCTGGCATAGGGTCTCTCTTCTGTCTTCTTTTGGGCAGGGTGGCCAGGGTGCATGGCAGGGTAGTCCTGAGAGTCACCTGGCTCTTGCCTTCCTTTGTGCTGCTTGTAGGGATATTCTACAGGAAGGTGGGTCTGTGGTGGATGCAGCCATCGCAAGCCTGCTGTGTATGGGGCTCATGAATGCCCACAGTATGGGCATCGGGGGCGGCCTGTTCTTCACCATCTACAACAGCACCACACGTGAGTGTCCATGGTCAGGCGGGTGAGTGGCTCGGGCTATCCCTCTCCCATCAGAGTGAGTTAGTCTAGAGCAGCATAGCTGGGTGTCTCCTGGGCTTCCTTGACAGGAGGGTTTAGGGATAACCTGGTCTGCCAATATGTTTCTTTTTATAGGAAAAGCTGAGGTTATCAATGCCCGTGAGGTGGCTCCCAGGCTGGCCAATACCAGCATGTTCAATAGCTCTAAGGACTCTGAAGAAGGTAAGCCATCCTATGGGCCATGGGTATAGATCGACACTCACAGGGAACGTGTACCTGTCTGAGGCCTGGGGACAGCTCTGGTACCCATGACACCCTCCCATAATGAATGGTTAAATTGTCATCGTGAGGGGATTTCTTCTCAGCCCTACACTAAGCCACCTGTGTGTGCACATGGAGAAAATAATCATGTAGACCCTTGGGTTTGATTTCCAGCATGCGTATGGTAGCTCGCAACCACCTGTAACCTCTGTCCGGAGGACTCTGATGTTCTTTTCTGACTTCCCTTGGACACTTCATGCACATAGTAACATACACGCACATGTGGGCCAAGTACTCATATACTTAAAATAAATACATAAATCTTTTTACATGAGTATACTGTAGCTGACTTCAGACACACCAGAGAGGGCATTGCATCCCATTACAGATGGTTGTGAGCCACCATGTGGTTGCTGGGAATTGAACTCAGGACCTCTGGAAAGCCTATTTGGCTTCTATATTGAACACACACAGACCTTCTTTCTTGTCAATACTCTCTAAACAGTTCAGTGGGCTGCTGGTTACATAGCCTTAACTAGGCATTAACTACTGCGAGTCATCACCAAAGATGCAGGCTCATGCTTCATAGAAGGGATGTGGGCATCCACACATTTTGGTATTCTTGGAGGTTTCTGAATGCTGAGAGATGACTCTCTAGTGTAACAGATCACACTTTCCAAGGGTCACCGGGATTGTCCCCTTGCCCTTGCTGGAGAAAAGATGCCATGTTTATTCCTGTCCTACAGGTGGGTTGGTAAAACCCAGGGAGGTCACACAGACCCGGTGAGATTTTACAACTCCACAGTTAGTACACGGTAAAGCTAGGACTGAGCTAGCTTTCACTTGTGAAAGCAACGGATAAACTTGGAGCATGGTGGGCAGTGTGGCTCGATGGGTAATCCAGGACCACCAGCCCAGGGATGGCTCCTCCCACAATGGGCTTGGCCCTCCCCATATCAGGCAATAAAGAAATTGCCCCACAGGTGCACTTACAGCCTGATCTTATAGAAGGCTTTTTCTCAGTTGATGCTCCCTCCTCCCCGATGACTCTAGCCTGTGTCAAGTTGACATAAAACTATCCAGTACACGGCTCTTGCCACAGAACTGACTCATCTTGTTGCTGACCTTGTTTTGGTATAGTCTGGCGGAGCCCAGGAATTGTGTGGAACAAGAATGACTGAGGGTAGCTCGGACTGGAAAGTTGAGAGGCGTGAGGGGTCCGGCTTTCCTCAAGTCTGGTAGACAACCATAGTCCTGACGCAGGATTTCACAAATAGAGGTGCTATGAGGACTCGCCCAATCGTCTAGGGCAGCAAATGCCAGCACACAGCCATCTGCTCCTCATTCTGTACCCTGTAAGAAGCTGTGATCCTAAACTCCTCTTTTCCCGGGATGGGGATGAAGCTCAGCGGTGAAGCCCTTGTCTGGTACCCGGGAGTTGCTGAGTTTGATCCCCAACACTACCTTCCAACAAATCCCTTCTTTTCCAAGCTACTCTAGCCCTAGCCACTAAATAGATGGGGGAAATAGATTACTGCTGCCTTTTTGTTTTTATGTGGTGCTAGAAACAAACCAGACAAGCACATGACTGCAGAGTGACTACACACCAACTCTTTTCCCGTTTTCCTTTTTAGGTGGGGTCTTGTTAATCTGTCTTCAACTCTCCTTCTGTAGCCCAGACAGCCCTTAAACCTGAAAGTCTTCCTGCCTCAGCTTCCCAGTAGCAGGAGTTATAGGCCCAGTGACCATACCCAGCCACTAACTAACTTTCCACCTTCCCATCCCCTCATCCCTACCTCCGTTTGTCTTTCTTTCAAACTCTGCTCATCTGGTTCCTAGGTGGCCTTTCAGTGGCAGTTCCTGGGGAAATCCGTGGTTATGAGCTGGCACACCAACGACATGGCCGGCTACCCTGGGCTCGCCTCTTCCAACCCAGCATCCAGCTGGCTCGCCATGGCTTCCCTGTGGGCAAGGGCTTGGCAATAGCCCTGGACAAAAAACGGGACATCATCGAGAAGACACCTGCCTTGTGGTAGGCGGCCTCATGTCCAAGTGGTCCATCCTGGGAAGGGCTGGTGGAGCTGTGCTCTGCTTTCAGGAGCCTGTCACTCAGTGGGATTGAGCTATTGTTAAACCCTTCTGACTGTGTGTGGAGACACAGTCAGAGCCTGGTTTAGAGGCCCCAGTAAACATCGTGGCCTGAGCAAGATGGGACACTAGAAACCCCAGGCAAGAGGACAACCCACCTATGGACAGGCTCTACCTGTGTTTGTCCTCTGCACCCTGATGACAAAAGGGTAAGGGGTGGGTGTGAGGTATAATTGGTTTTCCACACCTGCTGCCTTACATGAGACCTCTCTGCCCCAGCGAGGTGTTCTGCCAGCAAGGGAAGGTGCTTCAGGAAGGAGAGACAGTGACTATGCCAAAGCTGGCTGATACGTTACAGATACTGGCCCAGGAGGGCGCCAAGGCCTTCTACAATGGGAGCCTCACAGCACAGATTGTGAAAGACATCCAAGAGGCTGGTGAGTTGCCTGGAGTGAGGAACTCCACAGAAGGAGCCCTGAGTGGCTCTGAGGTGCTCCCTACCTAGATTGGTCCTCAGGGACCGCTTGGCGGGGAAGGGTCGGCATGGATTCACTTGGATTCATAGCCCCTGGCTCACACCAGGCTGAGCAGCACAGGAAATTCCTTGAAGGTATGGGCAGCCTTTAGGGCTGAGGAAGAAATAGAGGCTGCGGATCTGTAAAGATGACCTGCAGGAGATGAGCCGCAAGGGCAATGGCCATCAGACAGAGAGAGGACAGCTCATGCTAAGCAGAAGAGGGAAGTTTTGACTCACTGGGAGTTACAAGGCCTGAGGGTTTGGCCTTGCTCACGGCCTTCTTGGCCTGTTTTGAGAAGTAGGGGAATCAGCACATTGACTTTTACTGCTGTGAATCCTACTTAGAAGCAGTTCCTCAGTGAATTAGGAGACTTTTTCCATCCACCAGGTCATCAATGGGGGTGAGGGGGGGTTGATAAGGGAAAGATGGAGGCAGGTGTTCCACACTTGGGAAAGACCCTTGTGCCATAGAGATGAAAGATTGGCCAGGAGGCTTTTGTTTGAGCCCGGCATAAATGGTAAGTACCATTAATGCCTAGGGGTCCCAGTGATGGTCAGGGTTATCAGTTTGGTGGCCCCGTGGATCCTTCTGATGGTATAGACCATCTCCTTGCTAGGGTACAAACCCATCCTTCTCTTCAGTGGTGACCAAACTCTTTACCAGCCCTGACCCCATAGTGTACCCTTGGCCATAATTCTAGGTTACACCCTGTACTGTGCCCAATGGTAAACCCAGTCCCACATGATACAGCCCTGTCCCCAACCATGATACAAGGCCATCGCACAGCCACTGAGCTGCTGTCCCATGGCAGGGGGCATTATGACAGTTGAGGACCTGAACAACTACCGTGCGGAGCTGATTGAACATCCGATGAGCATCAGCCTCGGAGACTCGACCCTGTATGTGCCCAGTGCCCCACTCAGCGGGCCAGTGCTGATTCTCATCTTGAATATCCTCAAAGGTGAGATGTCTCTCTCTAGCCCTGCTGAGGAGCAGGGACATAGACCTAGTAGAATGTCCTCCCTGTCTTGCCAGGGCTCCTCACAGGGGGTGAGGGGGTGAGGGGGTGAGGGGGGTGATGCTTAGTAGCTGGAAGAGAAAAAAAATGTTCAGGAAGAGTCTGGGAGTTCAGGGCAGGAGTCTTGTCCAGAGTGTGCTTCTGGCTGGTCTAAGTGACCTTCCAGAAGCTCACAGACCTTGGGACTCTAAAGCTGCCCCTCTCAGATCCATGTTGACATGCCCTCGTCTTAACCATGCCTTTCTCACGTGGCCACTGCTATTGGTTATTACGTATCTCCTTTCCTATGGCAGAGGGTGGGAAACATGGCTCAGAGATGTGTAAACCCCTCAAGCCCCAGTTGCCTACCAAGATGTGCTTGGATACCGTTCAGGGTACAACTTCTCTCCGGAGAGTGTAGCAACCCCTGAGCAGAAGGCCCTGACGTATCACCGTATCGTGGAGGCCTTTCGGTTTGCCTATGCCAAGAGGACCATGCTCGGTGACCCAAAGTTTGTCGATGTGTCTCAGGTAAAGGGGTACCCCACAGTGGGTGGGAGACCTGCCAAAGGGGTGTTCTGAAGGCTCCCCCACACCCCGCTTCATTTGTGCTTTCTCAACTGAGTCTGATTGCAGGGTAAACCATATACCCTGACCTCTGGTTGGTGGAGCTCACAGTGTTGGGGAAACTGAGGAAAGCAAACTTGACAATGGATAATTGGTGTCTTGTGATCCCGTTTCCAAGCCCGACACCTCTGCAACCCAGCTCCTATCTCAGATCCTTTGCACATGTGTGGGCCTAGAAGATTCTAGAGAGCTCAGTGTAGATGGGGGGAATAGGTTGGGTGGGTTTGTATCTCATAGGAATGATGAAAGGAATTAAGGCCAGGTAGGCACAGAGCCCCACTCTGTATCCAAAATGGCTCCAAATTCAAGGCAACCCTGTTACCTCAGCCTCTTAGTGCTAGGGTTACAGGCAAGAGCCACCAAACTTACACTAACTTTCTTTCAGTTTGCAAAAATGTATCCACAGAAAAACCAACCTAGAACATCAGTGCACACCTGCATGCATTCCCATGCCCCTATGGGTTGTGAGCATTTTGCTACAAAAGTCTTTCCTTTCTCTTTGCCACCCACTATCCCCGAGTTTGTTTCCCTGAGTAAGAAACCAATGCCACAGTTCAGGGTATATTCCCGAGAGCAAGGGTGTCACACATTGCGTGAGAAAACCAATATCAGGGTCACATGACTCATTATTTGCCAGAGGTGGAGCCCCTACCCCAGGGTCTCCATATCTTTTCGGTTTAACATTAATCAGATTATATCTTACCCTTTGCCACGATGCCTCTTGTGGTGGACCATTTGATTGCTGCGACAAAACCTGAGAGGAACAGGTTTCTGAGCCTGCAGTAAAACAGATGGCAGGAAAGTACAGTGGAGCAAAGATGACCCCATGGTGACCAGGAGGCAGAAGACACAGGAAGGGACCAGGGCCACTATCCATCTTTCAAAAGCACATTCCCAGTCACTAACCCGTCTTCCCCAACAAAAGTCCCACCTTTCAGACATCCATCACTTTCCAGTAGTTCGTTGACATTTCCAATCCAAGCCACACGTCATCCCAGCATTTGGGAGGCTGAGGCACAAGTCAAGGCTAGCCTGCCACACATATGAAGACCCACCCTTTCATCCTATCTCAAAAAAAAAAAAATCTATCAATGGATCAAACAATTGATTAGGTCAGAGCCATTAGATCCAGTGTTCTCAGAAAGCACAGACACATACAGAGGTGAGCATTTTACTGATCACTATGAAGTCTTCCAGTGCAATCAGGTTGACAGTCAAATTAACCACCACTGCTCTGCAGAAGACCCTCTGCTGTTTTATTGGTTTCTGAAGCCAGTTGACTTGAAGCTTGGTCTGCTGCCTTGTTCTACTTCTGTTTGAGCAGATCCAGGCTGCATACCTTCACCTGAACTGGGTAGTTCACGCACCAGGCATTGCTGAAATGAGACACTGTCTTTGGTAGGCTCCAGTGTAATAGAGGATGCTGAGCCACATTGTTCTTTAAGTCCATACAATTTTTGTTTTTGTTTTTGTTTGTTTTTGTTTTTTGTTGTTGTTTTTGTTTTGTTTTGTTTTGTTTTGTTTGAGACAGGGTCTCACTATGTAGCTCTGGCTAATCTGAAATTCACTTCTTAGACCAGGCTGGCCTTGAATTCACAGAGACCTTCCTTCCTGTGTCTTCTTTTTGAGTGCTAAATTAAAAGCATGTGTCACCATGCTGGGGGGGGGGGCGGTGTGTCATAAGATGTATTTGATGCCAAGCAGAGTATGGCAGTGTCTAGAGAGAAGATCTGCTACTGCTCAGAAAGAGCAGTGGGGACTGTTTTAGGGCTTTGGTGGAAGTGGAGCAGGGGAACTTGCAGTGTGTAAGGGTGAAGGGAATCTTATCAATGCACGACTTAGACAGAGGAGGAGGAGAGGTCACAGTTAGTTAAGACAGATCCCATTATACCAGTAGCCCAGAGGTTCCAGAGTCTGGCAGCCTGGGGTCTGTACATTCTCACTGAGGGAGCAAGAGTGGCACTTGCCATTCTGGAACCTGAGAATCTGGGGAGTACCTTAGAGTCAGAGACTCACAGGCAGGCGGGGTGTCTGCTGGCCCTGTAGCTTCAGGGGTCCCAGAATCAGCTAGTGGGTGGAGTTCAGGAGTACAGGGCGACCTGAACTGAATGTGGGTGAGGATTTAGCATTTCATTCCTAGAGTCTGGATACCTGGGGAGCCCGCTACAGCTTTACAGATAGATTCTGAATAGAGGTGATTTTTCAATCACTGCTTGGCTAGGAAGACAGGGAAAGTCTCCTGCAGATGAGTAGTCTGCTTGGCCTTTAGCCTAAACCCGACAGGTCCCAAGGTCCCTTTCTTTCTAGCTGTGGCCCCCGTTTCTTCTTTCTCACCATCCTCTCTTGCCCATAGCTATCAGCAGCCATCGTGTGCCCACATTGTGTTTGCATCTTTGTCTTGCCTGTAAACTTCACATATGAACCTGTGTTCATGAGCCCACGATCCCAAGCCGAGCACTTCAGTGTGTCGTGGGTGTGTGTGTCCAAAAGCAAACAAATCCTTAGATGCCTCTCCGTCTGGTCCTTCTTTGGCATTTACTTTCCTAGCTAATGATAACTCCAGGCCAACGACCTCAAGGTCCCACCCACAGTGACATTTTCATCCATCACATGGTTGTCCACAGTCTTCTCTGGGACCCCCAGAAAAAAACCTATGAAAATGTTTTCCATCCTGCTAACTCCTCTACTCCAAGCCTGTGTGGTTTGTAGCAAAAAGCCAAAGTCAAGCTTTACAGACCAATGAGGCCTCACATCTTGGATGCATGGTACCCAGCATCTTCTTCCTTCATCCTGTTCATTCTCCATTCGGGGCCTTTGTCCTTACCTCTCAGGTTTCGTTCAGGGTTCTTTAGGTACCGTCTCCATTAGAATGCTTCCTGTTTCTTTTCCTTTCCTGTCATCTGGCCCCTCATTTCCAGTATTCTCCCTGCCTGCTGGTGTTTCCTCCATGTTATACAGATCAAGACCCGCGTGTCTCTTCCCTGCTGATTCCTCAGCTTTGAGCACGTGGCACAAGTTCCAGAAATAATTACACAAATCACATAAAAACATGGCAAGAGCCTAGAGGCTTGAGGGATAGACAGACACGAGCTGGAGGTTAGAGAGAGTGTCAGGTGGGATTTAGGAGGTGCTGTCCCTGGTCCTGGGGAGGTCCTGGTTTAGCATAGAGGTAAGTCATCAGATCCATGGCTGGGGCTTCTTAAGACCAGCTGGGACAGCCCTGTTCTATTCCCTTCCCCCCCCCTCCTCCCTCCTAACCTCCTCAGGCCAGCTCTGGGGTCTCGGCAGGTGATCCGCAACATGAGCTCTGAGTTCTACGCTACTCAGCTCCGAGCCCGAATCACTGATGAAACCACTCACCCAGCTGCCTACTATGAGCCTGAATTCTACCTTCCGGATGATGGAGGCACTGCTCACCTGTCTGTGGTTTCGGAGGATGGCAGTGCTGTGGCCGCCACCAGTACCATCAACCTCTAGTAGGGGCTGTGCAGCTGCTGGGCAGAGCAGGGACCTGAGCTGTGGGTTGGGGGTTATCTTCATTTTCTATAAGGGCCTCCCTCTTTCATGTTGGGAAATAGAAGATGGGAAACCCACCTTGGTAGCGTGCCCAGCATGGGGGTGGATGGGGATTGAGGCTCCCAGTGAGTGCTCTTGGGTGGGTGGGGACCAGGTGGGGAATGGCTGGGTTGTATATTGTTATCTGAGCTGGCCTATCTTCAGCTTTGGCTCCAAGGTCCTTTCTCGGGTCAGTGGCATCCTCTTTAATAACGAGATGGATGACTTCAGCTCACCCAACTTCATCAACCAGTTCGGGGTAGCCCCCTCACCAGCCAACTTCATCAAGCCAGGTGCCGGGTGGGAAGCCTGGGATGCAGGAGATGAGTTGGGAGGGGGCTGGTACCTAAGCCAAGCAGCTGACCAGCATCTCTGCCTCCTATGGATCACAGGTAAGCAGCCCCTTTCATCCATGTGTCCCTCAATCATTGTGGATAAGGACGGCAAGGTTCAGATGGTGGTCGGAGCCTCAGGAGGTACCCAGATCACCACAGCCGTTGCACTGGTATGTGCCTTTTGCCTGCCCTTTCCTGCCCCCATCTCTCCCTGCCCTTGCTCCTGGGCTACGCTGACATCTTGCTATACCATCCCTCCAGGCCATCATCAACAGCCTGTGGCTTAGATACAATGTGAAGAAGGCTGTGGAAGAACCCCGGCTGCACAACCAGCTTTTGCCTAACACCACCACAGTAGAGAAAGACATTGATCAGGTAGGCTGGGAGCTGAGGAAACAGAATCACGGTGTGGGGTGAGAGGGCATTCTAGAGGCTGGCATCTTCTGAGTCACTACAGAGCAAACAGTGCCAAGTGCCCCCTGGCCAGGCAAACAGCCAGTTCCTAGGAGATCTTAGACGCTCAGGAACCCCTAATTCTTCCTGCCCCCAGGACCAAAAGTAGTTCTAACTGGGTTTGTGAGGCTTGTGATCATACAGGAATGGTTCCAGCCACTTCTGTGGCCTTGCTGAGACTCGCCCTGCCCTCTCACTCCCAGGTGGTGACTGCAGGCCTGGAGACTCGGCACCACCATGTAGAGGTCACACCCACCTTCATTGCTGTGGTTCAGGCCGTGGTTCGCACATCTGGCGGTTGGGCAGCTGCCTCAGACTCCAGAAAAGGCGGGGAGCCCGCTGGCTACTGAGTGCCCGGAAGGGGCAAGACTGACCTGCAGCCAAGGGACGAGAGTGGGAACAGGAACAAGAGTGGGACTCTGGAGAACATGCTGCCCCTGGGTAGGACAGAGCAGCGTAATAAACGGAGGCCACCGCCAAGCTGCGGGAAGCCTTTGGGGGCTGGACTTCCCATACCATGGGCTTTCGTGTCTTGTGTATGAAATGGAGCCATCGGGCTTGGAGAATGACGAGGTAGATCCTAAGACTTGCCGCTTAGTCATGAAGCTAACATCAACCTTTAAGTTGGGGGATCCCACTGTGCCTGAGAGTTAGGGGGAAGGAGTAAACAGAACACCTCAATTATCCTAAGCAGTAACATTTGCAATATCAGCCACTAGAGGGCGCTCCGATCTTGCCAAAGCAACGCCGTGGGGGGCGGGGGGGGGGGACATGCTTCCAGGGCAGATGTGGGCTCTCACTGGCCAGCACTTAGGGGTAAAACTGAAGGAGAGTAGACTAGATAAGAGAATGAAACTAGGCAACTTGGCCAGGGCCATATCTGAGTTCACTTTCCAAGCACAAACCCAGAGAGAAATCCAAGCTTGTCTGGCAAGAGGCCCAGTTCTCATAAACCAGCGGTTAGGTCAGCTATAGGGAGCCCACAGCTCAAAATGGATGAGCCCAGAAGATCACTGTTAGGTAAAACATCCCTCTTTGTCTCAGTCAGGATTTCTATTGCTGAAATGAAACACCATGACCAAAGCAGCTTGGGGAGGAAAAGGTTTATTTGGCTTACACTTCCACATCACAGTTCATCATCAAAGGAAGTCAGGACAGGGCACTCAAACAGGGCAGGAACCTGGAGGCAGGAGCTGATGCAGAGGCCATGGAGGGGTGCTGCTTACTGGCTTGCTCCTCATGACTTGTTCAGCCTTCTTTGTTATAGAACCCAGGACCTTCAGCCCAGGGACGGCCCCACCCACAATAGGCTAGACCCTCTTCCATTGATCACTAATTTAAAAACTGTCCTGCAGGCTTGCCCACAGCTGGATCTTATGGAGGTATTTTCTCAAGTGAGGCTCCCTCTCTGATGACTCTAATTTGTGTCAAGTTGATATAAAACTAGCCAACAGCTGGGCAGTGGTGGCGCATGCCTTTAGTCCCAGCACTTGGGAGGTAGAGGCAGGCAGATTTCTGAGTTCGAGGCCAGCCTGGTCTACAGAATGAGTTCCAGAACAGCCAAGGCTACATAGAGAAACTCTGTCTCAAAAAACCAAAAAAATAAATTAAATAAATAAATAAATAAAAACTAGCTAACACACTCTTTAAGGGCAGTCCCTCCTGCTGTGTTAAGGTCTATAGAATTCACAGCTGTGACCATGAGGTAAGGAGACACTTAGAGACAGGTAGAAGTGGGCCACAGGGGTCGTCACAGCCTAAGAGCCAAATACTGCCCCTAGAAGTGAACACAAGTTGGGGTCCCTGAGGGAAGGGGCCCAGTGGCTGGAGGAGGGTCCCAGGAGGCTAGAAGTTCTGGTACTTCCAACCTGCCCATGGGAAAGCAAGGTCTTCATGTAGGTGTGCTCCATGTCTGATCCCTAAAGGTCTCTATCTCTGGGTTCTTTGGGGAAGACAGAGGCTGGGCTGAAGGGGGTGTGTGTGTGTGCCAGTCATTCCTCAACCCATATTTGTAGGGAGAAGGCAGGCTTCCCTAGGCCAATATATTGAGGTATGGTATGTCCGTGTTTCATGCCCCATGGGACTGGCCAGAGAGTTCCACAGACCCAGGGTGCTTGACCGCTCTTTCCCAGACCCCTGTTGTGTAGCCCAGGGCTTCTTTGGAGACTGGGGGACTTGAGTGACCATTCCTTTCCATGTTACTTCCTGGGTAAGGGCCTTTGGGGCCACCAGAACTGGACTTCCCAGCCAAGTCCAGTACGATAACAAGTTGAGAATCTGCAGAGCTGTCTCTGAACTCTGGTCTATGCCTGGCCAGGGACTGGGAGGGGAAGATAACCTACCCTTGTGTCTGCTTGTCCCCTTCCCCCACTGCTTTGGCCTTAGGGGACTGTGGTGGGTAGGCTGGCCTACCCTCAGGAATGTTCTTTGGTTCCTGGTTGAGCAATGACATTGTAGTGTTGGGGACAGTTGGGATGGGGAAGACTTCCACAGACTCTCCCCTCTCCCTCTTGGAAGATGTGGGAAGAGACTTACAGGAAACAGCCTCTCTGGTCCAGGCTGAGCAGGGACTTTGGATGTGACACTTAACAGTCTGGATGGCCAGTGTGGGCATTACCTCTCTGGGACTCATTTTTTTTTTTTGGCAGGGCCAAGCAGGGGTATGAAAATGGGAGGGCCATGCTCAGTAGAAAAAGAATGAGGGATGCTGGGAAGGCATTGAAAGTGAGAGTCCAGATCAGGGCTCTTCTGCCCTGCACACCTATTAAGTCTGATCATGAGAGCACATTGGTGGGTCCTCACTCCTCCAGCCTCCTCCCACTTGAGCATTCTGAGACCATGGAAGACAGGACCCAAGCCAGGCCCCCAAGAGGGGGAGGCTCATCAGCAAGTCAGACTAGCAGCCAGTGGTGCTCTGAGCTGCAGAAAAAGTGAGGGTACCCAGGCAAGATAGCCTCACTCTTTAGAGGTCTAAGGTTGCGTTTCTGGATCACCACGTCCCAGGGGATGATTCAGCAGCACTGGGTGCCAGGGTACTAGACATCTGGCCTGTCTGGTCACCACCTTCCCACCCCATGTTCATATGTAGGGGTGAGGCTGTGCCAGGCTGGAATAAAGTGGTCCTGAGTGACTACCTTGGTCCACTTTCAGCCCCATCCCTGTACCATGTGGATGATTAGATTGAGAGGCTGCCTGGGTGGAACCAGCTAGGGTGTGGGGCTGGGGAACAGAGCTTCACCCTGCAGGAGACACCCTGACCCTAAGCTGTTGGGAGCCAGGAAAGCAGTGAGAGAGTTTTCCTGAATCTTATGCCCAGTTCCCCTGGGTACAGCAAGCATCGCATTCCCATTGTCACTGGGATTGGGTACCTGTTGGGTCCTCAGGACAGGCCATGGGATCAACTGTCAGGGAAAGAGTTAACAGCAGCAGCTGGCTCTTCTCAAGAAAAAATTCCCTGAAGATGCCTGGCCTGCCTCCAGGGCCAAGCCTTGGGAGCTAAAACTGGAAGTTCAGACCTGTGGTTAGATCTGCCTCTGGAGGATAGCAGCAGCCTGGCCACAGTCTGTCGCTGGTCTATCCATAAACCCATCTGGCTGGCTGGCTGGCTTCCTGTTGCTCCTCTGTAACCTGCCTGTCTACCTATCTGTAAGCCTGTCTGTTATCCTTTCTATCCAGTTGTCTGGCCTGTGTGACTGTCTGTCTTGCTGGACTCATCGATCTTTTCCCATCTGTCCAATTGCCTGAGTTCATCCTGTATAGTTTCTTTTTCCTTCAGTTTGCCAGTCAGTTTGTCCCTCTGTCCACTGCCCCGTGTGTCCAGCTGCCTCCCCTCCCTGGACCACTGAGTCATGGCATGGGACCATAGGACCATGGTCTTCCTGGTACTGCTGGGTGTGGGTCTGGGTCTGACCACCATTGTGCTGGCTGTGGTCCTTTCTCATCACCAAGTCTCTTGCGGTCCTGGTGCCTTCATGCATGCTGCCGTAGCTGCTGACTCCAAGATCTGCTCGGATATTGGACGGTGAGTAAGAGGTGGGAGTGAGTTCAGTGGCCTTTGGCAGCTAGCTGGCTGTGCCTGGAGTCACTGTGGTTGAGGTGTGAAGAGGGACACATGAGTGCCAGCTGTGCTTGCTGTGAGGTAAGGGCCATGTGTGATTTGGCAGTCCCGGGGCCCTTGCACAGAATGGTGTAGGTGTGTCCATAGGGAAGATGGGGACTTGGGACTGCATTGCAAAGATAGTGTGAGTCTATTGTTGAAGATCATCTGTACAGTGCTGCTTGGAAAGGCAGACCGAATGAGACCCGCTACATTGTCCCTGCCTGTCCGGACCAAGTCTGGAACTTTTTCGGAAACCTGGGCAACGGGCTTCAGGGTTCCATTCCTTGGTCCATCCTGCAATACACAATGCCTCCCAGGGCTAGTACAAGAAAGCATGTTACAGCTGTCAGGACCTCCCTCTCTGTGGCACGGTCTGGCCTTGGTGAGTGGAGTGACTGATGTGGAGGCTGGGAAGGAGAGAGAGAGAAAGGCACTCCTGATTCCCTGCCTCCCACTGGGCCCCTGAGACTGGGGCAAGTCTCTCTTTCTTTCCGGTCACCTGGGTCACCTTCCCAGAATATCAGCCTGGTAGCCCACTGTCAGAGTTCGAGTGCTTTGTGAACCCAAGGCTGAGTCCTGCAGCAGGGAGAGTGGTGGTCCTGGCTCAAAATAACAGGCTAGCATGCTTTTTTATACTGTTCTTGAATTCACCATTCGCCTATCCATCTGTCCATCTATCCTTCCTTCTGTCCTTCCTTCCGTCTGTTCTTCCTTCTTCCTCCTTCCCTTCCGTCCTTCCTTCCATCCTTCCTTCCTTCCCCCCTTAATCCATCTGTCTACCCATTCTCTTCCACCTCCCTTGCTCACAGTCGCCCTCACCCTGCTAACCCGGTCCTCAGAGTTCCCAGACTTCCTGGCGGATTCATGTCTACATTTAACTTGGAAGTCGATGGGAAAAGCAGCTGGGATCAGCAGGGACAGTCCTTTCTACGACACACGGAGTTCCCAAGGGACGCAAGAGTTAAGACCAACCATTGCTCTGTCTCCGTGAGATGCAGCATCTATTTAATTCTCCCAGAATGCAAAGATGTAACTGAGGTGGGGTATGTGTGCATGCTCAGACCCCACCGGAAACCAGCCAGATGAGCAGCCCCATGAACAAAGGGGTGTGCTTCTACTAACAGTGAGGAGGCTCTCTGAACAGCAAGCGAGCTCTTAGGCTCTGAGGGTCAGGCTGTGGTTGGTGCTTCGAGCCTGCTCTCAACTCTAAAGCTCTCCCCTGGTGAGAAGCGGATGTGGGTTCTGCCACAGTGTTTTGTCAAACAACTTTCTCTGCTTCCTGTTCTTGTTTTAAGAAGCCAGGGGTGGGAGAGAGCCTCCGAACCCAGCTACTTACCATGAAAGAGTGGTCAGTGACCATAGCCAGACTAGGCCTTAAGGAAGGTGCCGTCGTGTGTCCCCCGGCCAAGAGCTTTCCATGCGACTCAGGATGTCTGCCCAGGGGAAGAACCTGGCCAATGTCACAGTGGGAAGTCTTGGTGGTACTGCCATTCTCTCCTACTGTTGCTATTGCTGTTCTTGCCAGGGTAGGAGGACTGTGGAAGGGTCAGTCTTTCTAAAGTCCCCTACCTCTCCCCTCGAACCCCAATCTGCCCAGCCCTAGGTACTTAATGGTCACTGCTTTGTCTACCAAAAGTGCAGAAGGTAAGGCTTCTTTGGGGTTCTGGGGAGTAGGTTTCTGGAGGGCTGCCGTCTAGACACTGGGCTACAAGTTGGGATGACAGTTGAACCCCAAGAGCTGAATGTAGCCTGCTGCTTCATGCCTACCTGGTGTCTGAAGATTGCACCCTTAGTTCAGAGGAGAGCAGTAACACAGGCCAAGTTATGTGGCACCACGGCCTCAGTTTCCTCTCTGTGGCATGGCTTTTAGGCTGCCACCTCCTTCATAGGATGGCTTGAGAACACACAGGTGAATTCACCTCACGCACTGGACATGGTCCTTCAGTAGCTCTGTATAAAGTCATTTGCCTGGGTTGATCTGGACATAGGGCAACATCTCAGGGAAGATTTGGGTATGGCTCCTGGTCCCTATCTTCCAGGGCTTGGGCTTCAGTTTCTCCGTTTTCTTCCTCTCAGCTTGAACTTGTTCTGAGACCTTCCTGTTTCTCTGTATTCCTGACCAGCTCACCAGGAAGTGCCTGCCGTCCCTGACCATTGGGGTTCAGGATGAAAGGCTTTTTGTGTCTAGGAATGGCACACACAGCTGAGCGCTCAAAGCTGTAGTATAGCGCTGTCATCAGAGCAGCCTCCTTGGGGACAAGTGTACAGGAAATGTTTCCGTCTCTTTTTTTTTTTTTTTTTTCTTTTTGGTTTTTCGAGACAGGGTTTCTCTGTATAGCCTTGGCTGTCCTGGAACTCACTCTGTAGACCAGGCTGGCCTCGAACTCAGAAATCCACCTGTCTCTGCCTCCCAAGTGCTGGGACTAAAGGCGTGTGCCACCACAGCCCGGCCTGTTTCCGTCTCTTGCTAACCAAAACTGATCACATTTCCCAAGTAAGAAAAGCCAGGCACAAGAAGTTCAGTTACCTGCCTAGCTTCTTGCGGCTAGCTAGTAGGGATATAGCCCTACTATAGCAGGGCTACTATAGACCCAGGCTCCTGGCTTATGCCTGCGGTTGGGGGGTTGAGGGTACATGTAAGTCATGGCCTGTTCTCCTATCTGCAACATCTAATACTTTTGTTTGTTATAGATTAAATATGGGAGGGGTGGGTGCATGCTCAGTGACACAGAACTTACCTCTCGTGGTAAAATGAGGAACAACTATACTCTGTCTCGTGGCCTAGGGACACAATGTAACCAAGACCGACACAGCCCCGCCTTTGTGGGAGGAAATACAAACAGATCTGTAACTATGTTGAATGGTTAGGTATGATCATTGTTTATGTGAAGTTTCTGTTTTGTGAAAATCAACCTCTCTCTCTCTCTCTCTCTCTCTCTCTCATTTCTGTGTTGATCAGGACAATCCCCTTGGTTTAGTAATCCCCAGGATTACAGTTGCGAACCATCATGCCTAGCAGCATGGAGCCATTCCCTACCTTCTTTCTGCCATTTTTATTAGGTTGTATTTTAGATGTGTTTTCTGTCTTGTTATTTCTCTCCCTTTAAAATGCAATGAATCTTAAGCCACCTTTGTATTCCTAGCACAAACTCCACTTAATGAGGATCCAACATGATTTTTTGATATCATAGGCGATCACAATTGGACTTACTAATTTTTGTCTTGATGATCAACGATCTCTGTAATTTTCCTTTGTTACAGCTACCTCATCCGTTTAGGTTTGTGGATCTGCATGTGAATCCACTCCGGGGCCATGGTGCACGCTAGGCACACACTGCACCCCCGAGCCACACTTTTATTGTATTTGGTATCAGATTCATGCAGATCCCACAAAGAACTGGGAAGCTGTGTTTTCTTTTCCCCTCGCTATGCTAAAATACCCCGATGACAACAACTTTATTTTGACTCACAGTTCAAGATTCAGTTCATCCTGGTGCAAAAGGCAAAGCAACAGGAGCCTGAAGCAGCAGTCAAGACACAATCAAAATACAGCAAGCAAGCCGGGGTGTGGTTGCACACTCCTTTAATCCCTGCACTCCGGAGGCTGAGGATTTAATCCCTGCACTCTGGATCTCTGAGTTGGAGGCCAGCCTGGTCTACAGAGCCAGTTCCAGGACAGTCAGGGCTACCCGGAGAAACCCTGTCTTGAAAAACCACGCCCCCCCCCCCCCCCCCCCCCCCCAAAAAAAAGAAGAAAAGAGAAAGAGAAGACAAGGAAGACAAGAGCTCCGTTTATTTTCTCCTTTCCATACAGTCCAGGGTCCCTCCCAGGAACCAGTCATACCACAGCACGTAGATCATCTCACCTCAATTAACCTATCAAGAGAATCCCTTCACGCATGCGCAGTGACCAGTCGCCCAGGTGATTCTAGATCACTCCCAGATGATGCTACCCACCGCAAAGGCGCGCGCTCTCTCTCTCTTTCCGTTCTCTGGAAGAATGGGGTTTATTTTGTGTTATTTTAAAATGGGTTGTGCCATCATTACATAGTGAGAAGAATTTACTGGCTAAGCCTTCTGCAGTCATTTGGATCTCACAGGTCTTCTCAGGGGTCGTATTGAGGGTGAGCTCTCCACTTGGTGCATTTGGGAAGCCGTGGAACTTTAGGACGCTGGCAGAGTGGGGAGCCTTGTGAGTCCTGGGGCATGCCCTGGAAGAGGACTGGGTGGGGGACCCTTGTTTCTCCATTTTCTTTTATCTTTCTTCTTTTTTTTTTCCATCCACTGGGAGATTCTATGCCACCAAAGACTTTGATCACGTGCCAACACAGCCACAGAGCCACAGACGAAACTGGCCCACAGACAACTCCTGGACCGTGAATCAGAATAATCCTTTTCTTTTTAAAAGTTGGTTATTTCAGTATTTGTAATAGTAACAGAAAGCTGGCATCCCCTCTATGCTTGAGGTCTTTGTGTATGTGAATGTGAAACCTTTAAACAGTGGTTTCTGCTTCTGTAGTAGGTATTAAGTTCTCTCTGGTTTTTTGTTTGTTTGTTTTGTTTTTGTTTTTGTTTTCGAGACAGGGTTTCTCTGTGTAGCCCTGGCTTTCCTGGAACTCACTCTGTAGACCAGGCTGGCCTCGAACTCAGAAATCTGCCTGTCTCCGCCTCCTGAGTTCTGGGATTAAAGGCATGCACCACCACTGCCGGGCCTCTCTGTTTTAAATATTTTACATTTATTTATTTATTTATTTATTTATTTATTTATTTATTTATTTAGAGGGGGGGAGAAGAGGGAGGGAGGGAAGGGGGGAGAGAGAGAGAGAGAGAGTTAGTTAGTTATGTGCGTCACAGGACAGAGTTTTCTTTTATCATGTGGTTTCTGGAAATGGCACTTAAATCACCAGCCTTGGCAGCAAGCACCTTTTCCCACTGAACCGTGTCACCAACCCAAGTTTCTATTTCTTTGTGTGAATTACAAGAAGCTAGTAAATCCTGTTCAAGAAACGTGGTGTCCAATTTTTTCACACTGTCACATGTATCAACATACCTTTCTTGTTTGTTTTAAATATAAAAAGTCTTTCTAGGCATGGTGCCAGACACCTACAAACCCAATACTTGGGAAGATTCTGAGTTTGAAACCAGCCTGGTCCACATAACAAGACTGTGTGTAGCATCTTTTGAATGTTTACAGGGGCCTGTCATGAATCTTTAATCTGCCTTGATGGGACTGAACCAGTGGCCCTTATAATGAAGCAACATTTGGCTTTGTTGATTTTCTTTTTTGAGTGGTGAGAGCTAAACACCAGGGCCTTGGGTAAGAGGCTGGATCTCCGAGCCACACTGTTGGCTGGTGATTATATTGACTGTGCATTTGTTTCTCCTAGTATCACTCTCTGTTTCTATCTTGATTGCGTTTTTTCACCCATTCCCGTTGACTTGCACTTGCTATTTACACTTAGCTTAGGACTAAAGCATTCCTCGGAATGTTAAGGCCCTAAGCCAATTCCCAGTATCAAAAACAAACAAACAAAAAAAACCAACTAATTTTTTTAAAAGGTATTCATGTTGAATTTATGTTTGAGATACAGCTTAAGAATCACATGGTAACAAATTACAAGTTGTTTCTGACCAGGTCATAAAGAAGAGGCTTATCTTATCTCGGGGCACTGGTCCAGGATTGAGGCATCTGGTAATGAGCCTCTTGCTGGCAGACTCCACAAGTGGGGTGGAGAGCCATGTGACCAAAGAGAGGGCCAAAACAAAAGTGAATTCCCAAATTTACAATTTCTTGATTATTAATTAACAATGCTCTCTAACCATGGCCTCCTTTCCCTGGCCCTTACACTCTTGAGTGTTACTGTTAACTCCTGGAGGATGGTCCTGCTATATGAGTTATATTTTGTTTGCTTGCTTTTTTTTTTTTTTTTGGCTTTTTCTTTAAATATTTTATGTGTCTGAAAGTTTACAGGTGTGTAAGTATGTACACTGCTTGTGTGTCCGGTGCTTCAGGAAGTCAGAAGAGGGACCAGGTCTCCTGGAACTGGAGTTATGGATGGTTGTGAGCAGCCACATGAGTGCTGGTAACTGAACCATGGTGCTCTTAGCTCCTATCCAGCCCCTCCCCCTCCCCCTCCTCTTCCTCTTCCTCCTCCTCCTCCTCCTCCTCCTCCTCCTCCTCCTTCTCCTCCTCCTCCTTCTTCTTTTAAATGCTCAAATTATCATAATACGACCAGCAGGAATCCCTTTAAGTCAGAAGCTATACATTTTGTTTATTTTATTTTTATGTGTATGAGTATTTTGCTGCATGTATGTATATGACCATGTGCATGCCTGGTGCCTTCAGAGGTCAAAGGTCAAATGGAGACACCAGATCCCCTGAAACTGAAGCCACAAATAGTTGTGAGCCACCATATGGGACAAGGGAATCAAACCTTGGTCCCCTGCAAGAACAACTGATGAGCCATCTTTCTAGCCTACTGCTAAGTTCTTTTACACATATTGTGTTAGTCAGATTTCCATTATCATAACAAATACCTCAGAAATCACCTATAAAAAGACGTTTATTTGGCCTACTGTTCCAGGGGTTTTTACCCATGGTCCTATTGGTCCTGTTGTTTTGGAGGGAGCAGCACATGACAAAGCAGCTCACCTCACGGCTGAGATGAAAACTGGAGAGCTAGGAAGGGAGCATCAAGGCATGTCTCCAGTCCCCAGAAGACCTCCCATGAGGCTACATATCTTGTGCTGGTCTGAATGAGAACAACCTCCATAGGCTCCTATATTTGACTACTTAGTCACCAGTTAGTGGAACTGTTTGGGAAGGACTAGGAGGCTTGTCAATAATGGTGGGCTCTTAGGTTTCAAAAGCCTAAGCCAGGTCTGTGCTCACTTGCGTTCTCTTGTTCTCTTTCTCTCCCTCCCTCCTTCTCTCCCTCCCTCCCTCCCTCCTTCCTTCCCCCTTCCCCTCCTTTTCCCTACTGCCTGTGGATGAGGATGTAAATCTCTCGGCTACTGTTCCAGCATATGCCTGTCTGCTCCCTGCCTTGATGATCATGAACTAACCTTCTAAAACTGTAAGCAAGCCCCCAATTAGATGCTTTAAAAAAAAAATAAGAGTTGCCTTGGTCATGCCTCCTTACATCAATAGAACACTAATTACGACACATCTTGAATAGTCTACCATTACCTGAGAGTGCCAAGTAGTGAACTAAATCTCTCATATATGGGGGACCTCCCCTGACATGATCATCAGTCCTGGAGGACATTCCTGTCTACTAGCCCCAGATGTCTCATGATAAATTTGCATATTCCTTTAGCCAGACTTGAAGTCAAGACCTAACCAAGGACTGTATGCATGTATATATGTACGTATGTGTGTAAGTGTTTTCAGTTATTTCTATACGCCTGGTTGGCCTGGAGGTCACTAGATAGACCAGACAACCTTGAATTTACTATTTATCCTCTGCCCTCAGCCTCCCAAGTGCTAGGACTGAAGACTTGAGCTCCCATGCCCAGCTGGAGGACGGTGTTCTGGGAAGGAAGAGCTGGACACTGCTGTGCTGCTTCTTGTAGCCAGGCTCTTCCATTCAGAGACTAGGAAAATCTTGTCTGGGAAGCATCTTGCTCTCCCTGGTAACACCAGGTCAAACCCACAATAGGGTCCTAATCCTCTCGATTACATACACACACTATCAATAGCAGAATAGCAAGAGCTTCATCTGTGACTATAAGCACATTTTTCAAGACAGGTTTCTCTGTCCTGGAACTTACTCTACTGGCTTCAGACTCCCAGAGCACTGAGATTAAAGATGTGCACCACCGCCTCCTGGCTTCTTTTGTTCTTTTTAAAATCAATCTGGAGAGCAGATTAACCTGAAACTCAGAGCTCTGCCTGCCTCTGCCTCCCAAGTTCTGGAATTAAAGTTGTGTACCATTGTGCCTGACCTCAACTCTTTCTCTTCAGTGTTGGCTCTTCTCCATTCTCGCCCCTGTCCTTACAGAACTCTGTGTCCTGTGATTTTTACCTCCTTCCTGCATCTTTTATGTCTCAACTTATTCTCTGAAGGTTCTCCTCTTCTCTACCTGGTTTGCTATGTATGTGTGTGTATTGTGTGAGAATATAAGTGTATGTGTAAGTGTGTATGTGTGTAAATGTGAAAGGGTGTGTGTGTGTCTTAGTCATAGTCCTATTGTTGTGAAGAGACACCATGACCACAACAACTCTATAAAAGAAAGCATTTAACTTGGAGGCTGGCTTACAGCTTCAGCGGGTGAGTCCATTATCATCATGGCAGGGATCATGGCAGCATGTATGCTGATGGATCAGTAGCTGAGCACAATATCCTGATCCACAGGCAGTGTGGAGGAAGGAGGAAGAGAAAGAGACAGACAGAGAAGGAGAGAAAGAGAGAGAACAGAGCAAGAGTACCTGGGCCTGGTAGTGACTTTTGAAACCTCAAACCCCACCCCCACCCCCACCCCGTGACACACTTCCTCTCACAAGGCCACGCCTCCTAATCCTTCTAATCCTTTCAAACAGTTCCACTCCCTGGTGACTAAGTGTTCAAATATGTGAGCCTATGGGGGCCATTCTTATTTAAACCACCACAGTGAATATAAATGCAAATGTGTGTGTGTGTGTGTGTGTGTGTGTGTGTGGGAACCAGAGGAGGTCAGAGAACAATTCTTAGGAGCTGGTTCTCTCTTCTGACACCTTGTGAGCTCCAGCTCATGTTGTTGGGCCTGTACACCAGAACCTCCCCCTGCAGAGCCAGCTTGCTGACCCTCGTTTGTTTGTTCGTATTTTTCCATAGTCTTCGGGTCTTACTGTGTTGCTAGACTGGCCTCAAGTGCTACAGCACCAGTGATCTTCCTACCTCAGCCTCCTGAGTAACTTTAGCTTTTCACTATTTTATAGTTCACTGATTTTTTTTTTTTTATGTCTGTATCTAACCTGCTATTAGCATTATGTCCCTAATTCCAGAGCACTGGTGAATTTTTTGTTTGCTTACTTTTTAAAAAAAGATTTATTTATTTTATGTATGTGACAACACTGTCACTCTCTTTAGACACACCAGAAGAGGGCATCAGATCCCATTACAGATGGTTGTAAGCCATTATGTAGTTGCTGGGAATTGAACTCAGGACCTCTAGAAGTGCAATCAGTGCTCTTAATCACTGAGCAATCTCTCCAGCCCTTGCTTGTTTGTTCTTAATTAAGCTGGTCATGGAGGTGCACACCTTTAATCCCAGCAATTGGGAGGCAGAGGTGGGTGAATTTCTGCAAGTTTGAGGCCAGCCTGGTCTACATAACAAATTTAAGACTAGCCAGAGCTAGCTACATAGTGAGATCCCATCTCAAATAAAATAGATAAACAAAACTAATTGATTTAATTTGTATGTGAGTGTGGAGGTCAGAGGAGAATTTCACATGGGTGTTTCTCATCTTCCATCTTGTTTTTGAGACAGGGTCTCTTGCTTCTGCTACACTGAACACTCCTGGCTAGCTCAGCTTGTAAGCTTCCTGGAGCTTCCCGTTCCTTTGGACACAGGAATGCTGGGATTAGAGATGCAGGCCACTGCAGGATTTCTAATTGGTCACGAGTTCCAAGGACCAAACTCAAGTCATTCAGCTTGCATGACAAGTGCTTTGACCCGAAATTTTTAATCTTGTCTTCTATATCGTGAAATACATTTATTTTGGAAATTCGTAGTTGGGTATGGTGGCTTATATTTATAAGTCTTGGCATTTAAGAGGGTGAGGCAGAAGAATTACAAGTATGAGGCCAGTTTGGGCTATATAGTGAGAGAGACAGAGACAGAGAGAACCAAGTTGCGGCCTTCATAACCTAGGGTCCCGTGGATCGTTTAAGGTTGCCCATCCTCAATCCTGAGTTTTTTTACTTTTGTTATATCTCCTTACTGTCTTGTTCATTTGCCACCTAGTATTGGAAAGCATGTATAACAATTGCCAAAAATAAAATTTCCGGGGGAGGAGGTTGAGACAAAGTTTCCCTGTGTAGCCCTGGCTGTCCTGGAACTAGTTCTGTAGACCAAGCTGGCCTTGAACTCACAGAGATTCGCCTGCTTCTTCCTCCAAAGTCCTGGGATTAAAGGTGTATGCTTCCATCACCCAACCTGTTTAAAAAATAATTTTTGAACTAGACATAGTCTTCCCTTCCTATAAGTCTAGTACTTGGGAGAGTGAGGCAGGAGGATCACTACAAGTATGAAGCCAGCCTGGGTTACAATCTAGGACTCTGTCTAAAATAAAGAAATGAATGAATGAATGAAAAGATAAAACCCCAAATAATAACCCCAAATAATAAATTAATAAAAGTAATTTTTGAATATTTTAAGGCCTTAGGATTATAATTCTGGGATCTCCTTTATAGTTCTGGTCACTAGATGGTTTGCAGCTGGGCCCCTATATGGAGAGGCGTAGTCTAATTCTGGATGTTACACCTGGAGAAGGACCCATCCCGGAGTGTGGGGCATGAGCACCATCCCTTCCCTGAGCAGACAGAGGATGCTAACACACTGCCCTGCCTCTGAACTATCTGTGTAAAACAGGCAATCTCCTCCAGGGAAAAGCAGCTACAGATGCTAGGCCCGCCTCCCTCACCATGAACTTTCTCCCTGTGCCAAAGCCTTTGTAGCACGTGTTTCTGATTTGTCCGGCTTCCCTTGTTCTCTGTGGGTGTTTGGTCTAAAGTGTCTGGTCATCAACTACAGGGGTATCTAGTGGTCACTAACCAGATTACTGAAAGGTACAGAAGTCAGGTAGACACTCGAGGCCAGGTACAACAGGCTACTGCAGAAACTCAGAAACTTTGGTGACTGATAGCTTGGACCACAGCAGTGGGTCTCCCATGTGGTCAACAAGAGTGGAAGAGATCTGCCATTAAGGATGACTCCAAGGATGAAGGACAGAGTAAATTGGCAAATGGTTATGGCATTCCCTAAGCCCGTGAGAACAAGAATAGCAGACTTTTGTCGGGGTAGAGATGGGAGGGAAAGAAAATGTACAGTTTAGGTCGTGGTGGTATGCTTCCTAGTCCCCCAGCGAGGCGTCGGTAGATGGCTGCACAGAAGAGTCTCAACTTTAGGGAAGAGAAGGGGTTTAGGAAGTAAATGCAGTCTTAAGTATAAAGTTTGCGATGCATAGATGAGCTCAAATATGGACCAAGGGCTCGATGTGAGAAGGTCAGAGAGATAAAGATGGGCGTTGAAGAAGCTGAGTGTAGAAAGGGCTTTTGGTGGGAAGTGACAGTCAAGGGCACAGGCTGCTGCTGAGCGGCCTCAAGCAGAGCTGAGAACTTGTCTCTGATGGGAACATGTCATTTCTTCCACCCGCCTTCCTTCGACGTTGTTGATGATGTTTTATTGTTAAGAATCTGCTTATAGGGCTGGAGAGATGGGCCAGCACTCATCTTTAAAACATTGTACGAAGCCTGACTAATTAAACAGTCTTTTTTGTTTTGTTTTGTTTTTCGAGACAGGGTTTCTCTGTGTAGCCCTGGCTGTCCTGGAACTCACTCTGTAGACCAGGCTGGCCTCAAACTCAGAAATCCGCCTGCCTCTGCCTCCCAAGTGCTGGGATTAAGGGCGTGCGCCACCACTGCCCGGCTTATTCAGCAGTCTTGATTTTACTCTGGCTCCATTTCATTCCAGGATTACATAAGTAATGATGGCGTCCCCACGTATACTAACATTTAAGCTAAGGAGCCATGGTGAGGCAGAGTCCAGGATGGACTGGTTGGGTCACAGATAATGGAGTCAAGGGAAGATGTGGGGTCGGAGACCCCACGGAGTTGTGAGAGGAGACCTAGGTCTGCCCTTGTGGCCTTGTGGGTCTTGAGTTCCTCCTGGTACCTGGAGGTCAAATGGTAATCCTGGAGGTGCTGAGGAGGGTCTTTGCATGCAAAGAAGGGGGCAGTCCTTGGTGAATGGTGTAGACTGTACTTCTGTCCCAGGAGCCACAGTGACATAGGCCAGTCTCACCAATAATTTGAAGTTAAAGGACCCGTCCTTTGGACAGATAAGGGAGTAGCTGTCCCCAAAAGCATTGTCGTAGGCTTGGGGACAAAGAAAAAGGTGTAAAACTCACCAGTCCAAGTACTGGACCCTAGTGCAGGATCCTGGGGTCACCCACTAAACCCAGCTTAGTCAGTAGAGTCTCAGAATGGGCTACAGGGGCCCAGGTTCTACCTTTGAGCCAATATTGCCGGGAGCTCCAGGGGATAATGGCAGCAGGGTCATTTGTAAACTGAGAACCACCTTATCTATGCCACAGGAAATGCCATCATACTTTGTAATGTGATGGCAGATCAATGGGTAGCTGGATTTGAGGGGGCAGCTCGGTGTGTCTTCTCACCTCCCTTGGGGTTTGGTGCCGGCCGTTAGACCATCAATCTGTCGCTGTTTCCTAGCCAGTGCTGGTCAGATGAGCCCAGGAAGAGATGAAGTAGAGAAGCCAGATCTCTGATTTTGTGTCATGTCCTCTAGAACCATCCTCCAGCAGAGTGGTTCACCCGTGGATGCTGCCATCGCTGCCCTGATCTGTACTGGTGTTGCTAACCCTCAAAGCATGGGCCTGGGCGGAGGGGTTGTCTTCACCATCTACAATGCATCAACAGGTGGGCCTTCATGGGATGTCTCCTGGGGAGATAGACTTCAGTCAGTCATGGGACACTCGTTTCTTGCATGCATCTTCCCGGGTACTCTTGAGACCCTTTGGATTGCCTTGGTCTCTGTTGTGTGAAGCCCTGATGGTAGGCAGTGTTTCAAGGGTTAGCACAGAGTTGAAAACCAAGATCTAGAACAAATTGGGGCCATCTCTCACCCTATCTTAACTTTAGGGAAGGTGGAGGTCATCAACGCTCGGGAGACAGTGCCAGCCAGCTATGACCAGGGCCTGCTAAACCAGTGTAAAAACGCCCTGCCACTGGGCACAGGTAAGGCCTTGGGAAAGGTTCTTCCCCCACCCCCACCAACAGAATATTTTTATTGATTATTTGGGAATTTCACATCATGTATCCCAATCTTATTTCCCAGTCTTCCCATGTCTGTGCCCCACCATCCTCCCACACCCTCTGCCCCCAGAAAAAGAAGAAGAAAGAAAAAAAATCAAGTCCAAGTTGTATTGTAAATGTACTCACATTTGGAGTGTGGTCAAATTTTGGGAAGGGTTCTTTAGATAACCTAACTTACTCCGCTATGGGCCTGTCCAGAACAGCCCCCGAAGGGTAAGTATGTCTCATGGACAGGCTGTGAAACCCTCGGCATTGGGGACGGTATCTGGACATGAGACTTGGACCCCCTGACCTTCTGGGGTGTGTTGGAACACTCATTTGGGAGGGTACTCTGAGTAAGGAGATGTTTCAAAAGGAAGACCAGTCTTGGGGGGCCCAATGGACATGGGTTGATGAAACAGGAATCCTGGTTCAGTTTATTTGAGGGCAGAGTAGGCTCTGGGGTGGGAGTGGGATAGCCTCGGCTTGGTTCTGTCTATTACAATGGATCAGTGCCAGATGGCAGTCTTTCTGTGTGAACTTGATATGGAAGGCAATGGGGAGCCACAAGAGGTCGATGCCGGGAGCAGTATGGTCAAGCATGGGCTCCAGAAGCTGGGAGACCAAGCTGAGATGAGAGTGTTGCCCTGGGCTAAAGAAAGGTGCATGTTATGCAGGGGCTCAGTGGATCGGGGTTCCTGGGGAACTCCGCGGCTATGCTGAGGCCCACCGCCGCCATGGCCGCCTGCCTTGGGCTCAGCTTTTCCAGCCCACCATTGCACTGCTCCGAGAGGGTTTCCGTGTGCCCTCTATCCTCAGCCAGTTCCTCAACAACAGCTTCCTGAGGCCCTGCTTGTATTCATCAACCCTGAGGTGAGCACTGTAGGGTAGCCCCCAAATCCGTATCCCACCCGAGCTCACCCACAGTCCAGGGTGTCTCAGTCTTTCCTCAGTGGGGGTGGGAGGTTGACCCTAAGGGACCAAGGCCCTTTACAGCCAGGATAGCCAACGCTTTTCTGTCTCCGGTCAGAACCTAATTTAGGCTAAGGGCAGCTTACTCCTTCGGCATCGGCTTCCTTCTGCTCATCTTTGGGAATGGCAGATAGCCTTTCTTGCTCCACTAGCTCAGTGATGGGTCCTCCCAGGAGGTAATGGAGTAAACCTGGGACACCAGAAAGGTTCCATAGCCAGGAGCGTGGGTGGTAGCACCAGCCCCACGTCTAGACAACCATTTTCCCTGTGCTTCCGTGCTGGGACCATGGCTGTTTCCCCGAGAAGAATCCTGAAGGTTTCTCTAGAGCTCAGCAGGAATGTGAGTGTCCTCTGGGATCTCACATCAGCCTGAGGTTGCCTCCTACCCCCCTAGACAGCTCTTCTTCAATGGGACAGAAACCTTGAGATCTCAGGACCCACTCCCATGGCCTGCGCTGGCCAACACCCTGGAGACTGTGGCCACAGAGGGTGCAGAGGCTTTATACACGGGGAGGCTGGGCCGCACACTGGTGGAAGACATTGCTGAGCAAGGTTAGCTGAACTGACACTCCAACACCCAACCCTGCTAGGGGAAAGAGTCAAGTTCTGGGCATTGGGGGTTCAAGTCATACCTTTCTCAGACCCTCCAGTACTACGGGGTGCTCTAGGGATTAGGGGGAGGCCAGGTGCCCATGTAGACCAGCCTGGTCGTTGCTAGCCTTAGGGGTCTCATTGGTCAAGAACCTCAAGGGGCGGGGCTTTCGCACATCTGCCTGTAAAGAGGCTATGGGTGGCTGAGCTGATCATCCATCTCTTCCCATTTCCCACTTACCTTCATCTGCTCTCTGTCCACCACCCTATACCATTCTGCCCATCAACCCTCTGAGGCTACATCACTAGCAGGCAAGAGAAACTTCTTCGAACGTCCTGAGATGAATAGCAACTCTTGATCGTTCTTTGGCAACCCCCATCTACACCTGGAGCTCTCACTGTCTCTCTCCAGGAAGCCAGCTGACAGTTCAGGACTTGGCTGCCTTCCAGCCTGAAGTGGTGGAACCCCTGGAGATGCCCCTAGGAAACTATACCCTGTACTCACCACCGCCACCTGCAGGGGGCGCTATTCTTAGCTTCGTTCTCAACGTGCTAAAAGGTAAGACTTTCTCGGGCCTCCCTTCTCCCCTCCAGCCCCTCCCCACGGGGAGAGCCTGAGCTGTTAGCTCATCGAGGATTTTGGGGGGAACACATTAGCTTTCCATCACCATAACATATTGCTGGACACAGCTACTTATCAAAAAAAGATTAGTGCTGCGAGTTTAGCTCAGTGGTAGAGTACTTAAGAGGCCTGGCTCCAAGCCGGGCAGTGGTGTCGCACGCCTTTAATCCCAGCACTCGGGAGGCAGAGGCAGGCGGATTTCTGAGTTCGAGGCCAGCCTGGTCTACAGAGTGAGTTCCAGGACAGCCAGGGCTGAAGAACTACCAAAGAGTCACTTGTGAAGCACATTCCAACAGCAAACTCCTCTGAGTGGCCTATAGACTTCCTATTAAGTCTTATCTCTTAAAGGTCTGGCCACCTCTTAGTGCTGATACTGTGGGGATCAAGGTTCCAATCTCAGCAAACCATCAGGGACACTCAGGACATAGTCTAATTATAGCATATGGCCACTGTCTTTTTCTATGTACTAGGTTAACAGATAATATGATATCTAAGACTGTCCAGGATAGTGGTCAGGATGGTATGTCTGGAGTTGGTCTCTGTCTCAGGAACTGGGCTGTATTGTACAGAAGTGAGCGGCATCCCTTTTTCTTAATATGTGACCCAGTTTCAGGACACAGGAGCAGAAGGCTCTGCAGGTATCGAGCTGCCTGCTTGTCAGGTGTGTACACTCAGGACTGAAACAGCACAGAGAACCATAGCCTGCAGGGACTGCCTCAGGCCTCACAGTTCTGGAAGCTAGAAGACACACAGCACCATGCACACAGGATGGATTCCCTCTAGGGTCTGCAGGGAGAACCTGCTGGCTTTCCTTGCCTTTGGCTGTATCAGTCTAGACTCTGCCCCTGTCATTACAGACAGCACAAAGCCTTATACAGGCTACATGCTTCCCTATGGCTGCGCTTGTGAAAAGGTTTATATACGTTAGGGACAGTAAGACACCCACAGCAGCCTTCTCGCCTACAGGAAGCACTTATGTCTTCTCTTCCGTATATGTAAATCACCATCATTGCTGCTGTGGGTCAGCTTTGCGTTACTACGACAAATACCTGTGATTAAACCTGCTTGTAAAGATAAATGGTTTACTTTGTTACACGGGGTTTAGAGGTGTTGTAGAAATATTTAATCTCTTAGGCTTCGAAGCTGAACTGACACTCCAACTTCGAAGTCACTCTGCCTTTGATCATTCAGTTCCCAGATAAAAGACACATACTTTTTATATTTGTAATAAGCCTTAATCAGCACTAGAGCTGGGCGGATATCTACCCTCTAAGCTATTAGAGTCTATTTCTCCATCATCAACCACATTTTAAAATTTGCCATGTTCCATTTGGGCTTCTCTTAACTCCAAATGGCCAGCCCTCATGGTCATATTTTTTATGATTCACCTAACCCATGGTGGCTTCCTCCTCCATCTTCTTCTTCCCCCTCATGGTCTTCTTCCGACCCCAAGCCCAGGACTCTAAGTCCCTCCCATCTCAATTCTGCCCAGCTATAGACATAGGCATCTTTATTCCCCAATCAGGGATAACCTGGGGGGCAAGGTCACATAGTGTCACTTGGGTACACTTGTAGATCCTCTCGTGTTTGGGGGCAACCAGGCCTTGGGGCCAATATTTAGCATTACAAATGCATAGCAAAAGACAGAACTTCTACCTAGAGGTTTCTGTCTGGGTTTGGTTGGCTCCATTGCATTTGGGCCTGTGGTGAGGCAGTACATCGTGGCAGGGACTTGGAGTGAAGCAAGAAGCTCAAGGCTTCTGGGAGGTGAAGGGGAGGAAAGGAGAGAATCAAATGCAAGCCCCACTGAGCACCTGACCTAAACCATCCTACTGTTCCTATCTCATAAAGCTTCCATCACTTCCCAGTAGGTCAAGCTTGGAACCAAGCCTACAAGTGTGCACTGGGGCCATACGTCACCTTGACATAGATACTTTAATATGGTGACAGTTGATCTGTTCATGTAAGGCCTGAGAGCTCAGTGGTAGAATTCATGACTAACACATGCAATGTTCTGGGTACCAGTCTCAGTGTGCTGTGTGTGTGTGTGTGTGTGTGTGTATTATTCAAGATGCCAGAAAATTGTGGTGGCTAATGTGGACCCCCCCCAAAAAATTTATTTAATTAATTAATGCTACATTGATCTCCGAGTTAAGGCTAGCCTGGTCCACAGAGTAAGTTTCAGGATAGCCAGGGCTAATACAGAGAAACCCTGTCTCGAGGGGGGGAAAAAAAAGACACATGTGATTCCAGTTAGGGCTAACCTACATAAGCTTCACAATTCAAGGTACCTGCCTCCTCTCAAAATCTTCAACATATTTTGTCATAGAATATAATATTAATTCTTGGGCTATATAAATCGATATTTGTGGATTCTGGGAATAAAAAATTAAATAAATCTTTTAGGGGTCCAATATTCAGCCCACTATACAAAGAACCCTCAGCACCCCTCTACCTCCCCAGGGTTCAACTTCTCTGCAGAGACGGTGGCCCAGCCCGAAGGGAAAGTAAACATGTACCATCACCTTGTAGAGACTCTCAAGTTCGCAGTAGGGCAGAAGTGGCGGCTAAGGGACCCTTACATTCACCCAGGGATACAGGTAAGGCTCCCAGGGACTGATGGGGTCTTCTCCCCTTCCCTAGAATACAGTATGAAGGGAGGGTCAGGACTGGTGTGGGGAAGGTGAAGGAATTCTTTGTTGATCTAGGCAGGAATGTCTTGGCAGTGGTTCCAAGGTGTTCTGAGTTATAAGCAGATAGGATCTAGGCTTCACACAGGCTAGAGGACGGCCCTTGTAGGATAGACCGGAGGAAGGGTTCCCCACTGGGGAATGAGCTCATCCTGCCCTCTGCTCTGAGGACCACCCCCAACCCCTGGCTCCACCCTGACTCACTGACTGCTCACTCCAGAACACCTCCCAGGACCTTCTCCGGGAGGATCTAGCCCAGCACATCCGCCAGAAGATCGACAGCCTTGGTGACCACCACCAGCTCAGCCATTACAACCTGTCCGGAGTCAGGGGCAACAAGATGGGCACCTCTCATGTGTCTGTGTTGGGTGAAGACGGCAGTGCTGTGGCAGCCACCAGCACCATCAACACTCCGTGAGTGGGAACCGGGGACCTGGGGCGAGAGGCGGGGCAGACAGGGCTCAGGAGCGGGTGGGCGGGGGAAGAGCGGCAGGGCAGACAGGGCTCAGGGGTAAGTGGGCGGGCTCTCTCTGTTACTGCAGACATCTTTGCCTGAGTTTGGTCTACAACCACTGAGCTCCCCTTGCTAATCTCTAAGCAGGCAGCATCTTACTTTCCCTTCTATTTGTCTGGCACCAGAGACATCCCCCCCGACCCTCAGGAAAGCTATTGCTAGGTGGCCCTGAGCCAAGTCCTGTCTGGCATGAGCCTTATTAAAAATAAAGAAAAGAAAAAGAAAGAAAGTAAAGATGGGGGATGGGACGGCAAAGGGGATTTTTGTGCTGGGCTCTGGTGCACTATAGTAAAGTACTACAGTAAAGGGTCCTGAGAGGTCACAGCCCCGTGTTATTGAGAGCCAAAGCACGAAGTTCAGGCTCCACATTGCCCATCTGCAGCTTTGGAGCGATGGTGTACTCCCCACGGACAGGCATCATTCTTAATAATGAGCTGCTAGACTTATGCTGGAGACACATACCAGGTTCCACGCTCACCCCTGCACCTGGTGAGAACAAGGCCTCCTGCCCAGCACCCCTTGAAGAGGGAGGGAGGAGGGAAGGTGGGGCAGCTAACCCTTGGGTGGGTCACCCCCATCACTGAGCACTGTGCTTAGCAAATGCCTGAAGGAGGCCTGGGTGGTACTCCTAGAGGGTGTGGGTGATGCTTCTCGGCTCCAGTTCCAGGTGAGCGGCCACCATCTTCCATGGTACCCTCCATCTTGGTCAACAAAGGCCAGGGATCGAAGCTGGTGATCGGTGGGGCTGGTGGGGAGCTTATCATCTCTGCTGTGGCCCAGGTGACTCTGAAGGTTCTTGGCTAGAGTGTCCCCTCTCCGCGAAACTCCCTGGGGTAAGGGTGGGGATGTCACAGTGGGATGGCCAGTGCCTCCTCCTTCCCCGGGTCCTCTTATTTCTTCCAGACTATCATGAATAAGCTGTGGCTCGGCTTTGACCTGACAGAAGCCATTGCAGCTCCTATCCTACATGTCAATAGCAAGGGCCATGTGGAATATGAACCCAAGTTTAACCAGGTGAGGCTGAGGTCCCACCTACTTCCTGAAACCCCTGCTGCTCAATGCTTTCTGTAAAGAACCCAGTAACTGCATGTGCCGGGCAGGTACGCTTCACCTTAGGAGCCCCATGCGTTGAGAAGCTCAATGGGGAAGGCAATAGGTTTGTCCCCTGGTAGCCGAGTCAAGAGACCAGGCTGTTGTCTGGGCTTCTCCCAGACTGACGACTTCAAAACCTTGTCCTGTTTATACCTTGTCCAAGAAGCTGCGGTCAGTTGGATGTTCCTTCTTGGTGATTTTCTTTTCCCCTCGTGTAGTTTGGAACTCACAGTTGAGAGTTTGTAAATGAAAGAGCTTTTCCTGTGGGATTTTGTTTAGAGCATTAGAGGTCATGATGCTGTTACTTCTTCCAAATATGTAGTCCCCCCACTAAAGCCACTGGAGCAGGACCAGGGGCTGAATTCTCTTGACTGGCTGCCTTCCTCCCAGACAGACACTTAGCTTTCCAGAAGTTTTCTGAAGCTAATTGGATGCACTATGCTGGAGCACATGCACGGATTAGCAGCTCTGGGGCTGGAGAGATGGCTCAGTGGTTAAGATGACTTGCTCAGGTCTCACTTCTCGGCACCCACATGGCCACTCACAACCACTCTATAAAAGTTGTAAGAGATCCAAAACCCTCTTCTGACCTTCCTTTCTAGGCTTCTACATGTGTGTGGTGCATGTATATACACTCAGGCACACACACACACACACACATACACAGAGAGAGAGAGAGAGAGAGAGAGAGAGAGAGAGAGGAATAAATAAATATTTTTAAAATAAATTTTTACCACTTGTGCATTTCAACCATCTGTGGTTCAAGGTTCTCAAAGTTCTATGTTTTGGTTCCCAAGGCCACCCCTGGGACCCCTTAGAATTCTAAAAACCCGCCTGGCAGTGGTGGCGCACGCCTTTAATCCCAGCACTCCAGAGCAGAGGCAAGCGGATTTCTGAGTTTGAGGCCAGCCTGGTCTACAGAGTGAGTTCCAGGACAGCCAGGGCTACACAGAGAAACCCTGTCTCAAAAAACAAAACAAAACAAAACAAAAAAAAAGAATTCTGAAAACCCTTAGAGTCAGAGGCCTTGAGTAAGAAGGGACATTGACAGACTATGATTCCTTTATAATGGTTTGATTCAACTTTCCAGTTGTATAAAAGCCATAGGTGCAGGGCTGGGGATGTAGCTCAGGGAAAGAGTGTACATAAGTTGCCAACACTACAAAAAGAACAAAAGAAAAAGAAAGCTATATTCGTTCAGAGGAAACCAGGTAATGCTCATGATCCATTAGCGGTGATTACCTCAGTAACTATTCTAGGTTATAGCTTCCGGGCAGTACTCAGTAAAGTACATGTGAGGTGCTCAATGCTTTATAATGAAATGATCTTTGTCTTCCACATTACATTAGGCTAAAGTAAGTATCCTGCACATTTAAGGCAGTCTGTGATGTTTGATAGGTTAGACGTACCTACGTTTTAAAAAAGATTTGGGGGCTGGAGAGATGGCTGAGCGGTTAAGAGCCCTGGCTGCTCTTCCAGAGGTCCTGAGTTCAATTCCCAGCAACCACATGGTGGCTCACGACCATCTGTAATGGGATCTGACACCCTCTTCTGGTGTGTCTGAAGAGAATGTACTCACATACATAAGATAAATAAGTAAATCTTAAAAAAGTACTTAAGATTTATGTGTATGAGTATATTGCCTGCATATCTGTGTGTGTACCACATGCATGGCTGGTGCTTATAGAATGTCAGAAGAGGCCATTGGACCTCCTACAGCTGGAATCATGGTTGTGAGCCAACGTGCAGGTGCTGAGAACCAAACCTGGGTCCTCTGCCCCCCACCCCAAAAAAAAGTGCTTTTAAGTGCAGAGTCATTTCTTCAAGTTAGATATGTTAAATATATAAATACATTTTGAGTTACAATACTTTCCAATTATGATGGATTTGAACACCACTGTAAGTTGAACAGCATCTGTGTTGAGAATCTTGTTGTTTCAGACCTGTGGTCTGTTCAGAGTTCTTCCCGGGACCTGAGATGCTCTCTCAGAACACCAGGCCCAAGGAACTAATGTCTAGAGGCGGCAAGATCCAAGACATGTTCTTTTAAGCCCTTAGTCCCAGAGCCTTGAATCTTGACCAAAGAGTCTTTCTCAGCAATTACCAGTCCTCAGGACTTGGTACTCTGAGAATCTTCGACTCTGAGAATTTAGAAGATGACACACAGTCCGGGAACAAGGATTAATGGAATCCAGTGCCCATAATGCCAAGATCCTTGGCTCCCTGGGGGTGTCAGAATGTCACTTATGCAGATCTAGGTCTTTCCATGGAGAACATCATACACCCTGGCTTGGAAACCTCAAATCTCCAAGAACCTTTATAAGCAAAAGCCACCACCAAGGCAAGGAAGGTCTTGGAGTTTGGCCATTAAATTCTGAGAAATGGAGCCCCTGAGGATTGAAACTTTAGCTTTGGCTTCGGCACTGTGGTCCTTGGCCTTTAATGCTAAGGCCATCGGGCGATTCCTACAGTGAATACAGAAAAACTTGGACCCCTCAGGGCAAGCCTTCAAATCTCACTTTCCCAGTGGCTCAAGTCACAAACTGTTACACGACAGTGTCAGACAGGAAACAACTGATTAGAAGGACTGCAGAGGTGTCACCGTACCTGGATGTCTGTGGAATATCAGGTCATAGTGGACAAAATTCTTGGCCCATTAATCTGAAATAACGTATGGACGTAGTTCATAGGATTTTTGCCCCCTATAACACGATAAACAGCAGTGGGGGTTCACACCCCAAGAATCTAAAGCCCTTCACATTTAGAACTTTAGGGCTAGGGCCTGCTTTAATTTCTACCTCAAACTTCACAGATTTAGTGTCTTGCACCTGGATAATTAGGGCCCCACATCCTGAGTGTCTCCTTAAGGTTCTAGTTTTCTTAGATACATATAAGTTTGTTCACTTTTGAGACAGAACTGGGTTTGGGCTAGCCTCTGGCCTACTATGTAGTCTAGGCTGGTCTCAAACTTACAATTCCCCTGCCTCTGCTCCCTGAGTGCTAGATTGCAGGCATGTGCCATCATACCTGACTTGATATTTAAATATTCCTTTATATATATCTATACATTCAAACACACACACACACACACACACACACACACACACGGAATGCTTCATGAATGTACAAGTCATCCTTAAGCAAGGGCCATGTCAATCTTTCTATATTGATCCAATTTTAGTGTATATAACGCTGAAGTGAGAACAGACCACAAGGATCCTCTGGACAAACAGGATCAGGAGCTTTGGCTTCTCCTAGACATCCCTTTATAAGCCCTGAAACTATAGGCTCCCAGGAGTTTAACTGCTACATATCTAGGGGTCTTAGGTCTTGAGTTCTTGTCTGTTTTACTATTGTCCTATTGTATTGCTGGGCCTGGGTACCTAGTATCTAGTAATTCATCCTCTTCAATGTCCCGGGGCATTCTTGGATCCCTAGAAGGTATTGCTTTCAAGGGATTCAAAATTGTGCCCCTTGGCCCAAGTCTTCTAAAGTTACCTAGATCACCTCAGATTTGTCCTCTGGGGTCATAGCAAATTAGACCCAGGAACCGAATGAACTTGGTTCTTAAGGGGTCTTTGTTCTGAGTCTCATTACCCCTGTATTGTCCTCAGAGCTGTGCAGTCCTCTTACACCGCTCTGATACTTTCAAGTTACAGGCTGCATGCTCTAGGACCAGTGCCTGCCCCATCTTTCCCTAGCCCAGGTCCTCAGACCCGCTTCCCCCCAGTTCCACCTTTTAAGGTCCAGTTTTCTATTTCTTATCTAGCCACTCCCTTGTGTATGGGGGAAGGGAGGACTTGAGCTTCCCTCTCCAGGAATGCTCCTTCTCTCTTCTTCAGGAGATACAGAAGGGGCTACAGGACCGAGGCCAGAGACAGAGCCAGAGCCAGCGGCCAATTTTCCTGAATGCAGTCCAGGCTGTGTTTCAGGAAGGGCCCTGCATCTATGCAGCATCTGACCTGAGGAAGGATGGAAATGCTTCAGGATACTAAGACAGCTCTGCCCAGAGCTAGGATCTGGCCCAGTATGAGTGCTGTGCCCCACATGGATGTTGTATTTTTAAGTACTCCAGGACCTGGATTCCTTGCTGTGAGGTCAACCTGAGATGGAAAAGAACAGGGATCGGCTCAGCAGATGAATGACTGAAAAGGAAAGGATTGACTTGTCCCTGGTCCCATACCAACACCTCCTGTGTCCCTGCCCTGGTTCTTCTAGCCTTGCCCTACCGCATGCTCACCCTCTTAAATGGTGGACCTGCCAGTCCAAGATTAAAGAGGAGCCACAGCATGAGCTGATTTAGTGGTTCTAAACAGGTAAAGAGACCCTCAGAAAGTTCCCAGTGATAAGCAACACACCACAGATTCCTATAGTCTTTCATGACTCATCATCAGGGCTCAGAAATGGGCCAGGCTTCATAAGGCTCAACAGACAGAGGCAAGCACACCACCCACCTCTACTCTGCTCACTACAATATCTTTGGGGGGTTTTCAGTGTGTCTGCCCATCCCCCATCTTTCTTGCTGGTGGGAAAACAGGAGTGTGGCTTGTAATACTTGTCCCTAACTCTTTTTTTGTTTGTTTTTGTTTTTGTTTTTTCAAGACAGGGTCTCTCTGTATAGCCCTGGCTGTCCTGGAACTCACACTGTAGACCAGGCTGGCCTTGAACTCAGAAATCCGCCTGCCTCTGCCTCCCGAGTGCTAGGATTAGTGGGCGTGCGCCACCACTGCCTGGCTGTCCCCAACTCTTGTGATGTTTTTCTGCACTCAGGAAAAGGTTGGGTGAAGCAAAGCTCAGGTCTTAATACTCCATGTTCTTGAGACTAGGGCTCATGCTTGGCAGTGCTGACATCTGAGATGACATTATCCTTTGTTGCATGGAGCTGTCTCCACATTGCACACACTTGACACAATAGCGTCCCCTCAGACACCCCCAGATGCAATGACAGAAACTGTCTCTGGACAGGGCTACGTCACCCCTGGCTGAGAACTGCTGCTCTGGATGAGTGGGAAGCTGTCATTGATAGTTTCATAGGCTACCCAGTAGGGTAGTCTCACTATAGGGACCTGAGCATCTGACTCCTAGGAGTAGCAGGTACTTCTGTGTTACCTCAAGTGTCTCCGGGAGTTGCGTTACGGCATACAAGGTGCTACAACAACTCGTGTGGCTTATGTATCTTAAAGAAATCCATCATGCTGGTTCAGTTTTTAAGAGCTCCTTTTTGCTAGGACCTACGCTTTGATTCCCGGCTCCTACAAGATGGTTTATAACCATCTCTAACTCCAGTTCCAAGGGATCTGATGGCCCTTTCTGACCTTCATAGGCACCAAGGATGCGATACAGTATGCATGCCTACATTGTAGGCAAATCACTTACACAAAAATTAAGTAAATAAATGTAACGTTAAAAATTTTTTAAAAATTGGTGAAAAGTGCCAGCAGATGCTGTGCTTAATGAGGGTTCATTTCCTCACAGTCTATCACATGGTGGAAGGAGCTAAGTGACTCGCTAGGGTCTCGTAAAAGATGTTAGAGTCACCCCTCACTGTCTATGAGAGATTGGTTTCAGGACCTCCCAAAGAAGATATGATCTCTGTGGATGTTCATGGCCTTTATATAAAATGCAGCGGTATGCGCATCAGCTGCTTGGAAAATTAAGAGCTGGAAGCTAATGGGGTATTAAGTGAGGTTTAGGTGATAGCTTCTGGTGTTCCTGATTACAATCAGGACTTTCCTCATCTTCACTGTGATGTTGTGGTAAGGGATGGACCCCCCCACACACGCACACACCCCTTGATTTGAGACTATAAAATTCTCTGCTCCCTTCTGAACACACTCATCTTCACTGTGATGTTGTGGTAAGGGATGGACCCCCCCCCACACACACACCCCTTGTTTTGAGACTATAAAATTCTCTGCTCCCTTCTGAACACAGTCTCCCACTGTGCATACACTTCTGCGCCTAGCCCCAGGATCTTTCCCGATTTTATAATGGCATGCTTCAGCTACTGAATCTTGCTCCAGGTGCCCTTCTATCTCCTGCTACATCTGTGGGAACCTAATTCAAGTGCTTTTGGTCAAAGAGGGGTGGCTATATCTTCTGGCTAACTCCGTTGCCATGTGATAATGTCAGTATGCTTTCTGTATCAGATCAAAGAGGTAACGTCAGACCTCCACGATAAGTTCTGCTCGTGAGAGATTATTTCTCCTTGTATACTAATTAGGTTCTAAGAGGAACTTAATGATTCTGCTATGACCACGTGCCTATGACATATTGTGCCCAGAAAAAAAAAAATGGCGGTTTGGGTGGTTTTGGATCCTTGTAGAAAAGCAATAGATGCTATAGCTGAGAGAGACAATTGTGACTTGTTCCTACTAATTCATCTCTTGATGTGTAGTGGAGGAAATTTGATCCCCAAGCTTTAAAAAGAACGAGCTGGCTATGTGACAATGTTACCAGGCAACTTATTTAAATGTTAAAAAGAATAACTAAATGATAGGTAATTTAACCTTTCGTACCAACCCACACTTAAATCAGAAAGCAGTGAGATAGGTTTCTATGTCCAAACTTTTCTTCAAGCCTGGTGTGACTGGCACTCTGGGGGCTCAACAACAAAAATGTGGAGACCAGCACCAGGAAGTATAAAGAAGCAAAGAAGGCAGCCAATGTTTAGGCCTTTGCCCCAAGGTCAGGGACATAGCCGGACACCTCTCAAAGTGTTCTACAGCTCTGGCAAATCACCTGTCCTAGCCTGGCAGTGGTGGCGCACGCCTTTATTCCCAGCACTCGGGAGGCAGAGGCGACCGGATCTCTGAGTTCGAAGCCAGCCTGGTCTACAGAGTGAGTTCCAGAACAGCCAGGGCTACACAGAGAAACCTTGTCTCAAAAAGAAACAAACAGAAAATCCAAAGTTTCCCAGAACACCCACATGGCAGCTCACAACTGTCTGCAGCTCAAGTGCCAGTGAATCCGACTTTCTCACATAGATATACATGCAGGTCAAACACCAATGCGCATAAACAAACAAACAAACAAACAAATACATCAGTCACCTGTCCTCTTGATTAGAGAGGCTGTGAAGATCCAGAGTTTGGCCTTTAACTAGAAAACATAGATCAAGTGGAGGGATAATACAGGAGGAAATGTCCTCCGTGCTTCCAAGGGAAGCCACGTGGTCAGCAAGATCCCAACTCAACCCCATAGATGACCTCATAGAGGAAAGCCTGAAGAAGCCAGTGGTCCCATGCTAAGTCCCAATAGTAACCCCTAAAAAGCCCCAACTTTACTTGAACAACTACAAACGACTGGTTCCATCTTGACTACTGAATGGTCTTAAGCATCCAACAGGAAATATACCCAAAGAGTAAAATGATTGGTAATCATAGAGAACAAGACGAAGTAGACTAAACTTTAGAAGGAATGAAGATTCTGGCCTCTGGACCTTCTCATGGGCTGATTACATGCTAGCTCTTGTCCACACCTGACAGTTCACAAAGCACACCGCTAATATCTACCAAAGCCTTCCTCTGACTCACCCTGTCTCTCAATCTACCCAGGGGACTGAGTCTAATTAAAGACTCTAACCCAGGTGTTCTTACCCAGGGGATCAAATCAAATAACCTCACCGGGCTCTTGCCTAAGATCATTCCAAAACACAGATATTTACATTTTGATTCACAAAAGTAGCAAAATTACAGTTACAGAGTAGCAACAAAAAATAATTTTGAGGTTGGGGGGAGGGGTCACCACAACATGTGAAACTGTATTTAGTTGCACCTTAGGAAGGTTGAGAACCACTGCGCTATCCCTAGAGCTCACCAGCCATCCACTGTGGGTTTTCTGGGAACAGAGAACAGGTCACCAGGCTTTCGTGGTGAGTGTTTTTCCCCAGTTAAGCCATCTCACCAGCTTTATGTCTAACATATAGGAGCAAAACGGTCTGCACAGGTCTGTCACACCCCACTTCTGGTTCTAATATTCTATATTAGTCACGTTTCCACTTGATTAACTTAGCACCTGATAATGGAGGAAGGAGTCCTCTTGACCTGTGTAGTTACTCCACATAGTTTCCCAGGAAACCACACAAACAGAAAAAAAACATCAGAAGCACATTTGGGGCTTTGTGACAGGAGCCTGGCTCCAGGGACACATTTGAGTCTGATATTCTTGAGGTCAAGCGGATCTGTTCTAGCCAGGATGGAGTCATTTTGTCCTATCCTGCAGCCCAGGACCACAAGCCTGTCAATAAATCCCAGCAGAGTGCATCACAGCAGATGGCTTAACTGGTCATCAGTGCCTCACTCGCTGTAGATGAATTCAACTCCTGTATCTTCTTTTCCTCTGAGTCTCTAACCTGGGGAGCTGGAGATGAAAAAGTAGGAATTGGAGGTGCTAAGCTATCACTTTCTATAGCTAGCTAGAGGGTAAGGCAAGACGAAACAGGTATAAGCTTGTGGCCCGACTTTGCTAATTTGTGGGCTCTTCTTTTTGCAAACCTCCCCCTCTCCCAGGCTTCTCCTCACCATCATTAGATAGGAGAGAAAGAAAGATAATGAGAAGGAGGGAGAGAGAAATATGACTCTAATTTCTTCTTGTTTCTTCTTTGAGTATGATTACTAACAAACCACAACCCCACCCATGACCGACAACCACCAACTCCACCTCTCAGGCATTCATATGCCCTCTGAAAAGTTTCCAGAATTCCAAACATAACACAATCGCAGAAACTATCTGCAGGTGGCAAAAACCACGCCTCTGCTAGAGTACGAGGCAAATCATAGTCAGCTGCTTTGGACAGTCTGAAGCAGCCCCACATCTCCATGCCTGGGATTAAAATGAATACATTCTTATAATATTTCTGTGTTTATAAAGAAACCAAAATTCCAGAATTCAAAAATATCACTGCATGAGTTCACAACAAGAGAGGTAAGGAAGGAACTGAGGGAGTAAGAGGGAGCCTGAGACTGGATCGCTAGATGTTGACCACCATATTGTGAGCTTTGCCTGCTCCCTCTATGCTTATTACAGTGCAAAGTAAGTGCACAGGATATCCATGCACACCAGAGGGAACTGTGTAAGACTCCAGTGGTATAGAATCGCATTTGGAGAAACTTAAACTGCTTCTCTGTTACCACCAGACTGTGTGGATCTGTAGACCGTAAGACAGAGGGGGAGGGGGCATTCCTGTGGTGGGAAAGGATGTTGATAAAATGAATATTAGCACCATTCATCTGACCCTTGCCTAAACAATGTCTGCCAGACCCAGGGAAATTATCCCTTCACAGACTGGCCCATCTTGGGCACAGGTGAGGCAGGTCAACAGAAGAGTGTCAGGTGGTAAATCCTGGGCAGGTCAAGCTGCTGGGAGGGCAAGCCGAATATGAGGAAACAGATTTAAAGAAGGTGGTAGCTTTGCAAACTGCTCATGGAAACGTCTATGGCTCTATCTAGTCAATAAGAAAAGGCAGATGGAAGAACTTGGAAAATGACCATAAGCTATAGAAAGTCAAATAAGGTGATGCTTCTTATCTATGACATGATACTTAACAGGACCTACTTCCGGGGGCCGGGAGATGTCATGGCGGATCTCAGCTCCACATGAGCAGTTCTGTACTAATGTCAGTTCAGCATTCCTTTGAAACAGGACCGGCAAGACCAGTTCACCCTCACTTTTAAAGAAGGTCAGGAAACCTTCTCTGCTGATACTTTTTGGTTCCATTGTGTCCATAACTGCATGCCAGCTGGTACAGACAGTACTTTCTTGCAAGACACAAAAGAATGGTTGCATGCTTCTACACCTGAGGAATGGCTAGTAAAACACAGCTCCACCTATACAGTCCCCAGGTATATTCCAGTCAGTGAAACCCATTCAAATGCAGACATGCTATGTGATAAAGCACAAATTGTCTCCACCACCCTACCCCATATGGTGAAGGCTTTTGCAGGACTCCTGGATGATCTATGTCTTTTGCTCTTTGTCTGGCTCAGTGACTATGCCCACTGTGTCCACTCATTAGGAAGGAAGTCACATGGACATGGGGCTGTGGCTCGGTGTTAGAGTGTTTGCCTGACATGTTTGACATGTGTTCTCCGGCACCAAAACAAACAAACATTTGAAAATGGGAGGGAGTCACAGGGGACTGGAATATTTCTCAACTGCAAACATCCGTAAAAAGCAAAGATTTGACAGCCCATCTGAGACTGCAGGCCTCTGCTACTGTCACCTCTGTGACAAATGGCATGACCTGGGCTCTCTAGCAAGAACCAATACAAAAGGCAGCTCTGGGTTTTAACTCCTAACTCTGAAGGAGCTAATGTAGGCTTTCTCCTCAGAAGAGCATATTTGAGCACTTTGATGTCTTACAAGAGGTGAAGCCACTGGCTAGGACTACCAATCACAGCATGAAGAAACCTGTCTATGATGGTGTAGGTGGATGGCTCGTTTTACCCGACATGGTCCCCTGTGGGATAGATCCTGCTCTAAATAAGTGTCATGTGTATCACAACATAGTTTTCTCCAGGAGTTTCCTGACTCCTGAGTTACAGACAGTGTTAGGACTGGGTATTTATAAGGTTGCATTTATTCACACACACATAAAAATAACAAATATAAACATCAAACTCCTAGGGCTTTGGGAAACATGAATATATATAATATAGAATATATATGTATATATGTAATATAAAATATAATGTAATATATATTTATATGTAATAGATAAGCTTAATTAGTGAATATGTAGTATTCAAGCTACTGAATAAAACATGGACATACATAATATAGAATATAACTTAATTTATATGTTACAGATAAACTAGTAGTTACTGAATAAATTTTTGTTTGCTTGGTTGGTTTTTCTGTTTTTTGTTTTTTGGGTTTTTTTTTGTTTTTTTCAAGACAAGGTTTCTCTGTGTAGCCCTGGCTGTCCTGGAACTCACTCTGTAGACCAGGCTGGCCTTGAGCTCAGAAATCCGCCTGCCTCTGCCTCTCGAGTGCTGGGATTTTTGGTTGGTTGGTTGGTTGGTTGGTTTTGGTTTTGGTTTTTTGAGACAGGGTTTGTCTGTGTAGCCCTGGCTGTCCTGGAACTCATTCTGTAGACCAGGCTGGCCTCGAACTGAGAAATCCGCCTGTCTCTGCCTCCCAATTGCTGGGCCGGCGTTACTAAATAAATTGAAGGAAGTATAAGTGCATGAAATAAGACATGAGGATGTAGAACTAATTATGTAGAAACTAACCCTGAAATAGCTACAAGGCCGCCTCAGAAGTCTGGGACCTTCCGTTACCGGATACCAGGGAGTTTTCCAAGGGCCTTGAGATAACATCCTACTCAAAGAAAGGGGTGTCCAAAAGGGCGTTGGGTCCCTCCCAGTCCACCCCCCTCCTCTCTACATGCCAAAGGTGTCACTTCACCAGGGGCCACCAATGCATAGAAAGGTCAGCGTACACCGCCAATCAGAACTGACCAACTCATGCTGTTACTAAAGTCTGCCCTCCAAATGTATAAAAAGTGTGTGCTTTAGCTATAGGGGGTTGCCTCTGTCCCATTTGCAGGACGACCCCAACGTGTTGGAATTAATAAACCTCTTGCTAGTTGCAGCAATCTCAGTCTCCGTGTCTTTGCAAGGGGGAATGTCTGGCACTTGTGACTTTTGGGTCCAACAATTACAAATATAAATACAGAAGATGTTTAAAAATTATGAAATATCCATTCTTATTTTAAAAGGTGAAAAATTTGACCAAAACTACTTTCTAAGCCAATAGAAATAAGGTCTCAATGTTTGAAACACATTTAAATACTATTTATCTAAAATTAAGGCTTATTTGGCATCTCCTATCTTTATTTGCTGCTCTGTCAAATATGAATAATGACTGACTGTGACACTAACAGCAAAGATCTAAACATGCCAGTGACTATCCTGGTTGGTCTTATGTCAACTTGACACAGGCTAGAGTCATCTGAAAGGAGGGGTCCTCAATTGAGAAAAAAAACCTCCATAAGATCCAGCTGTAGCGTTTTCTTAATTAGTGATTGATAGGGGAGGGCCCAGCCCATTGTGAGTGATGCCATCCCTGGGCTGGTGGTCCTGGGTTCTATTAGAAAGCAGGCTGAGCAAGCCATGAGGAACAAGCCAGTAAGCAGCACCCAGCCGTGGCCTCTGCATCAGCTCCTGCCTCTGAGTTCCTGCCATATTTGAGTTCCCGTCCTGACTTTCTCCAATGACGGACTCCAATATGGACGTGTAAGTCCGAAGAACCCTGTCTTCCCCAAGTTGATTTTTGGACATGGTGTTTCATCAAAGCTAGAAAAAACAAGTTGGGGCCGGAATAGTGGGGTATTGCTGTGACAGACCTGACCACGTAATTTTGAGAGGGCTGTGGAAGTAGGACTTTGGAGCTAGAGAAGTCACTAAGTGTAGAGAGCTCAGTGAGCTGTACTGCAGGAGCTTGGAAGGTCATGTTGAGAGAAGTGCAGACGACAGAGGCCTGGCTGTGAAGTTTCGGAGGGAAGCAAAGACTCTACAGGGCCATTTATTGTTTTGAATTAGGATTCTGTGGTTCTGGTCAGCTGGAGACTGAAGAAACGGCTGTGATTAGCAAGAGCCCAGAACTACTAACGTGAAGCCTGCGCTTGGCTGGGACAATGGATGGCGGTCAGCTGGGGCTCAAGAATCAACTGTGATTAAGAGGAGAGCAGCATCACTGAGGTGAAATCTGGGAAGTGTTTTCTCAGGGTCAGCACACAGAGTCTGTGTTCCAGAGGTAGCCGAGGTTGTACCTCCTGTTAGCAGCTGAAGTGGGTAGTGTGAGTCACCCAGGTGGTACTGGTTTTGAAGGCATAAGGGGGTCATGGAGAGCAGTAGCTGTGGAGTGGAACCAGCCAGAACCTGGAAGACAAGCTGTGTGCTGCAGAGGGCGGAGCCAGAGAAGCGACCCACACCTCTGGGGGGAGCCTGAGGATGGTGAGTGAATCCCAGATAACTGGCCTTTAAGCTATTTACACTTCCCGGAGTTTGTTTTGTTCAGATTGTGACTGTGCCCTGATGTAAGAAAGCATTTAACTTACTTTTGAAAGATTGAATTTTAAAAGTGATTTTAGTTTTAAGAGGTTTCTTTGTTTTTTTTTTAATGCTAAGGTTTTTTTTTTTAATTTGTTTGTTTTTTATTTATTTATATGAGTACACTGTAGCTGTCTTCAGATGCACCAGAAACGAGTATCTGATCCCATTACGGATGGTTGTGATCCACCATGTGTTTGCTGGGAATTGATCTCAGGACCTCTGGAAGAGAAGTCAGTGCTCTTAACCACTGAGCTATCTCTCCAGCCCACGATTTGGAATTTTAAAGAGACTGAATTTTTAAAGTGTTTGAATTTGTTGAGACTGTCAGGATTTAAGGGAGTGTGAATGTTTTATATTGCAATGTTGACATTAGTTGGAGATGAACAAGGAAAGATTATTAACAATAACATGTTTGTGTGTCAAGTTGACAAGAGGTTAACTGTCCTGGCTAGTTTTTTGTCGTTTTTGTTGTTCGGTTGGTTGGTTGGTTGGTTGGTCGGTTGGTTGGTTTTATTTTGTTCTTATGAGACAGGGTTTTTCTGTGTAGCCCTGGATGTTCTGGAACTCACTTTGTAGACCAGGCTGGCCTCGAACTCAGAAATCCGCCTGCCTCTGCCTCCCGAGTGCTGGGATCAAAGGTGTGTGCCACACGTCTGGCATGTCCTGGGTATTTTTATGTCATCTTGGCATAAGTTAGAGTCATCTGAAACGACGGGGCCTCATCACAGCGATGGAAACCCTAAGACAGTGACCATTAAAGAAATCTAGAACCTTGCCTGAACCAAACCCATCCTAGATACCGCTTTGGACAGTTCAACGGATAAATCGTGTCCTGCTAGGAGGACTAACGACTTCTCTTATGAATTAAATCCCACAGTGTAAAGCAAGGAGGAAAAGGTCCACATTTACCGTATGAAACCAATGTCAATCCCAACCCTGGCAGAGAAAAGCACAGCCCAAATGTGCTTTTTGTACAAAGCAAACTCCTAAATAAAATACAGGCAGTGAGAATCCAGCTAGGCATTCGGAAGAACAGCACGTGCGGCCTATCTTGGTGGCTCTCCTACTCCAAAAAAGGTTTTCCTACTATTCCTAGAAACATAACTTTTAGCTCTGAGCTTTCACTAGAAAAGGGAAAGCACAGGGTATCTCTGCAGAGAGTCAGAGGCATTGGCATCCATGTGTGTGGGGGTGGGGTGGCCACTGTGCTCAGGCAGAGGTCAGAGGACGGAGATTGGCAGTCAGTTCTCTCCTACCACAGGTTTCTACCAATAGAGCCATCTCACTAGCCTCATGTGTGTGAGTCTGATGAGCGTATAGGCACCACACGCACTCGGGGACCCGTGGCGTTTCAGAAGAGGAGTTTGCATCTTCTAGAACTAGAGTCACAGGCAGTTGTGAGCTGCCCTGTGAGTTCTGGGAACCAAGCCCCAATCCTCTGCAAGAGCAGTAAGTACTTTTAGCCACTGAGGCAGCTCTCCAGCACCCCCCACGGGAATTCTTTCTTTTTATTTTGTGTATAGGAGTTTTGCATATATGCCTATGCGCCGCAAATTTGTGATGTTCAAGGAAACCAGAAGAGAGCGTTGTATTCCCCTGGGACTGAAGTTACAGACTGTTTTGAGCTATCATATGTATTCTGGGAATCAAATCCCAGTCTTCTGCAAGAGCAGCCAGTGCTCTCTTCAACCCACCCCCACCCCCAACCAACTATTCTTGCCAAAACAAAAACAAAACAACAACAAAAAAAGATTACTTTGGCTAGAGACAGTGATCTTTTCTCAAAACAAAATAATAATTTAAAACAGGAATGGAATGGAATGGGTGGAGGCTCCCTTCACATGGATAAGAGTATTTTTAGACTTGTTTTTAAATTGTGTGTGTGTGTGTGTGTGTGTGTGTGTGTGTGTGTAGGTTTGTGCATATGAATATAGCTTCCCAAAGAGTTCCAAATTAAGAGTACCTAATCTAATCTAGAGTACCTAATCTAATCTAGAGTACCT
>JADRCH010000082.1:8954823-8984965 GCA_019843965.1 Rhynchomys soricoides
TACCTAATCTAATCTAGAGTACCTAATCTAATCTAGAGTACCTAATCAGAAGTAGAGTACTTGAAGCTGGAGTTACAGGTGGTTGTGAACTACCCAACGTGGGCACTAGGGACTGAATTCAAATGCTCTCAAAGAATAGCCAGTGCTATTTCCTGCCCCACTGATATGTATCTTAAAACAATAATTTCTGTTGGGCATTGACCATAGGGTAGGTCTATTACTTTTCCTATTCTATTTTTAGATGGGCAGTGGGTGTCAGGATCTCATTATGTAGCCCTACTGGCCTAGAACTATATGTAGACTAGGCTGGTCTTGAACTCCCAGAGATGTGCTTGCTTCTACCACCTGAGTGCTAGAATTAAAAGTGTGTGCCCCCAGTTCCTGGCCTTAATTCATACAATCCTAAAGAAAGATGTTAGAATAAGCTCAGCCTCACAGGTGAGGTTACTACAGTGTTGATATTCCAAGAGTGGCCCAGAATAAATGCCAGAGCACAACAGATGGACTTACAAGTAGCCCTAGTAAACTTGCTGGATCACTAATGAGCCATTTGCTGTGAGACACTATTCCTGGAGAGAAATCAAAAGGCATCTGTGCCCCCCACATAGGGAACTAAGGACAGACCGAAGTATGAAAGGTCTCAATGGCGGCTGCATCACCAAGGCCCACCCCAGCACAGGTGACAGCTCACAAAGGCTGGAAACCCAGAACACATTACAGAGCCTGCAGGCCGCTCAACAGGCTGCAGAGTATCTTTTCCTGGTGGCTCAGTTGGTCTGAGCCTCTTCTAGGTAGTTTGGTGGTATGGGTTTCTTCTAGGCTGTCCCACTGGTCTCTGCTTCTTGCAGGCTGCTTGACTTTGATTCTTACACTGAGCAAGCTTGCTCTCACAGCCTCTTTTAAGTCAGAGTCTTGCATCCTGGTTTGCCTGAGAATGACTCTCAGCAGTCTTTTCTGGGGAACAAGAGGGTCTAGTGAGTCTTGCCTGTTTCAGGGACTTCCTGAAATTTGTTTGTTTCCTTTCTGTCTTAAAGAGCTTTCTGCTGGATGGAGGGTTTCAATATTGGAAGAAATGGCTACACACCAGCATCTTTCACCCCCAAATATAACAACAGAAACAAAAACAAACCTGGGTGTGGTACCATACACCTGGTATCTTAGGAGGCAGAGGCTGGGGAAATTGCTACAAATTCAAGGCCAACCTGGGGGCTACTATTGTAAAAAAGTTTTGTCTCAATCCAGGGTTTCTACCCTGCCTTTGACCATTCTGTTCCCAGATAAAAGACACACATAACCTTTATATTTATAATAAGCCTTAATCAGCACAAGAGTTGGGCAGATATCTATCCTCTATGCTACTATGTCTATTTCCCAGCCAATAATCCCATTTTATAATGTGCCATGTTTTGTCTGGGCTGCTCTTAACTCCAATTAGCCAACCCACCTGACCATTATTTTAAGATTCTTACGTCATGGTGGCTTCTCTATTCACCTTCTCCTCTTCTTCTTGGTTCTCCTCTGACCTCAAACATCAGAAACCCTAAACCCTTGCCCATTTCTTCTGCCCAGCTACTGGCTGTCAGTATCTTTATTCACCAGTCAGGATAACAAGTACCGGGTCCGCTAGGGCTATACAGTAAGACCCTTTCTCAAAAAGCCAAGAAATTAAGAACAAAATATGGAGGCCAGGGGTGCAGTTAGTAAGACTTGGGTTCTATTTCTAGTACAGAGACAATAATAAAATTTAAATTATTATTAATTTATTATCAATAATTTATTAATTATTATAAACAATTACATCATTAATTAATTTTTATCATTTTGTTGTCATGTTTAATTATGTATTCCAATAATTTATTAATTTTTACAAACAACCACACTATTAATATTTATATTATTTGATTATTTTGTTGTTATTTTAATATTAGGACCAATGAGACAGCTCAGACAGTAACCAAGCCTGACAAACTGAGTTCAATCTCTAGCATTCATAGAGCAGAAGTTGTCCTCTGACCACTGCCCCTCCCATACGCTTCATCCCACACAAGTGCCTCCACCCCCCAATAAGTAAATGTAACAAAAAAAGTTCAAAAACTAACCATCCTAATGAAACCCTTTATTTTATATAATTAATATATGCTAACACAAAGGACACCTTAGTTTAAAAAGTGAAACCACACATGCAAAGAATAAAACAAACAGAAAAATGAAATCATTGCCAACCATGGTTACACACCTTAAATCCCAGCACTCAGGGCCTGGGGCAAGCAGATCTGAGTTGGAGGCCAGCCAGTGCTACATAGTAGGATCATGTCTCAAAAAATAAATAAATAAATAATAAATAAATAAATAAAAATTATAACTTTTTTTTACATCTTGAATATAACTGTGCATTTAGTAAGAAAATGAATCAAAGTTAAAATTTTAGTTTAGGTGGCACACACCTTTAATCCCTTTAAGCATTTAAGAGGAAGAGGCAGGAGGATCTCTTTGAGTTCAAAGCCAGTCTGGTTTGTGTAGGGAGTTCCAAGGCAGCCAGGGTGACATACAGAGACCCTGTCTAAACAACATAAAAAAAAAAAAGTTTAATTTTAAAAGATACTGTGGGAAAAATAATCTTACATGACCAGTGGAAAACTTTTTTAAAAAAAAATTCAATACATAACATGATGTGGGAGCGATTTCTTTAATATTTAAATATAACCAAAGGGCAAGATCCATTAGAAATTCTTACAGGGACTTAACTCACTTGTCCATTAGAAATATTCCCAGGGATGTGACTCACTTGTCCACAAGTGAGTAAGATTACTTCAAATGGCTTGTTCAAAAAAAACCAAAAAAACCCAAAAAACCCGTTTTAAGTTTCTCAACTGAGTTCATTAATAATATCACAACCAATGCTGAAATCCGGGAAGGGCAAAGTAAACAATTCAGGGGGAGAAGCTGTCCTCAGTGATTTCTTGTAAACAAAGAGCTGGGAGAAGGCAGCAGTCTCCTTCTCACCGGCTCTTCCAGAAAACAGAGGAAACATTTCCTCCACCCTTTTGGTCAGGCTAGCATAACTTTGAGAATAAAACTGACAAACTCTTAGAAGGCAGCCAAGGATGATCTCAGGACAAAGATGCAAAGGCAGATGTGAGCGAGCTAGCTAAACCCAAGGACTCGAGCAGAGTCCATCCCTCATCACCAAGAACACAAGAAAGACTAAGTTTTTAGGAGCAGTTGTGATTCAGCGCAGAACAGACCTACCGCCTCAGTGGGTGCTGGAACAACACTTGCTAAAATTTGGCAGCATTCACTCATGATAAAAATCTGGAAATAGGAAACTCCGTCAGTTTCATAGAATGTGGCTTTTTAAAAAAACGCCACAGTGCAGGGCAGTGGGGGCGCACGCCTTTAATCCCAGCACTCAGGAGGCAGAGGCGACTGGAACTGGATCTCTAACTTCCAAGCCAGCGGGTCTACAGAGTGAGTTCCAGGACAGCCAGGGCTACACAGAGAAACCCCGTCTCGAAAAACCAAAAAAAGGCCACAGTACAGAGGAGTTGATACATCAAGGTCTAGTAAACATCTTGTAATAAAAGTTAATGCATCAATGCTTACAAAAAAATCTATAGTAAGTATCATCCTTGAAGGCAAAACCAAACAAAAAAGTCCTTCCTTTGATTTGATATCAGGATCAAGATAAAAGTCACCTTTATCTCTTTCTTCCAGAAGTAGTGTAAGGGAAGTCCTGCTTTATCTCTCTCTCTCTCTCTCTCTCTCTCTCTCTCTCTCTCTCTCTCTCTCACATACACACACACACACACACACACACACACACACAGGCATAAAGATTGAAAGGGAGAACTATGGAGCTGGGGTGTGTTCAGTGGTCGAGTGTTTGCATGGTTTGTTAGCATTCCTGGATTCCATGCCCTAGCACTGGGAAAAAGCAAAGAAAACCAAAATAAAGGGGGAAGGGGGGGGGGGGAGGACAGTGTTATCTGGATACCGTGCATGAGGACGGCATGGCCATCCAGTCAGTGTAGTATTAGTACAAAGCAAACAGACTGACCAACGGAGCAAACAGGGTCACCAGCCCTCTGACAGAGGAGACACACAGTGTGGGGGGTGGGGTGGGGGAGGAGAAGGAGCAGGTTCAATAGCACTACTGAGTCATTTGGACAGGAACCATTGTAGTTTGACACCCCTCGCCCCCCCCACACACCTGAACAAACAATCTATTCCAGATGGCTTGCAAATCTAATTATGAAATATTAAGCCATCCTGTGACTTTCAAATAGTGAGATGCTTCAGAAATAGGATGCAGTAAGACCAACTTTTTGAGGAGAAACAATCCATAAATCAGACTTCGTTAACGGGGAGAGCCGAAAGAAGAGTCAGGAATTAAACATCAGTCTGGGATTTCAGAGTAAAATCCTATCAGGAAGAAGAAGGGTAGGGAGGGAGGGAGGGAGGGAGGAGGGAGGACGGGAAGGTTTGCTTTGAATTCGGAAGTGGCCATTGTGCAAGCCTGTTTTCCCAGCCTTGGGAGTAGTGCCTACTGGCTCCATTCAAGGTCGTCTCTGGTTACACAGCAAGAAAACCAGAAGGATGTACTTGGAAGGTTTCAGATCATGATGCTGTAGTGGCAAGTATAAGGAAAGTGCTAGGAGACACCCATTTTCTTAAGGCCGCCCACTGGGGTGCACCTCTAAAAGTTCTGTCCCCTCCCAGTAAAGAAAGGGCTGTTGAGGAAGTCTCTAGCCAACAGGGGACCCTGAGGAAATGTTTATCCAAAACACAAAGGCTGAGATGGAATCTAACTAACTAATTACATACTTGTAGTCTTTGATTTTTTCAAATCCTACTTTTTAAAAAAAGATTTATTTTATTTATTTTATGTGTATGAGTACACTGTCGCTGTCTTCAGACACATCAGAAGAGGGCATCGGATCCCATTAGAGATGGTTGTGAGCCACCATGTGGTTGCTGGGAATTGAACTCAGGACCTCTGGAAGAGCAGTCAGTGATCTTAACCACTGAGCCATCTCACCTGCCCATTTTTTTTTTTTTTAAAAAAAAGATTTATTTTATTTATTTTGTTTGTTTGTTTGTTTTTGTTTTTTGAGACAGGGTTTCTCTGTATAGCCCTGGCTGTCCTGGAACTCACTCTGTAGACCAGGCTGGCCTCGAACTCAGAAATCCGCCTGCCTCTGCCTCCGAGTGCTGGGATTAAAGGCGTGCGCCACCACTGCCCAGCTTATTTATTTTATGTATATAAGAAAATCCTACTTTTAATAAGGGTTCTCAGACGCTTTTGCCTCCTTCTAGCCCACCACCCACCAGAGGTGGTGGAAAAGAACAGTTACTAGGATATGGGGAAGTGGACTTGTTTAGAAACAGTTCTTTGGAGCAGATCCAATCTGTGTTGTCAGAATCTATACCAGCAGTCCAGTTCAGTACTATCAGGACAACAAACATGAATTAGCAGCCGCAGCGTGACCCAACAGAAAACCCAGGCCTCAGCTGAATCAGGAGTGACCAGGACCAGCAGAGACTCCAGGAGTTCTCTGCCGTGCCTCTCTCAATGAAACGAAGATCAGCAAAGACAAAGACCGCGGAGCATTGCAAAGCTAGCCCCTGTCACTGTCTGTTGAATCCCATTTATATCCTTCCAAACGTGTGACCTCCCATGGGTCTTGGCCTCAGCAAAACACCACATAAATCTCTCTTAGCAATACTCCATGTGAGTCTGTATCAGCTGACATCACTCTGCCAATTGGCCCAAGTCTACAGAAGCCGTATGAGGTGGTCAGAGGACAATCAGAGGAAACTAGCTCTCTATTTTGTTAACCACATATTCTAGAGTCAAACTCGGCTTCTTGGCAAGTGGCCTCACCTTTCTCCATCTTGCTGCCCCCCCTTTATAACTTAAAATCATATTTACTTTGCTGGGGGACACACGCCTTTAATCCCAGCACTTGGGAGGTAGAGGCAGGCAGATCTCTGAGTTCAAAGCTAGTTTGGTTCATGTAGGGAGTTCCAGACCAGCCAGGGCTACACAGAAAAGTTCTGTCTCAAAAAGTCAGAAAAAAAAAACCCCTATAATTATATATATATAGCCAAAGGAAAAAATCACAAACTATATATAGATATATAAATATCTATAGTTTATGGATAATATATAAATAAATATAATATATATAATTTGTTTTTTGTTTTTTAGCATGTGTGTGTGTATGTGTGTGTGTCTGTGTGTGTATGTGTGTGTGTCTGTGTGAGTATGTGTGTGTGTCTGTGTGTGTATGTGTGTGTGTTGTGTGTGTATGTGTGTGTGTATGTGTATATAATTTGTTTTTTGTTTTTTAGCATGTGTGTGTGTATGTGTATGTGTCTGTGTGTGTATGTGAGTGTGTCTGTGTGAGTATGTTTGTGTGTCTGTGTGTGTATGTGTGTGTGTGTGTGTATGTGTGTGTGTGTATGTGTGTGTGTTTAGGTCAGAAGATAACATGCAAGAATTGGTTCTCTTTTGTGTCATCTGGGTCCTAGAAATCAATCTCAGGTTGTTAACTTCCTTTACCCACTGAACTACTGGCCTTTAATTCATATTTTTAAAGATACATTAGGCCAGGTGTGGTTCCAAACACTCTATATTCCCAACTGCTACAGAAGTTGAAGCAGGAGAAAAAACCCCACCTCGAGAGTTCCAGGCAATGTGACAAGACCTGATCTCAAAAATAAGTAAATCAAAAGAACCAAATGGGCCAAGGGTGTGTCTCTGAGCACTTGCCTGGGGTGTCAAAGGCCCTGGGTTTGATCTCTGGCATAGCCAAAGAGAGACAGAAAGGAAGAAGAGAGAGGAAGAAAGAAACGAAAAGGGCTGGAGAAAAGCCCGGCTTGGTGGCTCACACTAGTCAGGTAGGACAAGGTAGGCTGATACAGGAGGATCCAGAGTTCAAAGCCAGCCTTGGCTACAGAGAATTTGTCTCCGAAATAAATAAGCAGATAAACAACCGACCCCCATAAGCCGGGCATGGTGGTGCACGCCTGTAATTGTAGCCTTTGGTGGACTGAGGTAGAAGGCTCACTGAGTTTGAAGCTAGTTTGGTTAATGAAGGCCAGACTGGGGTACACAGATTCTAAAACACAAACCAAAAGGGAAGAAGAGAGGAAGGGAAGAGATAGAACAGGGGAACGGAGGAAAAGCTAGGATGCTAGGCAGCTATTCCAGTGGTGAACCCCTGAACTCCATCCATGCTTAGTTACTGGAGAAGCAGGCCTGCTGCTGCGGGACGGGAGCTCCAGCTGTCTCTAAATCTGTCTCCGGTTTCCATGTTGGCGCTTGAGATCCATGCAGCAGGAAATGGAAAAGGAAAGAATGTTACAAAGGGCAGGGACTCCTGAGCTGACTGGAACACCCTGTGCAGACTGGATCCGGGAAGGATGCACTGAATCTGGCATCTGTTGTTGTTGCCATGGGTGATGATGGTTTCCTTCAGGACCTGTCCTTGAATCCCACGCCTCGGTTTCTACACACCTGAAGGCGGAGGCAGGAGAAGGTTGGACACTTGCAGGCAGAGGCCCTATGAACCCCAGTCAGCTGATCCTATAGATTAACAGCAGGGAGAGGAGTTCCAAATGACATTTTCTTTTTGCAAGAGGGTCTCTCGGGCTCATCCTAATCAAAGGCAGAGGAAACAACAGGCAGCCTACGTTGCCGGAGATTTTTTGTTTGTTTTGATTTTTTTTTTTCCCATTTGGCCAAGAGCAAAACCAGAGAGATGTTCTTGTCTCTTGTCCAGTGATAGGGTTGGTGGTCTCAGGTGTGTATGTGTGTGTGTGTGTTCATGCCTGCGCCTGTGTGTGTCTGGCTCTAGGAGGGTGGTTTGTGTGCCAGTTCATCACCCAACCTGTGAAGATTGCTTCCCCGAGTAAGCCAGACGTGATTGCATGATGCTACAGCATGTGAAGCATCAGGATGGGACCTCAGCCAGAATCTGCAGCTGCCACCATGGTCAGTAAAAAGCTTCCCAACCGGAGGCTGCTTGGGCCTCGGCATTTAGTTTCAAAGCCAGGCAGTGGTGGCACACGCCTTTAATCCCAGCACTTGGAGGCTGAGGCAGGTGGATTTCTGAGTTTGAGGCCAGCTTGGTCTACAGAGTGAGTTCCAGGACAGCTAGGGCTACACAGAGAAGTCCTGTCTCGAAAAAAAGAAAAGAAAAAGGAAAAATGCAAGGCCCATTGTTTTCATGGCCACTTTCTGGTGTTTAATACATTTTTAAAGCCTGGTGTGGCCGTGAGCAAATTTAATCCCAGTGCTCAGGAACTGGAGGCAAGTGGATCTCTATGAGTTTGAGGCCAGCCTGGTTTGCATAGCAAGCTTTAGGCTAGCTGAGACTACATAGTAAGAGTACCTCAAAAATATTTATTTTTGTAGTCTCACTATGTCATTCAGGAAAGAAATTAATCTTCCCAAATGTTGGGACTAGAGACAGGGACCACCATGTTCTAAATTATCTCCAGAGGGACCCTCTGATGCAATAAATTCCTGCTCCAAACGCGTTAGGGCTGGATCACAGAAGTTTATTTCTTGTGTTTGGAGGTCTACAGGACAGCTGAACAGGGTGGAATGAGAGTGGTGTCCATGATGGGACCTGGTTGGGACACAGGTTGGCAAGGCTTCCAACGTTATCCTTGGGGTGGCAAGAGCAGGAGAAAGAACATGAGGGTTGCCTATGGATTTCATGGGCTTGGACTGGAAGTGACTGCAAGGTCACTTCCCAGCTGCAAAGGAGGCTGGGAAATGTAGTCCAGTACATGGGTCTGTGGGTGTGGGCTGTTGAGACAGGAGTAGGCATCAGCTTAGCTTCCCTTCTCTACCTGATGCTCACTCTTAAAAACTCAGAAGAAGCCAGGCATCTCCTGCTGCTTCCTGACTTCCCAGTGCCATGTACCCCACATAAGTCACCCTTTTGTCCTCATGGCACTGAACATGAGGGCGGTGCCCCTCAAGTGAACCCAGTAGAAGCCTGCTACTTCCTACCCTCTGACTCTTGGCCATTGATGGAGCTTTTCAAGGTGGGGGGAGGCATTTTGATAGCTGAAGAAGGATCCCACACTCTCCTGCTCTGTTTGCTCCCAATTGAACTTAGCCTGTGAGAGGCCCTGATGCACCAAGTTCCCACTGGGATAGAGAAGAAAAACGGGTACTTTCCTCTGCCCCAGTGGCCATAGTCTGCTGTGACATTGTTACTTCTGTGACTCTCGCTGGGTATACCTACATGACCTCATGGATCTGGCTTCTGTTGGTTCTGGGCCCCCATCAGCCCAAGAGTGCACATCTCCCTTCTGTCTGTCTGTCTAGAGTTGAGGCTAGGATCCTGTGAGCTATTCTCTGGCTCCTATTTCTTCTCCTGGGTCTTCCGACACCTGTTTCCGAGCCCATGCATTACTGTCTAACCCTTGTACAAGAGCTAGGACGCTGGGTTCGGATATTTGGATATTCTGTCACTCAACCAAGGGCCCACAAATTCCTGGCATTGCCTCCTGCAAACCTGCCATTAGAGAGATGCCTCTCTAAGGTTAAGGCCCTTTGATGTCTCTGAGGGTTTCCGCTTGCTCTGGTACCTCCCACCTTCACACTGGTAGAGCTGCACCTGGCTTCTCTGGACTCCAAGGAAACTTCCCATCAGGGGGCAGGGCTTCCCAGTCCAGCCTGTCCTTACCACTAAAAACCAGCAGCTGTTTGGGGCTAGGCTCACAGCCAGAGCACCCAGTTTTGTTCTTTAGATGGGAGGTGCAGGGACAGGTCTAGGGCACATCTGTATTGTAGTGGGAACAACTACAGGTCAAAAGAGGCCATGCCTTCACGATGAAGTCTCCATGCTGCAGGCATGGCAAGAAAATCATCTTGAGTCCCTCCCATCCCCCACCCCCCCCCCCACTGCTTCCCAGAAAGACCTACAGTTCTCAGGCTGTTCCTTTAACTGAAACAACCCTGACCAACTTTTTTTTTTTTTTTTTTTTTTTTCTTCACGCTCGGGCCCAAGGATATTTATTTATTTTTATCTAAGTACACGGTCGCTGTTTTCAGACATACCAGAAGAGGGCATCAGATAGCTTTACGGATGGTTATGAGCCAACATGTGGTTGCTGGGACTTGAACTCATGACCTTTGGAAGAGCAGTCAGCGCTCTTAACTGCTGAGCCATCTCTCCAGCCTCCCCCACTTTTTTAAGAGACAAGGGCCTCACCGTGGGGCATAGGTTAGCCCCAAACTTATAGGCTGAAGCAATCCTCCTGTTTCGGCCTCCTGAGTAGTTGAAACTGTAGGCCTGCTGCCACACTCAGCTCCGAACTCTGTGGTCCTAGTGTAGACTTCCTGGGCTATTCTGACAGACCTGCAGCACTTGCCCTGTTCTCATATGTCCAGGCCCCATCTAAGAAGCTTGCTTCCCACTCACTGCCAGGCATCTGGCCTGGCAGTTAACTTGGCTCAGGGACCCGCTGGGGACTCAAGCAGTGGGAGACAAACCCTGCTTTACCTCATCTGAGAGGAAAATACCAGACAAACAGCCAAGACAGAAACTCTCAGTCCTACCCTATCCTGGGCTACAAACCTAAAGAAAAAGAAGCAACGAGGCTATGGGGGATTGGCAAGTCAGAACCTATGAGGCCACCCCTGCCTCTAGTGTTCTGGGTGCTCCATCTTTCATGCCCAGAGTTCCCAGTCGCTTACACATAATGTGCCCTGTCATGAAGTTCTTTCTGGAAACCCTCAGAGAGACCTGCCCCTGCTTCTCAGCTCTTCCATTTCTTGCCAGGACTTCTGGCTAAGGGTAAAGTTAAATAAGAGAAGTCTGGGCTCTTCTTCAGCTGGACAAACCTGTACAACCTTTCTGAGACTTCTGACTCTAGGGGATATGGGGTGTGGGGTGTGCAGAAACCTTGGCGGTGAGTGTGACCGAACAGGCAAGGGCTATCATTCCCAAGCACCTAGGATCTGGTGCTTCTGCGGCCACCAGGATTCACTGGTCCTGCTCTCTTCTGCCCCCATGTGGGTGATTCTGGACTTGCAGAACACAGTAAGTCCCACAGAAACTTCCCTACTGGATTCAGTAGGTGGAGCTCTGCCGCACTTTCTGTCTGAGATATAAGGTACAATTCTGACCCTACCCTACTCTGCCTGAGCCCTTCACAACCCTCATTCAGGGGCCTTTCCACAAAGGAGAACTTTGAGCCCCACTGGTCTTTCTGCTGCCTACTGACCTGACCTGTGCTTCCAAGAGAGTAGGTCTAGTTCAAATACATGATCTAGACCTACTCCTGAGAAGTTAGGCATGGCCCTTAGAGTAAAAGCATCTGGGCAGGGTTTGGAGTCCACGCCAGGCTTGTGCAAGTATCTTTTTCTCTGGAAACACCAGAGTGGGATGTTGCCTTTCCTATATGCAGCCCAGCAGCTCATAAACAATTGGACCAGTGTCACCGAGTCTCGGGAGGAGGTGGGACTAGCCAGGGGGCACCTGTCTCTTCCATCTCCTGAGCTACCTACATGTGACAGCTCCTGTTGCACCTTTTGCAGGCATCGACCTTCTCATTGGGTACCACCATTCTTCTTAATCCCTCAGGACAGACTACACCATGGGAAGTAGGAGCAGAGGAAGTAGGCGGGGTTCAGACTCTGATGCTATTAGTAGGTGACCTCTCAGACAATCATGGAACGGTGGGGAAACACAGACAGACAGGAACCAGGAAAGATGTAACATGAGCTTGTTTTCTTGTACGGGCGTGGAAGAGTTCCTGAGTATGCTAGAGAACAGGTAAGAGCAGAAGCCCAGTGAACAAAGGATCTGTCTTCTCTGCTGGACAGTTCTCTTTCTCCCCGCTCAGGCCCTGAGGCTACTCTTCACTGTGGGACTGGGCCAACCTGAGCTCTTAAGTTGGGTCTTGGGGCAAGAATCAAGGCAACTTAGCTCTGGGGGCCCTCAAAGGAGGGCAGGCACCAGGTCTTGGTTTAGCAGGCTCTGGGGAGTGAGGGACTGAAGTGTGAGCTTCCAAGGCAGGAACTCTGGGCTTGGGACATAGGTACTAGGATGGGACAAGAAGGCCATCCCTCTAGTCGGAGCCATAACCAACAGACGAAGGATGTGCAGGTTACCAATGGAGGCGTGTTGGGGGCGGGGTTCGGGAGTTAAGACTATCTGGTATCATCTCTCAGTCAGAAGGACAGGCTAGGCACAGGTATTGGGTCCCTAGTGTTAAAGGCACAGACACTAGGTGTGGCATTCATAGGACTAGGGTACATGTTTTTTGCGCTTCTCCCGGGAGGCTGGGTCTTGGCGAGCACACGGCCTGATGCTGTCAGTCAAGTGTGCTCTGGTCTCAGGGCTGCGATCTCCAGATGCTTCTACAACAGAGATAGGTTTAAAGTGGCACCGGAGTTCCGCCAGCTGCTTCGAGGTCCTAAGAAAGCTAAAAAGGGGCAGAGGTGGGGATCTTGGGTGATGTCCTCATATGGGTGGGGTCTTACATGTTGCTTTTCCTGTGTCTGTGCAGCAACATATAGATGATAGAGATCAGCGCCACTATGGCCAGGCCTCCGAAAATGATACTCAGTAGCACTGTGTAGCTCCGCCCTGAGAGAGATGAAAGCCGTGACAAAGGCCAAGAAGACACAGGTGTGCAGAGGCAAGATGGGAGTGACGGCTAACCTGGCTGACACTCTGGGGTAGGCGCAGACCATGTTCCATCAGCCTGGCAGGTGCTACTCTCTGGCCCTGCCAAGCTATAGCCATTGTTGCAGCCGAATCGGACAATGGATCCTTCCAGGTACTTCAAGCCTTCCTTGTGCCCATTCACAGGTGGGCGTAGCCAGCCACAGGATACCACTGAGATACAGGCAAAACACAGAGGGCAGGCCTAAACTGCCAGCCACTGAATGAGGCTAGACAATCTGAGAGGTCCACCCCTTGAGCCCCTTCCCACCCCCTACCAGGCTGCAGGTTCTTCAGACGATGCTGGTGTAGCTGGTGGGCAATCCGGGTGGCATTGCCCATACTCGGGTCCCCCGTGCTTATCACATCAAGGACGCAGAAATGGTCACTCTCACACAGCCTGGCCACATCTTCTTCCTGGCTGGGGCTGAGTGTGATCTCACCGGGGAAGAGTGGTTTGAAGTTGGGGTCATGCTTGGGTTGGTTCACGAATTGGTAGACCAGAGGCCAAGAGTCATAGGTAAACAGGGAAGAGTTGTTGGAAGTAGCCCCTAGGGAGACAGGTGTCAGTCTTGTGTGGGCACAGTTCCCCACCGCAGATAAGTTTCTCTCCTTGACCTGCTGTCACCCTGGCCAATCCCTTCTCACCCTCCCTGCCTGGGTCACTCACAGTTGGCTCCAAACTGGAACAGCTGCTGAGCACTGGCATTCGGGGGCAGGACGTGCCCATTGCGCAGGGTGAAGTCATCCTTGGAGTTATTGTTGAGTGTCCCCAGGAGACCACGGGTATGGGTCAGAAACTTCTCAGGCAGCAGGATGCTCACACTCAGGAAAGGACCTTGTATACCAACCTCGAGGCCAGCCCCGGATGACAACATGACTGACACCTTGTCCTGAGAGGCCATGGACAGGAACATACCTGACCACAAGTAGAGGTGGCTTAGGGTTATACTCTTGGGCCCTGTGTTCTGTCCCCCTTCCCCAGCCCTTGACACAGTCCTGAGGTAGGGTAGAGGGTACATGTGAGAAACTAGGAAGATGCGCCTGCCTGCTGACTGTGACATGCTAGCACTCCCAACTCACATCTACATGTTCCCATCCCGATGTTGAGCTGTGCTGTGGCTCCCAGCTACCACTTCCAACCCATGTTCTTAAATCTGCAGGGCTGGTGTCTTTGCAGTGAATTTCAAAGATGAACCAGGTGACCATGGCAGGGAAGTGTGAGTACCATCACTGGGGTCTTTAGGCTTCCATGAGCCAATGGAGGACTAGCTGCTAACCCTTGGCCTTTCAGGACTCTGTGTAGGCCCTATGGTTACCACAGGATATGAAGGTGTGAGAATAGACCTCGGGCTGAGCAACTGCCCTCATTGGCCTAAAACAATCACAAACAGGGTGCAGATTCCCTGACCTGGCCATGTGGGGCTTGGCTTCTGCAAGGCCCAAGAGCCTTTGCCTTTGTAGTTGAGCCAGAGTCTACCACAGCCTACAGCCAGGACTAGGGACAGTGTGAAAGACACGGGTAACCTGCTGACCATACTTGACTGCACCACTTACCCTTCAGGTCCATCCAATTTTGTTCAGTGAAACTAAGCACTTTGTGATTCAGCAACACTTCCAAGACCTGGGACCTGCCAGCTAACCGCACTTCTACAATATCCGAGTTATCTTCTTGGACGGCCACTGCAGTCAGCCCTGTGCCACGGGCCTGGGTGCCTAGGTGGTGGGTTCAGAAAGTGCTCTTTTGGCATTTGTCTACTACCCTGGATGACCCGACAGTGCCACCCCTAACGTAGAGGCCATGGGGCTCTGCCTCACCGTTGGGCATTCTCCCAGGCTGGGCCCGTCCCTGCACTCTCAGATCACTCAGTGTCGTCTCCAACAGCACATATTCGCCATTCCCACTGAACGAGAAGCTGGTGCCATCGAAGGTGACAAAATGGGGGTCCCCAAAGGCAGAGGCTGAAGCGAAAGTCCAGGATCAGGTAGATTTCTTTGGCCTTTCCCACCCAGGCATGACTTTCCCTCTGTGGTCAGGTACCCAGGCCAGCACCTACCCAGGCGTGGGGGTCTGTAGTTGCGGCAGTCATTGGAGGGCCGCCGTTTCATATAGCGGGGACACTCAGGAGCCCAAAGACAGCAGTAATAGAAGCTGATGACGTCATAGAGCCAATGAGACATGCCAGGCACACGGGGAGGAGTGCGGTATGGAGGTGCGCCCCAGTCATGGCCACGGTCAGGGGTGCTGCCACTTGTCGAGTCTGAGGTCAGGAGCTGCGTGCCTGCTGCCGTGTAGCAGCATTGCTGGCCTGAGCCATACTTGGGGCTAGGGTAAGATCGGGACAGGGCCACAGTTGGCAACTGCCCCCAAGCCCTGCCCATCCCTTATCCCTGGTCAGGTAGCTCACCTGGCTTGCACAGAGCGCACACAGTGCACAGCCTCTGGATGGTAGGTGCATACGCTGCCATGTTCAATGTCACAACCATAGTCAGTCTGCAGAATATCCAAGGGCTGTCACCTGGGCTCTGCATTCCCTCCCTCCCCTGGGAACCAAACCCTAGCAGATTTTTCAACACCACCCTACTCTCTGGTGGTCTCTGTCTAACTCAGTCAGGAAAGCTGGTCCCTCCTGTCCTCCTCCCACTCTCCGGGGCCCTAATGGGTTCAGGGGCTTACAAAGAAGCGGCCAGAATCAGCCCTGGCCTGGGCCAGTGTGCAGGGGCAGTCTGGCAGCTCCGTCAGGAAATTGGGTAGCTGGTCTTCTAATGCCTCCCAGGCCAGGCATTGTGCACGGGCCCAGGCTACAGAGTCTGCCAGGAAGTCATCACCCAGATGCCAGGCCAGTGCGTGATCATTGGTCCAGAGTGCCAGCACATCCCTGAAGTAGAAATGATATGCCAGCTAAGGGGTTGGCTGCTAAGCACCTGACCTTCACCCCTGGGGCTTCTTCAACAAGCTCTGCAGTCTGCAGGCAGATGAGCCTGGTGTATCATCTGCCGGGGCCCTTACTGTTCTCCTGCATAGTTCTTGCTGCTGCTGATCCTCAGAGCGCCCACTTTCCACCTCTGGTACTGAGGTGATGCGGGTTTGGGGGTGAAAGTAAAGAAGCCGTTATTGGGGATGTTTGTGGCCAGAGAGTACAGATAGGACCACTTTGCAGTCCAGTTCCCAGAGTAGGGTTTCCCTAGAGGAAGAGAAAACCTTGGTCAGCCCTCCAAGGATCCCTTCTTTCCCTCAGTCGCTGCAATAGACGCTCCCCATGGACCGCCATGTTCTGATGCTTCAGCAGGGTCCCTAGTTTGTGTGACCAGTGAGGACATACTTGAATCACTGGCCCTGGTCCGTGTCAGGCTCAGAGGAGATAGGCTTGAGGTGGCTGCTTCTGTCTTCACTACATACATTCAAAGGTCACAGGGTCCAACACTCCCACTGTCTCTGGGGCCCACCACGCATGCCAGAATTACTGCTGTTTTGTGTAACTACAACCCCCTCCCCCCCCATCTACACCACCAGCCTTAAATCCCTTCTTCCTTTCCACGCCCCTTCCTCCGTCCCCACCCGAGACTCCTTTTCTCATATCTGAGTGTCCGAACGTTCCAAACAACCTCCATCAACCCCTTGGCAGGCCGCACCTGTCTCCTCATAGCCCCACAGCTCAATGGTGACGGTCAGCATGGGCAGCACTGAGGTGTCCCAGGTGAGGCTGAGGTTTCCTCTGACGTCTGAAGTACCATAATATTGCCAATGGGTCTCATTCACCAGCTGGCTCTTCTCGGACTCAGACACTTTGTAGGGATGTGCTGGACAAGGGGGAAGCCCGTAAGGAATGAGTGAAGACTTAATGGGATGCAAGGGACCCGGAGGGTTCTGAGAACCTCCAAGAGACAAACACTGGCAGCAGCTAGGTGATGGTCTTCCTCAGGGTCTCTTGGCAGGAAGATACCATGGTCAGGAGAGATGAGGATCTGGCCTGCAGAACTGAAGACCCAGGCTACATCCCACCTCTCATCTGGCCCTTCCCCAGGCCCTTGTTGAGGGACCATCATGGGCCTGAGTCTGAATCATCCTGATGAGGAACCCCCATGGCTCCAACTCCTCATGGGCTGGGACTCTGGTCTAGATGCCAGGGGTGGAGTAATGAATGTCAGCAACCCTCGCCAAAGGGACTGGTTCAGCCAGAGGGGCAGGTAGGCAGACTGGGTCTAGTATCAGTGCACATGGATTAGTGTCAGGAAAGTCCCGTGGCCTTGGGTTGTGGATAGGAACCAAGGCCCAGGGAGGGTGGAGTCTACAAATTTAACAGCCTAGACTGGCTTGACAAAGTGAGAGCTTACCAGCTAGCCAAGTGCCTGCATGAGGGAAGGAACGGCCATTGTCCATTGATATGGTGAAGGGAATATGACCGCTTTCGTAGAGCAAGGGTGATATACAGTGCACTTGATTCAAGCTGTCGACATAGCCAAGGGTTTGGATACTCTCCTTAAATCTGAGGGACAGAGATGGTAGAGGCAGCCTGAGTCAAAAGCTACGGAAACGGGTTAGGCTAGGTGTGCCTGTGTTCTCCTGCCTGCTCTCCGTCCCAGGGTGCTACCTCCAGCCCCCATTCTGCATAAGACTGAGCGTGTAGGAGCCCTAATGACCCAGCTGCTTAGGTCTCCTCACCTGCAGATGACACCATCAGTAGAGGCAGTCCACTTTAAATGTTGCACCACGAAGTCTTTGCCGCCCATCATGGAGCCTGAGGAGGGTGAGATCTCCAGGCAGTAGTTCAGAAAGTCTCCACAACAGGTGCCAAGACCCGAGCAGGTTGGGTGACAGGAACAGAGTCCATCCTGTTCCCCACAGCGCAGGGAGCAGCTCTCCTGGGCACCTGGAGAAGAAAGCCCTGTGTCCTGGGGTCAGCTGCCCTACAAACAGGGCCTGTTTTCCCTGGAGTCTGTGAGAAGTGTCCATGAGGTTGACTAGTTGCTCTGTCTGGATACCAATGACACAGTGGAAAGCCACTGGCTTCATGGGGCGAGCTCCATTTTAGCACAGGTAATGGAGGTAATGGAGTGGCTACATGGGTCCTCACAACTTAAAAAAAAAGGGTCTTGCTCTCTGAGGCCAGGGCACATAGTCACCAAGAGTCCTATTGAAGGCCCAGGAGGGAATGGTATCTGGGTTGAGCTTGTCCCATCTCTTTCTGGGGGTGGGTCATGGTTGAATCCCAGAGAGCCCCACCCTCTGAGAAGGCAGCCAGGACACTCCCTTTTTAGGGGACAGGAGGGACATTCCAGTGAGGATTCCAGCACAGTGTAGTTGGGAGTACCCCATAGGAACTGTGGACATCCTGTCTAGGCCCGACTGATCAGCTCACTTCCTCTGGAGGCTGTGGAGACCCGTGGCAGGGCTGAATTTCAGCCTCAGAGCCAAAAGACTGGGGTGGGGTACAAGTCGCCAGGCCAGACCACATCTTCCCCAGACCTTTGATGGAGATCCACTGGGAGCCAGCCTGCGGTCTAAGCCAGTAGGCCACTTCACTAAGCTTGTACTCCAGAGCAGCAATAAATATTTATTGGTTAAGGTTTAATGACTGCAAGGGGTGTGGAAAGATGCTTCAAGATGCTGTGGGATAAACTACCAGAAGGGTGATGGCACTTTCCTGCAATGGATGATAGGGTGAAACAGGAGACTGGGGGCTGGTTAACTCCCAGCTCAGCTCAGGGAAAGGCCATGGCTCTAAGCTCATCCTTCTTGCTAGACTTTCTTAGTTGAGCTGATAAGGACCAGCACAGGGACAGATGAGAGGCAGGGGTTCCCTGTGTGATTGCACCCTTCACCAAGGCTTGGGGTGCAGGCTCTTCAGTCTTCCCAGATTCCCTCCCAGGCCATTATGTGAGTGCAAGATGGGCTTGGTTCAGACCTCCCAACTCTACCAGAAGTGTCTAGTTCCAGGAGCCTCCCAATTTGTTCCCAGTATTCCCCAGCGCAACCACAGATGGACTGCCAGATGGACAGACGCTGAGCCCAGAGGGGTGTCTGCTTAGGGCCTGACTGATCAGGCTGATGAACAGGGAGGGGTCAGAAGGGCAAAGTGGGGCATACCTGCTGGGAGCCCCGGGCCTGGGATTGTCGAGAGCAGCATCAAAGTCCAAGGCAGGAGGGCCAGCTTCATGGTGAGCCCGGTGTCTGCAACCAGCAGGCAGCACAGTGGCTCAGAGATTGCAGGACAGGCTCTCTCTCCCCCGGTTGGCCAGGCCCCGCCTCCTGGCCCCGCCCAGCGTTCTGCGGCACCGCTCCTCCCCTCCCTTCCCCGCCCCCTCTCAAAGTCCACAGGTGCCCATAGAGACCAGCAGAACCTGATGTGCCTAGCTGGCACATTCTTGTGCCATCACCATAGCCTTGGGACCCTGTGTGAGAATGAGGGGCTGGAGTATCCAGATGCTAAGACCTTTGGCACATGACAAGATGAATGGCGAGACAGCTCAGATCCTGGGGTCACAGTCCAGTCTAGTGTGCGAGATTTCTGCTGGGTGGGTGACGAAGTCCTGGTCCCCTCTGATTCTCCTAGGGAGGTGTTGCTAACACATACCCAGCCTGACAGGTGGAGGTGGAGCAAGAGTTAATCTGTTTGGAGTGTGAGCACATGGTTTGGACTTGAGACCGGGTCATTTTTGATTAATAGCCAGCTTCAGAGTCACTACCTAGACAGAGGAGTCCAGAGCTGAGGCCAGCCTAGCTCCAGTGTTGTCAGTTGGGGATCTAACAGATCCTGTTGAGGATTCCTTCTCCAAGCTTCTGCACAGGAGGAAGGAGCCTGGGGGAGACCAACTAGTAGCTTCTGGGAGACCTTGATGCTAGGGTGGCTCATGAAGGCCCCCAACCCTGGGACTCCAGCTCAGGACTTGTCACTTGGGCTAGACATCAGGACAGGAAAGCTGTAGGTTTTCAATGCAAACACATTGGCAAGCCTCACAGGGGAGGAGCTCGGGAGGCTGGCTTGTGAACTGAAGCCATCTGATATGTGATCCTCCTTTGGTCCTGGGTCTCAGCCAGCCCATTGTTCTATGGGCCTAGTCCCTTCTAGCTTAGTATGACTACCCACAACTAATCAGGGCTAGAAGTCACCATGTCTCCCTGTCCCTATTATACCTGGAACTCCATAGGCATATTTGGTGAGAAGTCACCCCCTTCCAGAGGAAAGAAAACCTACTAAGTCACAAGGGGCTCCGGATGGGTGCTTTTGTGGGTACACCGAGGTCTTGTGGTGGGAGCAGTCGATGCTAACATCCCAGGCCCAGGATTGAGGGTACTCCCTACCATGAGAGGAATGGGTAAGCAGTGGTGTAGGGATAAGTGACGGCTGTCTCAGTGTCTTGGCTGTCCAGATGGCTGGCCTGGCGAGGACCCATCCTGGGTTACCATGCTTCTAATCCATGGCCCTGGATTAGGTCTAGTCAATGGATTCTTTCTACGGGGCTCTGGAACTTAAGTATCTCTAAGATAAATGGTGTGGTGTTCAGGAAAGACCAGGGTCACGACTTACTGTTCTGTGTTTTAGTCAAGTGTTGTGGCACATGCCTGTAACCTCACTCAGGATGCTGAGGCAGGGTTTACCTACCCAACTGAGGCTATACAGCAAGATCTTCTCCTAGGGTTTCAGTTTGGTTTCTTCTCAAATCTCAGGCTTTTGTTTTGCTGCATGTTTGTCTATACACTCTATGTGTGTAGCACCTGCAAAAGCCAGGAGGGAGCACTGGCTCCCCTGGAACTGGAGTTAGGAGCTAGATGTGGGCTGCCGGGTTTTAAGGACTGAGCCAACTCTCTGGCCTCCAAATCTTACTTTTTTAAAAAAAGAATTATTTATTTTATGTATGAGTACACTGTCGCTGTCTTCAGACACACCAGAAGAGGGCACTGAATCTCATTACAGTTGGTTGTGAGCCACTATGTGGTTGCTGGGATTTGAACTCAGGACCTAGAAGAGCAGTCAGTGATCCTAACCTCTGAGCCATCTCTCCAGCCCCAAATCTTACTTTTAAACCAGCAGCCCATGTGTTCTGTCCTGGGCACCACCCTTGTGTAGCTGGTCCTGTCAGGGAGGAACTCTGATGCAGCAAGCCTCCCCCCCAGGGCTGCTCTTTCTTTCCCACGGTGCCCTTCGGCTAACTCCTCGGCATCACCTAGGCTCTGCCTTCTTTGTGACTTCCCACTTACAGTAGAGGAGCTCTAGGAAACCCAATGTCCTCTCAGACAGAGGTCCATCCTTACCCAGTGGAGCCCAGGGATTCTGAATAGTAATGCCCCGGGGGCAGGGAGCACATCCCTGCACCAGTGAATATCCCCCAGGATAAGCAGACAGGCAGAGACCATTTTCCACCTTTATTAGAAAAAGAAGCAACAATGACAAAAAAGGGGTGTGGGGTGAGCTAGGCTCTACCAGAACCCAAACTGGCCTGCCTCGGCACTGCACTGTGGGCCTGGGCAGCTGAACATGGACTTGTTAAGAAAGTCAGTATTTCATTAAAAAAAAGAAGTGCCATCCCCGCTGTGCAGACCACAACCAGTGCATGTGCCTAAGACAGGCCTTATCTTCCTCTGGACCAACACATTATGTGTAGACAGCCTGAACCAGGGCAGGATGCTGTAAAGAGGGGGCTGGGCAGGCTTAGAAGACAACAGGAAACGATACCTCACTTAGGCTTCTGGCCTCGCCCAGGGTCTGGACAAAGGGATCCTAGGCCTTGCTATGGCTGCAGACCTCTGGGTGGACCCCTTCATACGTCCATAAAATCGTCATCCTCGTCTGTCTCACTCTCCAATGAGGACTCCTGGCTGGATGTCTCCAGAACCTCCAGGGCTGGCTGGCACAGGCTCTCCTTCCTCACATTGGCAGCAGATTGGGCGGACAGGATGGCTGACTGCACACAGAGCAGCACATGGTCAGGAATGACTGGCCTTACCCGGAGCCTTTTGACATAACCCAAAGTCTCACCCAGGGCCCACAGTAACTTGGGCCCTTCCAGGTCTCCCAGTACCTCAAGCCCCTTTCCAGACCCCCATCATGCGCCCCTACACCAGACCCCTGCCTGGTGCCCACGGTCACCTTCAGCTTCTGCTTGGTCTCCTCCGAGATGCTGCCTTTGGGGGAAAGCAGGGTAGGGGTAGGTGGTGTGACGGTGATCTCAGGAGGGAACTTGGTGGTGGCCGAGGGGATCACCAGCTTTGGCATGTTGGGCAGGAGGCGGGATTTGGCCCTGCTGGACTCAGTTTTGCCTTGGTGGCTCTCAGGAGTCTGGGTACTTCCACTGCTGGGGATCTTGGTGCTGGTGGCTGTTGAGAGACCTCAGAGTTGGAGTTCCCTTAGCCTCCTTAGTCTGCCTTTCTCTTCTCTGCTAAGAACTCAGTTTCTTCTACAGAAGTCAAGAGGGCCTCCACACCATGGGTGCCTTTGTTGACTGTCAGGGTCCCAGGCTCATCTCTGTTGCAGACCCTGGAATGCTAGGCTTGTACTTGCAGCTAGGAGCAGCCTGGGCTCATAGGAGCACCAGTGGACTTTAGTGGCTGGGATATCCCAGGGATTCTGAAGGGTCCCCAGCACCAAGACAACACAAAACCGTTGTATCTTCTGAACTATTTCATTCCAAGTAGGGGTTACAGGCCGGCCCCAGTACACACTTTCTTCCATTCTGGGATGAGTAAGGAACGGTGTCTCCTGGAGCCTGCAGGCAGGCAGTCAGGGCCATGGCAGACTGCGGATCTGGAACCTGGCAGCCTCCTGGGAGCTGCATGAACTGGGAGCAGCCCAGCTGTCCTGGCATGGCTCCACATTCTTTTAGCCTCATCTCTTTAAAAGGAGTGGGAGCTGATCCAGAGCCCTGCCTGGTCTCTGTGGGCTGGCGCCATGTCTTTCCCTCTTGAGTGGTCTGTGGGAGACCTGGCCAAGAGGTCTCCAGGGGCCTAACGGGTAGAGTAGCTGACAGAAATAAGGGAGGATGTGTCTGTGCTCTGTCTCGGTGCCCACAGGGACACCTCAGTGACAGAGCACAAACCCCTCCTCTTACAGTACTGCCCCTCTGGGCTCTGTAGTTCCACAGGCTCAAAGACTCCACCCCAGTAGGACCCTTCTGTGGAGCCAGACTCCAGCCAGGCTCATCCTTCCTCTCTCATGTGCTCGGTACTTCCCTGTCTATCCTCTGTGGGGCAGTCCACCATGCCTGTCTGTCATCTGTGTGCAGCCTAGCCGGAGCTGGTACTGGGCTGCTCCGAACTGGCCTTACCTTGGCTGCAGGTGGGCTCAGCTCCTGTCTGGCAAGCAGCCTCCACTGGCCAGCAGTGCTGCTCAGCCAGGGGGCCTGTGGCAGTCATTTTCATCTGGTGACTGTGCCGTGGTTCTTGAGGTGAAAAGCTGGCACCCTCTGTCACTTCTGACACCTCTTCTCCCTCTATGGAGACACAGGCCAATTATAGGTAACATTGCCATTCCCTGGAGCAAGTCCCCCTTCCCCAGCACCCATGTTTCTGTGCCAGGCCTTGCAGGCCCTGACTATGCCCTAGGACCTATAACAGGGGAACGTAGCTGACTATGGGACAAGGTGACACTCTATCTCCACAGGAGCCAGGGACCAGCATGCCACAGGCAGGTAATTTTAAGAAATGCATCACACCTTAGGTGGACTGTGTCTGTGTCTGAGCAGCAGGGCCTGACATAACTAGAGCCATAATCAGAGCCCTCCTTGGTCTTCATGGGCTGGCGCCATGTCCTGAATGACAATCTATGGGAAACCTGGCTAGGAGTCTTGAGGGGGCTGTGTTCTAAGCTGCTCACAGGGACATAGCTCTTGGACCTAGGTAAGATACCGCTATGGCTGTCAGGAGTGGGCTTATGTGTAAGGGTACCTATCCCTCCTCTGGCTCACAGGAATGGCGAGTAAAAACCACCAAAGCTGTCAACTAAGACCAAAGTAGGCAGAGAACACGAGGGTCACTGCTGGGCGCAAGGCAGGGGCTTGGAACTGGTCAAGTCTGGTTGGATGGGACTAAGGACAACAGCTGTACCCGCCTGACCAGTTAGGATCGATCTCCCGCCTCCTTCAAGTTCAGTGGTCTTGCAGGTGGCTCCTTCCTTCCTGCTCACTCAGCTCTTACCCTGCCTCTGCCAGGATCAGCCATGCCCTTCCTCCAGCAGGGAAAAGGCAGGGCCCTGAGTGCCATGAACCTGTCCCACCTGAGCCTCCAGGGTCCAGAGGTCTCCCTTTTTCTATCTATTTAAAGAGGAGTTCTTGCTATTGATCTCAGGATAAAATCATGGCTTATCTGTTTCAGCCTCCAGAGGAAGGTACGTCCCACCACACCCAACTTGGAGTAGACGGTATTTCACCTGATCCGAGCCGCACCCTCTCTTGTCTTCAAGGCCTGGCTGTCTAGGTCATAGACAAACAATGGCTGGCACCTCAGGACTGCCCTGAGGCATTCCTAGCACCACCTCCCGTTTGCAGGGTGGAAATCTAGATATACGCCAACCAAGCTGCCTTCCCTGGGTCCTGATCCAAGGCCATACCCATCCACAGTGAGCAGCACTCCACCTGATGTAGCTGGCTGGCTTAACAGGGGTTTCCTGAGCAGCAGAGGTGGAGGTTAGGACACACAGATAGGGGGAACAAACATCTGGCTTAGAGTTGGGGGCGGAGACAAGGATGGCTGTGATTAGCTGGAGGCCAGCCTGGACTTAAGACCCTATTTTAAAAGCCAAAGCCAAACAAAACTTCCCAAAGGCACTACCTTTCTAGACGATCTGGATCAACAGGGCTGACTTCCCTGAGGTGGGCCAAGGTGCACTCTGGGTAGGATGAGTGAGGGCTGCCCTCAGTGCACCTGTGTCAGGTGGCTTGCTCTTCCTTTCTTCCTGCAGCAGCAGCCCCAGGTGGCCAAAGTCCCCCTTATTTACTATTCACGGTCTTCAACTGTAACAGCAAACACTGCGGGGAATTTAGTTCTATTTCCAAATACCCGAAGTGCAGAGGATACTTAAAACAAAACAACAACAACAACAAAAAACTGGCCAGGTGGTGGTGGACTTTCATCCCAGCACTTGGGAGGCAGAGGCAGGTGGATCTCTTGAGTTTTAGGCCAGTCTGGGCTACACCGAGAGAAACCTTGTCTCAGAACTAAAACAACAAAACAAAAACTGGTCATGGGATCACACAGGCCTGCTTCAGGACCACATGGAGCCCAGGCTTTCTTTCTAGAAGCTTCCAGTCAGACATAGGGGAAGATACTTATTAAGTATGGCCACCTCTTCCCCTCACTAGGGCTATGCTTGCCACTCAGGATGCCATTAGAAAAATATTCCTGCTCTCTGGAGTAGATTTAAAGCCAGGCACCAGGTCTGTGTGGGTTGTCCTGGGAGGCTTGGGGCTTGGCTCAGGTTTCCCCTGGACTCTCAGGACCCAGACCGAGCAGCAGGTCATTCTGGCCCCTCCATACTGTTTGGGGCAATCCCTTTCTACTTGCTGTCCTATTTTCTTCACATGAAAGTTTCAGGGAAAAGGGACTCTCCTTCATTAAGGTGGTGAGGGTTGGGTACAGGCTGGGGCTAGCTCACTCCACTGGGGCAGTGTGGGGGGGGGGAGGCAGAGCCACCAGGGTCTTTCAGCAGCTGCCCTCTGGGCTCTCCCATATGTACCTTGGGAGGGTGTCATGTAGGCATCTGTGCTCCCTGGTGGCTCAGTCTTCACTAAAGATCCCCACATATGTCTGTCAAGGGCGCTGTAAGTAGGCTGTACCACCAGCATCAACAGCAGACCCAGACACACTGCTACAGTAGCCTATCACAGCTGGGCAATCTAAGCACTGGTGAGGCACTCTTTCCATGAGGGCTCGACTAGCTCCAGAGATACAGGATGTGGGCCCTACAGACATGTCTGTTCCAAACTGGTCCCAATACCACCTCACAAGGCTCTGGTGATCATGGAAAATCCCCACAAACATGTGCTGATAAGGCAGGCTGCTCAGGGGATGAGTGTGCCTGGGCCTCCCTGGCAGGCCCAAGTGGGCCCACACTCTTGCTAAGGGCTGTTCCTCTCCACGTTCATTAGTGCTACTGTGGAATACACACAAAAGTAGGTACTCCTCCCCAGAGCTAACCTCCAAAAATAAGATGTGAATTGTAAGATTTTACTTGCTTGGAGGCAGCCAGCCAGCCAGTCAGCTTTCAAAAGTGGTCTAGCTGCTTATCTGCTGTGCCTACTCAGATAGACGGCCTCAACAGAACCAAGGGGAGAGGCCCCACTAAGAAAGAGAGGCTGTTACCCACTCAGGCAATCAGCCTATGACTTCAACTGCACAGGAGACTGTGAATTAGGAACATCCCACTCAGAACACTGGGCCTGGAGTCCCAGTCTTCAGATCCTCCCAGGTCATGGGGCACATGGGTATGGCCTTGGGTGAGGACCCAGGGAAGGCAGCTTGGAGGGTGTCACAGCACTGTGGGCATGACAAGTTGAAAGCAGACCGGGTCAATGGATTTGGGAAAATGCAGCATGGGATGGAGGTGCACAGGCTAGCTCAGTCAGGTGGAAACCCTCATTCCTTTCCATCCTGCAAATGGAAAAGGTGCTGGGAACGCAGCAGAATTCCGACACACTCCATGCTTCCAGCCATTGTTAGTCTATGACCTAGATAAGCAGAGGGTAAGACAACCTGAGGCCTGCGCCTATGTGACCCAGTAACAGCCACTAAGTTGTTCAGGCCCCTGAGCCTGTACTTTGAGCTTATCTGATAACATGATCAAGACAGCTGAGGGTGGCACCTAGAGCTTTGTGCATGCTCACCTGAGCCCAAACTGTTTTAAATGCCCTGTCCTGTGGCCTTCAGAGATTCCTTTGGAACCAAATGGTGAGTGACTGGTCCCTACCCTGGCACAATCCTTGAGGTAACTTGGGAAGAGCATCTGATCAAAACCCCAGTGCCTGCCACTGAGCCTCCAGAAGGAGCTGAGAAGGGCTCTTCCAACCCAGTCTCCAATCAGGCAGCATGGGCTAGGGGCTAGTTGCCTACTGAGCAGATGAAATGGGAGACGACACAGTCAAGGTCCCATGGCTGAAGGTGGCAGCTCTCAATGTGACCGGGAGGACAGGCAAGCCCTAAAGGATGGCTCCTGTTTGGGCAGGTGACCACGCAACTATGGAGTGTAGGACCTAGACCAGGACCTGAACCAGGAGAGAAGTAAAAGGGGAAGAGTGGTCTTAGCTGGACGTGAGCTAGTGAGGGAAGACCTTTGTTATTTCACAGTCAACAGGGAGCATGCCTGGGGGGTGGGCAGAGCCAGGCACAACCAACCACAAAGCCAGAGAAGTAGCTGCAGCAGCACAGAGGACAGTGCCTTGCCCGTACCCCTCCCATGTGCTGACCTGATGCCTTCTTCCTCCTAGGAAGGTTCTAGACCACGTCCTCTCTGTCATACTGGCCACTGTGTCTGGTGGCTCCTGATTTTCAGAAGGAATGAGGGTTTCCACCTGACTGAGCTAGCCTGTGCAGCTCCATCCCATCATAGATTTTCTTCACAAATTCATTGACCTGGCTCTGCCTTCAATTTGTCATGCCCACAGTGGGGACATGTCTGGTCCTGGACACTCCCTGTGGCCTTGGAGACTGCCAAGGTCAGAGCCTTCCCCGATGGCCTGGTCTGCACTGGTTCCCTTTCTACTACTTCTGACCTTGGGGCTCTGCTGGGGCAGCAGCTAGGACAATAGCAAACCCTTCAGTGGTGCCTAGTGCTCCCTCTCTTCACTCTTCCACATGTGGGCAGGACAGGAACAGGGGGCAGGAGCCACCAATGCTACTAGCAACTGTGACCTGGACTAGCAGCCAATAGCCCAGAGTTATCCTGGAGGGCACCCCACATGCTTCTTTGCCCATTCCATAGGGGAAGGATTTGTGGCATCTGGTAGAGGGGACTTGGCTCTGGGGAAGCTGAGAGTCAAGATCCCAGGTTTCCAGGTGGACTGAGATGGCACTTACCAGGACTCAGAGGGGCCCTGCTGGGGGTAGCCTCTGGCCTGTGTGGCCGGGGAATTCCAGGATCTGTGGACAGGTCTGGGGTAGAGGCTGATGCTGAGGGAGGGCAGGTGATGACAGCAGCCAATACAGGCTTGAGGTGGGAGTCACTGGGCCGCTGGAGAGCATCAGGTGCTGTGGGGTCAGGTACCGTGGGGACCACTGTTGCAGAGAAGAAATTCTCTCGGCTGTCCTTGGGGTGCTTGGGGGTAGTGGGTGCATCTCCTGAGGCCTGTGAAAACAAAGTGAGCAAGGTCAATGGGGGTACTACACTGCCACGTGCCAGTCCAATTCAGCCCCACAGGACACTTCATCTGGACCCTGGATGCCAACATCATATCTTGCATCATTCTGAGCTCTCTGGCACTGCCAACAAGAACCACAAACATGGGGCTGGAGAGATGGCTCAGCAGTTAAGAGCACTGACTGTTCTTCCGAAGGTCCTGAGTTCAATTCCCAGCAACCACATGGTGGCTCACAACCATGTGTAATGAGATCTGATGCCCTCTTCTGGTGTGTCTGAAATCAGCTCCAGTGTGCTTACATATAATAATAATAATAATAATAATAGTAGTAGTAGTAGTAGTAGTAGTAGTAGTAGTAGTAGTAGTACTAGAAGAAGACGTAGAAGTAGTAGTAGTAACCACAAACATTCTACCAGAACTCAACTGACACACAGCTGAGAGTCCAGTTCCTCCCTCTCTCGGAGACATCCACCCATACTAGCAGGGCCTCAGTGAAGACCTTTGGCTCCCTGTCCCTCCTCAGTGCTAGCCCGGGAGGAAGCTATTCACTTCTATCTCTATGTACGATATAGGGCCCAATCTTGGGGCTGTAGGAATGGTGAACCTGGGAGAGGGACTTTCTAAGGGCCACTAGCGGGCAAGTTCCAAGGGAAAAATTGAACGAGTCTATTCCCCAAACTTGAGAGTTTCAGTAGGAAGAACATGAAGCCTACTTCGACACTTGAGGGGATGCTATAGGTAGCTTTTCCCTAGAGAGGTGAAGCATGGGGAAAGATGCGGAGGCAGTAAAAAGTTCTCTGAGATGCCCCAAGGGAAAAGTGGAGCTCTATGTGGTGGTAAGAGGACCCAGGGTAACCTCAGGGGCACACCATTCCAGTACGGCCCGGGGAGGGAGTGGCAGGCCCTCGAGACCACTTGGCTAGCTCTTTTCTACTCTGGCTTTGTATCCCAGGAGGTGACCAATAGCCAGGCCTGACAATGCCTAGCGGCTTATCTGGTTCTTTCAGGGGCCACTGGCAGCAGCCTCTGCCAAGGACCCCAGTGGTGCTGATGTATGCAGGTCTTGGCTGCACGTAGTTCTCTTTGGCTCTGCCTCCTCCTCTAAGAAACAGGGCTCTTATTTGTCCTTAATCCCTTGTTAACACAGCACCAGTACAGGCAGGGCTCTCGCTATTATTTCCTGTATGGGTTCACCATTTCAGTCCCTGCAAAGTCAGATACAAGCTGGGCCTGGAGGTACATACTTGTAATCCCAGCATTCAGGAAGCTGAGGCAGAAGGATTGCCATTGAGTTACAGGCCAGCCCGAACTACATAGAAGTAGTCTATCTAGCTACATACAAGAAGTCTGGGGGGCAATAATCAAGTGGTGATGTCTGCTGGCTGGTTGGTCAATCCTGCCAAGGACTCTGATCCTCACCTAGGAGGCTGACTACACCTGCATGCTCAAAGATGAATCCCCAGACTTCCTTAGATCTAGAGTCTGGGCAGTGTTGATGACCTCATGCTCTATTCTACTACTAAGAGGAAGCCTGTCTGGACCCCTAAGATAGATACCTGCCAGCTACTGGGACTTCTAGGACAAGGTACCCTAAAACACCTGGGCCACCCCTAGGATGAGAAGCTAGACCAGCAATGACATGGACAATGAACCATGACCACTAACAAGAAGGCTGCTTTGCCTTTTCTGAGGTAAGACAAAGGCACCCTCTGACCTGCCGGCTCTCAAGGCTTTGGGAGGGTGTGGCTCTTCATCCTGTTGGGCCCACGCCCCTCCTCCCAAGTCTTGGCAAGATTAAACATGAGCACTCCCCTCACCCCCATTTTTAAGACAGGACCTCTCTATGTAGACTAGGTAGGCTTCAAACTCACAGTGATCCACTTGCCTTTGTCTCCCAAGTGCCAGAATTAAAGGTGCACACCTCATCTGGTCATCAGGAGCTCTACCTTACAGGGCTTCTCCCAGTCCATCCCAGGAAGGTCTGGCTCTCACAGCCACCCAACATGCCTGCCTTTCCTACCATCTGGAGATCCTGGGATCTTCACTTGCCTATCAGTACCTGGACACCCTGGCTTGGAATGAGCCCCTGGTCCCTGTTATACTCAGTGTCCCCATGTCACTGCCTGCCTGCCTCCACCCCATGTTCCTGGCTGTTTTGA
>JADRCH010000082.1:8984975-8996528 GCA_019843965.1 Rhynchomys soricoides
CTCCACCCCATGTTCCTGGCTGTTTTGATCCTAGTTAGCCCGGTTCTTTATCAGTCACAAAGGTAAGGAGGCCTTTCCTAGCTGAAGCCAGATGGCTAGATGCTGTCCTTCCCACTTATGAAGAAAGCCAAAGCATGGCTCCTTAGGTCACACATGTATGTCTTGAGTCCTGTCAAGACACTACCACTTTGGGGTACTGACCCATTATCTGGAAGCCTTCCTGCTCCTCCACCTTGGGCCCATGATGATCATAGGAAGCACTTCAGGGCAGATTTGCTTCTGGGCTAGCAGTACAGGCCTTGGTGTGGGACAGGATCAGCATGATGAGCTGGCATGTGCTGGGGAGTGGGTGGTGTGTGTGCGCGCGCGCGGTAAGGCAGCTTACCTGTCTCTGGGTAGCAGCCCCAAGATGGACCTGACAGAACTTCACAGCCTGCTCCAGTGCAGTCTCCTCGTCCACCTAAACAGAGAGATGTCTAAATTAGGGAACTTGGGCCACAGTATCTAATCTGTTCCCTTACCTGGTATATTAGCCCAGCCCAAGAAGGGGTGGGTCCCCTACGTGGACTATCCCCAGTGAGGACCACACCTAGCACCCGAGCCTGTCATCCAGGCCAACGGTCCATGTACCAGCTGCTTGTGTCAGGACTGGTCCCAGGCAACCCTCAGGGCACTTCAAGTTATTTGCTATGGTCAGTAGTTATTTATGTCTCAAGGGCTGAGAACTGACAGAGGCCTCGGGCCCTGATGAAGCTTTCAAATTCATCTGAGGACTGGGCTTTCGTGGTACATGCTTTTAATGTCCGGAGTAGGGAGTCAGAGGCCAGCCTGAGCCACACAGCAAGACCCTATCTCAGTATAAAATCAAAGCAGCTAAGGCTCAGCTGCTTAAGTGGCTGGGTTCTGATCTACCTTTCGAGTGAGTTGTTGATTCCAGCGGGAGGTGCCTCCTGGAAACCCAGGTAAGATGGGCACTCTAAATGTACAGCACAGACTAAAAGCTAACACACATGGTGGTCACGGGGTAACCCTGAATAAGCAGGTATGACTTGGAGGAGAGAGCAGATAGTGTGGGAAACGCAGCAGCAGCAGCAGTTCCCGGGAAGTCCCAGGACAAATAATGCTAGCAAGGGAAGGGGGGCTCAAAGGTACCAGGGAGAACTGACCACGGACAGTCATTCCATCTGTATAGCTCACAAGTTCTGTAGATTCTTCCTATGGAGACAAATGAGTCTGTTTGTGGGGTGGGGATCCGGCAGACTGAGAAGGGTGGCAGATGTTGTGGGCTGCCATGCTTGGACTCATCCTAGCTCTGTTCCTTACACTGGGTATCACAGCCACCCATTTCAGAAGTGGCTCAAATATATCCAGAGGCCCCTCACAGTGGTCAGATGAGGGCTTCCATAATCCTGTACTGGACCTGTACCACAGTTTCGTCGTCTTTAAAGGATAAATTCACATTGTACACCTCATTGTTTTCTGTGTCTAAATGTACTGTTTACCAGAGAAAAATCTTAAAAATAAAAAACACAACCCCAACCTTTCCCCCAAAAAAGAAAATAAATAAATAAAATAAAATAAAAAAAACAAAAACCCACAAAGTACACAGTTTTAAAGCAGTGGGCATAATCCCTAACACCACCTCAGGGTGGGCCCTGATACATGTGGCCTCAAGAAGGAACCTCCTGGGAACAAAAGGCCCAGGCAATGAAGGGGTCTGCAGACAGATGCAGCCCTGGGGTCAGTGCACAGACTGCCCACCTGCTTGATGAGCATGTAAGTCTCCGACATGATCTTCTCGATGCGGCTCAGGTCATAGGCCATGCCCTTCTGGCCCTGCTGCCACACACGGTAGGCATCCAGCAGGAGAGTCTTGCCAGACTCTGTGTCCTCCAGGAGTTTCCTTTTTCGAGTAGGCCTTGGAGGTACCTCCTCAGAGTGCCCTGCTCCCCTGGCCCCCATGGTAGTGGGAGCAGCAGTTGTGGTGGGGGTGACTGGGGATGGCGCAAGTGGAGCGGGCTGTTGTCGGGTGCTGATGCTCAGCTCCTCTAGGGAAAGCTCAGCAGACCGGCTCTCGGGGCCCCGGTCCCTTGGGGGGCGGCCAGGCAACAGATGTGATGTCTGTTCCAAGTCTGGGTGGCGAACAGCAGCCTCACTGGTATCCATAGGTTCGGTGGGCCCCACCTGGGGACTCTCTTTGTCTTTTGGCTCCCCACCCTGGTCTGTGTTGTCCCTTGTGTCCGTGGCCACTGGCAACTGGTTGAGAGGGCCCACTTTGCCCCCTGGCTCAGGCCCTGGTCCTGAGCCATCAGCTAGAGGTAGCTTCTTGGGGTGTGGGAGGCTTTCCTGGCCATCCTCGGGATTGGCTTTGTGTGAGACATCGGTGGTCATCCTGGCTCCAGAGAGGCCACAGGCCTTGGATCCTGGGTGTTCTAACCCCTACAAGGAAACCAGACAAGTTACTGGTGCTCTGCCTGTATCAGAGCCTCCGTGGGTTCCTCTACCCAATGCCATTCTGGCTATGCACATTTGCCAGCTGACAAGACTGGGCCACACTCATGAGAAGTGGGCACTAGCCCAGAGACCCATTCTCCTCTGTTCCTCTGGCAGTTCCACCCCCTCACACATAAGCAGGTGTTGGGCAGTGGGACACTTACACATTGCTCCTGGATGGCATGGCCTGACTTTCTAGGAGCTGATATGGAGAGAGGACTTGTGTAGGCCATTAACTGTGGCTGCTGCAAAGACTTGCTACACCCTGGCCCTTATGCACAAGGCCTGGGGTGAGCTGTGGCAGGCTGACTTACCTCTGCGAGCTCACTCAGGGTGTCCTCCAAGACTTTCACAGTGAGGATGAAGGCGCGCTGTGCCAGGACCTGGCGGTCAGCATCTCGCAGATATTTCCTGCGGTCATAGAGAGGGACAGAAACAGTGGGACAGTGTTAGAGCCATACAGCACAGCTAAGTGATGAGTCAGCACCTTATTTCTGCCCCAGGAACACTTGTGACTGTGTGCCCACCTATTTCAGTCTGTTCCTCTAAAGTGCCCTTTGGACCTTATATTCAATAAGTCTCTGACTTGGTCCCAGTGGCTGCCCTGAGCCCTCTGAGGTACAGGTCAGCCAGAGGTCAGGGCTATGGTAGGCTAAGTGCTGGCTCAGGGAAGGCTCGGGGGCTAAGTTCCTCTCCCTCAGATTGGTTTCTGGGATGCTATGGTAGGCTAAGTGCTGGCTCAGGGAAGGCTCGGGGGCTAAGTTCCTCTCCCTCAGATTGGTTTCTGGGATGCTTATGCTTCATGGCCAGGCTAGCCCCGTGTCAGCTGTATTCCCAACCTCTACACATGGCAGTTGTAGCAGATACACTCTGTTCTGTGTCCCAGCCTTCTGGCCAATGAAGCCATAGTATCTGTTGAGGCCCAAAACCTCTGCTGCCCGCCTCCTCCTTCCCTGGGGGCCAGGGCTACTTTCAGAATGTCTATCCTTTACACCCCATGCTAGTTAGTGCCTCTGAGAGCCCAGGTTGGGCAGGAGGGATGATCTAAACATGGAGACTATCAGCTTGTGTCAGTCCAAGAGTGCTTAAGGCAGAGAGGTGGTGGGCTTGTGTTCTAGATACTAAGAGATGCCCCTCAGGAGTGAGGGGGGGCTGGGATTTTTGGACCAACAGACCTCAGAGTCAGGTGCGAGCAGTGGGGACAAGCCTGGGTAGAGGACGAGCCAGGCTGCGTGGGAGCTCACTCACTTGCCCTGGTCTGGTGTCCGCTGCAGCATGGAGGACACCTTCAACAAGGTGCTGTGGTCCCGGAGCTGGGCTAGAACCTTCAGTAGCAGCACAATGGAGCGGTTCATGTGCCAGGCAAAGCTGCCCGGCCGGTCAATCTCATCCACGGGGATCCGCCAGATGCCCTATGGGATGGGCAAGGACAGGCTAAGGGAGGTTGCCACCTCTGGCGCCTTAGGGACACCCTGCCTGAAGCCCCCTCAAGCCTGCCACTGTGCACAGGGCCTAGTTAGGGGCTTCTCAGCCCCTTCGTGTCAGCCAGAGGAGGATAGGAGCACAGCCCCCTCTACCTGTTCCCTTTACATCCATGGCAGAGGTTTTGTCAACATTTTCCCTAGTTGAAGTCATACAAAGTGGGCTGCCTCAGGCCTTTCCTTCTATGTAGTTTATCCCACATGCTTACTGGACCTGCTTCCTATGGTAGCTGTCACACAATGCTCACACTTCTCTGTACAGGCACTGTACCAGGAGGCAGGAACAATTCCCAGGGGAGGAAGTACTGAAGCAGAGGACTGCTGACACTCTCACAGCTGCAGGTGACAACCTCCTGCAAGACTCACTTCCCTCAAACCCTGCTCCCAGCTACATCCAGGAAGTCAACTGCAGCCCTGAAGACAGCAGGCCCAACACCTGTTTTTATATATATATATATATATATATATATATATATATATATATATAAATAAATAAAATCAGTTTGCTCTGGTAGCCTCTCCTCCCGCTCTCTTAGTCCACATCTAACCACAAGGCATTGCCCCCTACCCGCCTCCATTCATCACCACCACCCTTGCAGGATCCTGTGACAAGGATGGCACCTGACATCCACTGGGGTGTTGAGGTTTGGTCTTTTGCTATGCTAAATACTGGTTGCTCCCAGAGACCACACATAGACCCAGGTGATGCTATGCAACCCGACTCCCAAGTTATCCCTGACTGGTGAATAAAGATGCAGACAGCGAAGCTGGGCAGAAGAGACATAGGAAAGGTTTAGGGCTCCCGGGCTTGGGGTCAAAGAGAAGGGAAAAAAGGAGAGAGAAGCCGCCATGGGGTAAGAATCTTAAAATAATGGCCGTGTGGGTTGGCTAATTGGAGTTAAGAGCGCCCTGACGAAACATGGCAAATTATTTAATAGGATTATTGGCTGGGAAATAGACATAATCACATAGAAGATAGATACCTGCCCAGCTCATGTGCTGATTAAGGCTTATTATAAAGGTTGTGTGTGTCTTTTTATCCAGGAACTAAATGGTTATAGATAGGGTAGAAACCCTGGATTGGGAGTAAATATTTTCAACAACACTGGGGTCCATCAGGGTATAGGGGTAACATGGATGCCAGAGGGAAGGGGTGGTGTGTGAACACTCAGGAGACCTGTCTGGAAGAAGCTGGCAGATCCCAGTGAGGTCTCTGTAGTCAACCCCCCGAGAAGCTCCAGCTAGCAAAGGCCCTGGATCTTGACAGGCTAAATTATGGGGTTTCTTGGTCTCAAGTGCCAGTCACAGGGATTACAGTAACATCCACGTGGAGCTCTGTTCTCATGGCCCCTCACTGCCTATTAGTGGTCCACGTACAGAAGTATAAACCAACACTAGAAGACTGGGGGGATGGGGGAAGAGGGAGGGCAGGGCATCTTTAGCCCTCAGCTGATGAGGGAGGTCTGGAGAAGCTTAACACCCTTAGTCCTTAGCCCCACAGTCTCCATCCTGGGCTTCAGAGAGGGCCCACCTAACAGGCTAGGGAGTGAGAACACCCATATCCAGGGGAACACACACAATCACATACTCCTCACATGTATGTCTATAACAGCTTATACAAAACCACACAGGGTGCACTGTGCGCGTGCATGCGTGCGTGTATGTGAACATCATACACGGAGTTCTCACTCACACGGCTTTCCACAGTTGTGCCATAGATAAGAGCTCAGAGACAAGACCTTTTTTGAGCCACAGACTCGAGTGGCTACCCCACAACTTTGAGGGAAAGATCTTTGTGGGTATTCATAGGGAAGCCTCCACACCCGTATCAACCTCTACAGCTGGCTGCAGCAGCTCTTCAGTCTGCATGGTAGGGAGAGAGGCCTTGGGTCACCCTGAGGCCTGGGTGTGGCCAGATGCTCTCCTTGATCTCCACATCTTCTCCCTCTCCTTGGAGAGGCCTAGAGTCAACCTAGCTTCAGAGATGTCTCCCCACTTTCTGTGCAAAGTCCTAGATGAGCCCGGTTAGTCACAGGATACTTTTCTCCAGACCTGAGAATGGCAGAGGGTCTGCCCAACTTCTCAGAGATGCATTCAGAGCCAGGTGTGGGGGCTCACACCTTTAGTTCTCGTACTCGGGAGGTAGAGGCAGGCAGAGCTCTGTGAGTTTGAGGCCAGCCTGGTCAGCAGAGCAACTTCTAAGCCAACCAGGGCTACACAGAGAGACCCTGTCTCAAAACCCAACTCCTTTCGACCCCATGCTTTACATTTGCTCTTGTGAACTGTTGTGATTAGAACGGGGAGGACGTCCGTCCCTCTAGGAGCAGTTAGAAGCAGGGGGAGTGGCCCTGCTCCCCAGTGTTCATTTCAGCCTCCAAGCCAGTAATGCTGGAGTACAGACACAGGGAGGGAGGCTGAGGAAGAACAGAGAGGGTCCCCAGGGCCTCAGCTGAAGGTGGTTGGGTTCCAATGCCCATCTACTCTGGATACTAGCATGCTAGCTCTCATATCAGTTATACACACTGGAGCTAACCAACACTGCTGGTAGCTAGTGTCAACTCTGGTTACAATGAAAGATACAGAACAGGTATCTTTTCTATATGGCATTCGGCTGCCCCTCAGGGACTGAACCAACATCAACTGGCACCAGGGCCTTGGGTGTGCTAGACACATGCTGTTAAATCATTGAGCTCCATCCATCCATACACACACACACCCAGGGTGGGTTTTGAACACTTCATCAACCCAGATTAATTATATCGGTGTGTACCAAGTCAGGTATTGTTGGTGTTTTTTAAATTTTCTACCTCACCTGCCTCTAACTTGCTTGCGTCCTCTGGACTGACACAAGAATCACTGCACAGATTCTATGCACGTGAGCCGCTGTTTCTGTCCTTCCTCATCCTCTGCCCAGCCAGCTCTCCTAATGTTTTTCCCAGGCCCAACTGTGACATCTGGTCCCTCTTCTCTGAAGCTCCCTGGCTTGCTGTTCTGTAACAGTGGAGAGGACTCGAGACCAGCCTTTCAGATGATGGCTTTGGGGCTGGCAGGGTGTCCTGGCTAGGGTTGGTCTGCTTTAGCTCTAGGTTCTGAGGGGCCTGACACAAACTTGGCAGAATAGGTGGGGCATCCATCTTGAGAGCTTTCTGCCTCCCATTTTATTGGGTACAGGTTCTCTGTGCCAGGGACTCCTAACTACCCCACTTCCTGAAAATTCCCATGTTCAACTGTGTGGGACAGGTAAGAAACAACCGTGTTCATAGCAAACAAACCTCTTCCAAGCTCCATGGAGAGCATGGGAACTGCACAAAGATAAACTGACTCTCCCCTAAAAGGCAGCCAGTGCCAGGGGTAATGTGAAGGTTCTGCCCAGTGTTCACTGAGCACAGCCCACCCAGCCACAAGAAAGCTATCACACCATGAAAACATGAGCTACCCATACTAAACTGTGTTTGCCACATGTAGGGGATGGGTACTTGGCAGATGTGAAGGCACAGGAGGCCAGCACTCCTGTAAAGGCTCTCATTCCCAAGCTGAGAATTGATAGCACAGCACCACAGTCACCTTTCCAGGCAAGGGTAGGGAGGAGGAAGAGGAGGACCCAGCTCCTCTGGGGGCTATACAGGCCTATCAGGCAGGTGAAGCACATGACTGCAATGGAATCACATTCAGTACTAGGAGAAGAAGAAAACAACGTAGGCCAAAAGTTCTTGAAGACACCTAGTTCCCAACAGGAAAGAAAGGTCTGTCAGCAAAAGTCTCTTGTCACGTTTCCAGTGCACTGTCCACCTCAGCTCCCTTTATAACATAGCAGCACCTGTGCTATAAAGGTGCCTGCTCCAGCTTCATTCTGGCCTTCTCCTGACAGTTATGCTGAAAAGACACACTTGCTGAGCAAGGTCTGGTTCATTCATTCCTCATGTTCATTCACATGTTCCACAAGACTCTTGAATTTACTGGGTACCACCTCCTCCCTGTTTCCTGAACAGGCCCCTTCTCTTCCATGGGCATACAGCTAGTAAGTAAACTCCTAGCAGGAGTCCTTGGGAATAGTGCTTTGTCCTCTCAGCATGGGGCTGTAGACAGATGGAGAGAAACCTGGGGAGGTGGGGGTGGGGTTCCCGTGGCACCGAGCTGGACTTTGGAGATAGCTGTACTGAGGAAGGACAGAGTCATGAGCCAGCAGGGTAGAAAACAAGCCAACTACACCTTCTGCCTGAGCTGAGCAGAATCTGGCTTCTGTGTTTACAGCTCCAGGATGGACTGAGCACAGCTCTCTCCAAAGGGGGCAAACTAGAACTCACCTTCCCCTAACTGCTCCACCAAGCCCACTTCCAGAGAAGGTGTGGGGGGCTCTCAGGATGAATTGGATAGACACCTGTTCTGTTCTGTCTCCTTCACCACAGCCCACAAGGGAGAAGGTGTGGGGCTAAGCAGAGGCTGCACAGCACCCAGCCGAGAGCCCAGAAGAGAAAGGCATGGACTTCTGGCAGGTGTTAGGGAGAAGCCAGAGTGTGAGATGAGCTAGGCCAGCACGGAGGATGTGAGCAGCAGGGCTCCTATGTGAAAGGAGGCCTAGTGGGAAGTAGATGGAAAAGAGCCTGCAGAGGCGCTCATGCCCACAGCTCTGAGGGACAGGCCAGAACAGGAATGCACAGCTGAGAGCAAGCAGCATCTCGGGAGTCAGAGCATCAGGATGCTACAGGAGTCCCTCTGTAGAACTATGCTTCCACATACCTACAGGCACACACTGTCTTTAATCAGCCTCACTGGATTCCTGGGTTGTGGTATCCCCAAGACTGGGCTCCCTGGTGGTCAGTGTGGCTGGGGATAATCCTTGCTCAGAGTACTGTGCTGCAGGCAGTTGGGCCTTCCCAGCAGCCCCAGAGTACTTCCAAACACCATTTTGTACTCAAGTGTCTCCTACATGCCAAGTACTTCACTGCAAGCATCTCAGCCCATCTCTGCTCCTTAGAGTGGTTCTGGGCTCCTTGATGACAGATGAAGTCACTGAAACACACACTAACAACTGAATAATTTATGGAGTCCCAGACTGTGGGCTGAAGGTTGGACACAAGTTCCCAAACCCTCCCCCCCAGCCTGCTGTGTCCTCTCACTACTGTGGAGGCAATGGGGATTCCTTCAGGAAAAATACCCCAAGGAGGATGGGTCTTGGGTATAAGGAGCTGGGGCGTGGTCACTGCTCTGAGGGTTTCTGAAGCCTTTCTCCGGAGCAAAGAGCTGCTCTCTCCCTTGGAGGTAGTATGTAAGCCTGTGGTACACTCAAAGATGCTCATGTACTCACAATGGCCTGGAGAGCAGTGTGGGAGGGAGGGTAGGCTTGGCCAAGAGGCTGCTGAGGCGTTGCCTTCCACTAATGGCAATTTTGGTGTGTAGAACACCACAGAGGGAGCAAACAGCAGTGGCTCCTATAGGCATGGAGCACTCTGCCTGGGTAAGGCTATGCCTCTGCTCCCATCTCATAATGTCCCCACATCCTGTGGTCAGGGGGAGCATATTCCCAAGAAGACCCAGACTCCTCTTCTCCCTCTCTTCTCAGAAGCCTGCACCCCCCGATATGGGCCTCAGTGTGGTTGGAAGAGTTCACACACACCCTTCCAGACCTGAACACCTGACTGGATGGCTGCTGAACCAAGGCCTGTTTACTCAGCCCGAGCCAACTGTCCCAGCAGGCAGAGACCACAGATTCAAATTTAGATCCGGTTCTCCCAGCATACTTTGTAGTAACAGCACAGCCTGTGGCTATTCTGAGATTTCTGCCTGTCTCAGACCCTCCATGAACCCCTTTCCTCTCTACAGCACCAAGCACCTACACAAGGGAGCGTGCCCAGAAGGCCTGGGAAAGCCAGAAAGGAAGAAGCTGAGGGAAGGAATGGTCTAGACAGAGCAACCCTGGGGTGGAGGGGGTGGGGGGGAGCGGGGCGCAGTTTCACACTGGCAGAGATACCCCAAGATACCCAATTCTCTTCCCCAGAGAGTGCAACTTAGTTTAGATGATCTGCTTAACGATGTCCAATGGGAGCAGACCAGGGAGCAGGGGTCTGTCTTCCTCATCCGAAAGCCTCTCCTCATGGTCTAACTTCTAACACTCCCCAAGGAAGGAGCTGGCAGGGTTTTGAACCACGTGTTTCTTAACCAGCTAAGAACCAGCAATCCTAGCACACAGTAGGCATGGCCTACAAGGCTTGCTCACAGGCAGGGTGGCTGGCCGCTGGCTGATGTCCCTCCACTGGCAGCACAGGTGCTTCACAGAGCCCACTGCAGGAGACGGCCTTCAGCCTTGTCCTGCCAGGGCTTAGTTGCTTTCTCCAGCTGTTTCTTGCTGCCACACACAGGACAGATGTGATACTTGTTCTGATTTGCCATCCTCAGGGTCACGCCCAGCAGGCACCAGGCCAAGCAGGAGGGCAGAGGAGGGAAGATCTCATCTGGGGACACCTAGAAAGGTTATAAAGGAGCCACCTGGGTACCATACAGACGAACTGAGAAGGAAAAGACAGCACTTGAGGAAATCCAGGACACTGGCCTGAGGGAACAGTTGGGCTACCAGGCAGATGGGAGGAAACTTTCCCCTCTCCACTTACCCAGCTCCCCATTCAAGGGGTCTGAGTCTGCGGGGTGGGGTGGGGTGGGGTGGGCTCTACCTGGCCAGCTGCTCACCAAGACTGCCTCCAGTTCTTGACCAGTGTCTAAGGCCTCAGCCTTGGACACGGCAGTTGTCCTGGCACAGCCCCGGGACACTGAGCTGTTAGAGGAAGGAGGGCAAGTGGGCAGATAGGGCTGTACTGCTTTTGAGGAGCTCATGATCTATGGGGTAAAGTCTAGCGGGTGGAGGCTCCCAAAGCCCCTGAAGAAAAGGGAGCCCACCAGCACGAGAACCAAGGAAACAAGGATCGTACACATCAACCATGGAGCCTTCCTGCAAACTCAACAGAAAATGAATGCTGAGTCAAAAATCACAAAACGTCAGCTCCAACTCCCTTAACGGAGGGGTGTGGGGCGACACCCCACCCATCCAGGAACGAGTATGAACGAGAGGCTGGTGTGGGAAGTAAGAGGCCAGAGACTCTGAATGGTGCCTGGGGTAAAGCAAGAGGAAACAGCAGTGGGAGGCTGTGCCTCTGCTTCGAAGATAGGAATGAGAAACAGGTAGCTGGGGGGGTGGGGGGAGGGGCAACTTATTTGGAGCCAGCCCTACAACTTGGGGTATCCTGAGCCCAAAGAAGCATTTCCCATGTCATCAAAAACATCTCCTTGACAACAACCACAGAATCCTTTATCCCACAGTACATGGGCTACAGGTTGACATCTGAGCTAAAGTTTTCAGGGTCATTATTTAGAATATTGGATTGGAAAAAGTAATAGGCAGGAGGGGAAGCAGGTGGATCCGTGGGGTGGGGCCTGGTGCCTCAGCTGATACAGTTGGGGGACAGCCCATGGAACAATGAGTGAACAAAGCTTTCTAGAATAGCATACTTTTAACAACCCTATTCACTGAAAACAGTACTGAGAACCCCTGAGAGAGAGAGAGAGAGAGAGAGAGAGAGAGAGAGAGAGA
>JADRCH010000082.1:8996628-9012527 GCA_019843965.1 Rhynchomys soricoides
AGAGAGAGAGAGAGAGAGAGAGAGAGAGAGAGAGAGAGAGGTTGGACCTATCCCTCTCCCTGTGGCCCTTGTAGGGACTGGAACAACAGTGAACAGAGAGAGAAAGACGGCTACCATAAAAGCAGAAGACATAGGGTGTAGGATCAGGTTGCTGCTAAGAATGAGCTTTTAAGCAATGGGGAAACGGCCCCTCAGCAGGGTAGAGCTCAGCAACTCCCCCCTTCCACCCTAGAAAGCACACAACCCTGTGCCGACTCCAACACAACCTCAAAATTAACAACAAAAGACAAGCACAGTGATATGGCATCCTCCAGTCATGGGGTAACACCTGTCGCCCATTAATGGTCACAGACCACTCACACAAGACTACCTGGAGAGGTGTGTCAACAGGGAACTAAGAGATGCTCCCAATGTCACTCAGTCCCTGGGGCTGACAAAGTCTCTCAGGGCAAACAATTTGTAGGTGGCTGCCCAGCTTCCCCCACATCAGATTTCACTCTCTTGTTCTGAGAAGACTAGCTCCTTTGTGAGTCTGCAAGCAGCAGGAAGCCAAGGCTACAGCACAACTCTCCCACCAGTGCGTTATCACACCCCATTTGTCCCCAGGACCGAGAGCATCAAGGATGCTGCCAGTCAGCTGGGTAGCACCCATGGCCTCATGTACTGATGGCTCCTTCTGGCACCTCCTCCTGCTCAGGAGATTTGGTGTTGGAGTCCAGGACTGCTTTCTAGGTAGGTACTACTCATTCTTCGGATGCCCTGAGGAGAGAGTGGCCCTGCAGCACTTCTGCTCCATGCTAAAGATGGAGGGAAGGAAGCTGGGAGCCCTTCCCTCCCCTGCAAGCCCCAAACCACTGTAGACAGAAGTTTCTTCAATGAGCACCTCAGAACCATATGGATGGCAATCTGTGGTCTCAGTACAGTGCGGCAGCTGTCAGGAACACCCCCGGTTCTCCCTCACAAGGTCCTGGCTGTCCAGGAAGGGCTACTGAGGGCAAGGGATTCCCCCTGCCATTACAGGTAATGAGTCCTCAACAGACACAGGCAGGGGCTGGGGAAGCCTGCAATTTGCCTGCAGCTGGCGTCTGACGTTTCCAGCCTTTTCTGCCAAATGAGACATCTCATGCACTAGGTCCCCTCCCCTCCCCTCCCCCCTCCTGGGAAAGCAGAACCGACAAACAACTGAGCTTGGGGAGAGCCTGGCAGCCAGCCCTGCCCCCAAGTGCCTGCAGAACTAGCAGCGCCCCACGCCCAGCCCATAACGACCCTTACCCCAACCCCTACCCCTCCTCCTACTCTTGAGTGCTGAGTGGCTAGGACCCCAGGCCCCATGTTCCGAGCCGGACCGCACTTGCAAAAAGCGCTGGCACCATCTTCCCGCCCCCGTACAACAGCTATTTTTAGCTAGGGAAGCACCGTGCCCGGGCGCCGCTGCCCATCCCGCCCGGCGGCCCGCTCACCATCCCCGAGAGCGGCACCGCGCAGCTTTTCGTCAGCGCCTTCTGCCGCGAAGTTGTTGCAGCTAGTGGCTTTCGTTTTCGCAGGCGCACACCCACGCCTGGGCTCCGGCCCCGGGCTTGGTCGGGCTGGGCTGTCCTGGGTTTGCTGGGCGGGCGCAGTACAGACTTCACCAGCGCCAGCCGCCCCCGCGTGCCACTACCTAGGCAGGTCTGGCCTCCCACCTGACGTTCGGTAGAACGCCAGCCCAGTCCGGGCACGGGGGGCACCGCACCCACCGTCGGCGACTTCCTCTGTAGAGGCGCTGGGAAAACCGCGGCCCTCGGGCTTCCTGCTACGCCCCGGGTGGGGGCAGCTGCCCGAGCCCACCCGGGGGGAACTTAGCGCAGAAAAGCAGAGAGCCAGGCAGGCAGAGGTGAGGTGGTCGTGCAGCCCTGGTCCCAATCCCCGCCCTCGGCCGCAGGCAAGTTCCTACCCGCCGGCTCCCCCGTGGCATCTGTGCAGGAGAGCTAGTGCGGGCGCCAGGCCATGGCCGCGGAGGCTTGCTCCTCACTTGCGGCGGGCCAGGGCGGGGCAGACAAGAGCTGGACGGTCCCCCCGCAGTCGGCAGTCGCTTGGCAGTATAACTGACTTTTGCCAGCCAATCCTGGCGGGGTCCTCGGCCTAGCCACCAGGGGTTCAGGCTGCCCACCGGCTGAGGGGTATCTAAGTACACTGCCCTTGCTTGGCACAGGAAACTGTGGGACTGGGAGGTGAGTTTGGGAGGCGGGATGGCAATGGCCAACGACAGCAATCTTTCATCTGCAACGGGGCTCCAATGTGAAGAGCACCCTTCCTCCCTTTGTGCCACACAGTGCCTTGTGGAGGACAGAATCATTAAGTTGTAGGAGGGCCACACTCGAAGTGTCAGTCGAGACTAGAATGAAACTTCTGGAGTAACATTCTCAAAGAAAGCACAACAAAGATGTCATGGTCTCCAGCGAGCTCTCCAGAGGGAAGCCATCTATTTTCTCACCAGGTATGCAGCTGGGTCAGGTAAATGAAGACCATCCCCACCTCTGCATTTCAAGAACAGGTGCCCAACTCCTGTGAGCAGCTTTGCAGAGTCCAGGGAAAGGTAGTGAACTTGTTCTATAGAGAAGGGCTGAGAAGGGAAACGGTGCTCTAGGGCACAGAATGGCACCTACATCATTGATTGGCATTGGGCATCTTCAACCTAGTGAGGCAGACTGTACAGAACTATCATCCAATTCCTGGCTCCTCTTCCTGCCCAGGTGGAAGGAAACACGAAGGAAGGGACAGAAGATCCTGCCTCCACACATTTCCCTTTTCACACCAGGGCTCTGAGCCCTTGCCACACTCCTGAAGGTCTCACCCACCTAGTCAGTCATGACACTTAACCTACTCCTCGAGCTGGCTAGTTTCCATTTGCCTTACTTTCTGCCCACCAGCATCCTGAACAAGTGTGGATCTAGCCCTCCTCTCAACCTAGAGAATAAACCAGTTTTCTACCCTTGGAAGATGACTTTCCTGCTGTTGCTGGGGACATGGAAGAAACGACCTGGACTCCTAGAGGTTCACTTGCATTTACTTACACACGCACGCACGCACGCACGCACAAGCCTTCTTCAGACTCTGAGGACAGGGGCTTCAGATTCATGTGTAGTATCCCACAATGCTACTGGTTGTTGACAGACAACACAGTGGGAAAAGGTTCGGAGAGTGTGAGCACTGGTACAGTCACACAGCTGTAACACTGGTGCCAAAATGCCACTTGTATGTCATGTAACTCCTGACCTCACTTCATACTCCTTCTACTTCGTGAAAGATCAAGTCAGCCCAAAGGAAACCAAGACATGTGCTCATCACCTTCAGCCAGGCCAGGAAGAAGATGCATGATCAGTGTTGTGTATGACTGTCTGGAAGGCAGTATCCAGGCCTCCAGGCCCACCAGTAACACTTACTCTCCAGAGCACGCCTGCCCTGCCATTGACAGCTATCTCACACACTGGGCTCCTGGAGAAGGGTGCTGAGTGGCCTGAAGGCCCAGCAACAGAGAAGCCTATGGTACACAAAAACTCAAGGGGTCAGGGGTATAGGGTATGGGCTGCTGAGTCCTGAACAAGCACACTTTCAAGAAGGATATCATTGCACGAACATCTATTTCCAGCCCGGCTCCAAAGGCGTGGGCATTTGGATAACCTCGATTTTAAGGTAGGGTCTCAGTGTAGCCCAGGTCTCAAACTCAGGGCAACCTTTCTGCTTCAGCCTGACTGCTGCGATTACAGATGTGAGCCTCTACCTATCTTGCACTGGCCTCTTAAACCCCGTCTGTACACCATGTGATGTCCTGAGCTCCAACCCCTAGCTGTACCAATCCTCTCCAGAGGCATCATCTCTAGCTGACCAGCAACAGCAAAGCCCCAGTGAGATAGTTCTCACAGGTCAGAATCCTCCTTGTTCCCCTCACCAGATGGATGCTTTTGAGTACATGCTGGAGTGTCAAGTGACAACCCCATGACAGAGGTTGACAGGCCTTGCCTACATTATATCCTTGAGAATTCTCTGGGCTTCAAAGAGCTTTGAGCTCCCTGGTACTTGTTAATAGCCTAAGCAGTACAATCCAGTGGGTTCTAGTTGCTCATAAAGCACCTGAATGTTGAAAGCTTTGGACCAAGCTGGGCTGTGGTGGTGCATGCCTTTAATCCCAGCACTTGGGAGGCAGAGGCAGGCAGATTTCTGAGTTCGAGGCCAGCCTGGTCTACACAGTGAGTTCCAGGACAGCCAGAGCTACACAGAGAAACCTTGTCTCGAAAAACCAAAGGGGGGCGGGGGGAAGAAAGGTGTGGACCTCTTTCACTACCCTGAAGACAGCCACTCATCTACCTCAGGGCATCCTGAATGCCTCATGTTGGGGGCTCTGGCAGCTCTCTAGCAGCATGGAGGCTCAGGTGATAGGCCATCTTGACCAGTCTCTTCAGGTCTCCTTGGGAATGTAGACTTAGCCTCTAGCATACCTGGCCAACGGCATATGTAGGCACTCATGGCTCAAGTGGGGTTGGGCCTCTGGTCTTGTGAAGCTAAGTTCCAGGTGACAGAGCTGGACTGTGCCTAAGGTACCGCTAGCTGAGCTACCCAGGCAACCATGTGGCCCCAATGGTCTCTTACAGCTCTTCCTTCTCACCACCTGAGCCCTTGTAAACCTTCCAGTCTTTGCTGGTCCCTTTCTTGCAGGCTTTTACTTCGGTCACAAGGTGGAACCTCTATCATCCTTCTGAGCTGGACAAGAATGCTCCTTAAGAGTCCTATTTCCAGCCTTGCCATCACTCACCTGCCTCACTATTGTGGGGCAGTGGCTCTGTGTAACACTGGATCTGGCAACTTTCCTACTATGCACCTGACAGGCAGTTTTCTTCTTTAAGGTCCAGACAAAGTGAAACAGGCCTCCCTTCCCCAGGCACAGAGGCCCTAGGTCCCCCCAAAGCATGTAGTCTACTTAACTCTCTTGAGCTAGAGCGTTTGGTCCTGAGGAGCTGGTCCTGTGCTGTACGACTGTACAGTGCCTTGAGACGCCACTGTATCCAATGGTGCCGAGGAAGGACAGAAGAAGCCTGGGAAGACTGGCTCCGGGAACATCTCCAGGCTGCTATGTATGTGAGGGCTCTGCTCAGAGATTCCTGTTGCTGGGACTGGAACTGCATGTCCTTCAGGGGACAGCTATGCCACCACTCAGTCTGTGCGTCCTGGTATATATGTATGTGTACCTTCTGGGCACAAGGCCACTATTCCCACCAGCACTTTTGTTTTTTAAATGGAAAAGGCAATCCTCTACCTCAGGAGAGAAAAAGGCGAAACTCAGCCAGTCCCCAGTGCTCCTGTGAACTCTGAAATGGGTATGTAATGGGGCATGTCAGCCTAGTGGCACAGCAGACTACATAAAGACAATGACAAGGATGGGGTGGGGGCATGGTTGTAGTGAGGAAAGGGGCAGACAGGTTTACTAGACGGGGTAGCTCTGGAGACTTCTCTATGCAGAGGGATCAAAGAGAGGCAGCCCACTGAAAGGCAGTGAAGATAGCTGGGATCTTTAAGGGCAAGTGTAGTTACTGTGACAGGCTACATGTGGCAGAGGGTCTCGTATCTGGGTAGTGGGTAATCTTCACAGAAAGGAATGGGTTGCTGGAGGTCAGAGGAATAAATCAGGCATTGCAGACCAGCAGCCTCTGAGGTAGCCTGGATGAGCTACGAGGAGCCGATTCAGACCATGAGCCCCTGTCTAGGAACCTGTGGTTGGCCCACTATCTGGCCTGACAGCAATGGCAGCACCTGGGTCATATGGGCCCATTTTGCTTTACCCAGTGTGCCTCTATCTCCTGCCCTACAAGTGATCATCACTCCCACACTGCCGTCCCTTCTCAACAGGGTGTGGACTGCTTAGAGTCCCTGAGCTCCTCCTCAGAACACAGGGCACTTACAATGGGCTCCTCCATGCCTCCGCTTCAGGCTGGACAGAGGAGCCCACTACAATAACCCACTCTTTGGAGGACTAAGCTGCTTCCATTTCATTTCAGGAGGGAAGCCCAGATCCTAGGGAAGCTTTCTCTGACAGGCACAGTGGGAAAACAAACAAACAAACAAACAAAACCTAGGATAATCTATACTGATCCCTGGTCCCTTAGGAATGGCTTTTATATAGCTGGCCTAAGCGAGTGTTTGTGGGAAGGAGTCATGAAGAAACAACAGTGGAAGGGCATTCTCTGAGATCAGATGGTAGGTAGCTCAGGCTACATGCAGCTACAAACAGCAGGTACTCTGGTAGACAGGCAGATGGGAAAGGCTAGGCTTTAGGCTTGATCACAAGACAGGAAAGGTTTGAGAGAGAACTGGCACCTTTGTGGGCATTCTAGCTGCCAAGAAGGCTTATGCCTACTGTTTCTTCCGGCTCCATTATGGTCACAGGAAGGAACCCTGGGTAAGTCAGAAGAAGAAACACCCTACAGAGCAGGGTCAGCTCCACATATACAGCGTTACCCCCCAAACCAGAATGTTGATAAATCCAGATGCAGATCCTAGACATAGGTCTCCTGTGTGACAGTCCTGGGCTTCTTATCCATGGTGTGAAAAAACCTAGTAAGGTTCTATCTACCAGGAACGGGGTCACCTATTCAGAGCAGAGGCCCTCTGATGGCAAAATATGACCTATATCCAACACTGAACCAGCACTGTGGGGGTCTCTAAGCCACGCTGAACTTCCATGTACATACTTGTCTGTCTTCTCAGCCACCTCAATGCTCTTCTGCTGCCCTCTTTCTTGGTGCCTCCTATGTGAGGGACTCACCCCACCCTCATCCCTTTGGTCTTTTGTTTGTTTGTTTCCCCATGAAATGCCTTCTTTCAGACAGTATGGCCAAGTTCAAGTTCAGTTCAGTTCAGACCTCATTCCTCATCACCTCTGGTGAATTCAGACTGGCAGACAGTCATCTCCAAGACCCACACCACCACACTAGAGATGCCTGGGCTCGGGATGGGCATTGTGATGGTCTGAATATGCTTGGCCCGTGGCACTCTTGAGAGGTGTGGCCTTATTGGAGACAGTCTATCTGTGGGGTGAACTTTGAGGTCCTATGAATAAGCTCTGCTCAGGGTAGAAAGGAAGCCTCTATCTGGCTGCCTTCACATCAAGATATAGAAGTCTCATCATCATGCCTGTCTGCCTGCTTCCTGCCATGATAAAAGACTGAACCTTGCAGGGCAGTGGTGGCACCTGGTTGATCCATGCAGTTATTGCTGAAGCATGGCCTCAGTGGAAGACCCTCTCTGGCTAAGAAGATTCTGCTGCAGAAATATAGCCCCACGCCAATGCTAATGGCTGGTCTTTCCTGGAGCCCAGAAGTGGCCTTCATTTTCCTCATTGCCTCCAGAGCCCCAATGAGTCACCAATGACTAGGTGTGCCTATGCAGAGAGTGAACGGTGTTTAGGGCACTAGACATTCTGTTCCTTGCCAGTGCACTGGGGTCTATCTTAAAGGTCCACTAGGCCTCATCTTTGTCGATCTAATATAAGACATATATACTTAGTACTTTAAAAAAGGATTGTCATTTTTTTTTTTTTGCTTTTTGAAAAAGTTTTGCTAAGCAGCTTAGCTGGCTGGTTTTAAGCCCATGATCCTCTTTGACTCACCCTCCTGAATACTGAAATTACAAGCAGGTACCATTATTCCAGGTGCAAATAAAATTTGTTTTTGGATTGGTGAAATAGCACAATTGGTCAAGACACTTACTGCTGAATCTGACAAGTTAACTTGAGTTTGATCCCCAGGGAAGGGACCTACAGGTTATCCTTGACCTTTGGCACATATGTTGATACATTCATGCATGTGCTCAAAGACACATGTGTGTGCCCCCCTTTCCTCCCAATTTTGAATCAAGCAAACTTGAGCAATTCTTCAGACACTTTCCTGATCTGTCCCAGTCTTTCTCACTCATTCCACTATCAGTGATCCTTGTCACCCCGTCCCTTCCCTATCACTGCCCTCCTGAACACAATGTCACTGTTGGTCAGCAGTACCCTGTTCTCATGTGCACTTTAACCTAACCCTGAAGTAATGTCTGGTCCACTGTGCAGATGAACAAACTGAGCCTACAGACACTAACTGGCTTGCTCACAGATACACATCCCAGTGTGGGATGGAGCCAGGTATGGAGAAGGATTTCCTCTTGAGAGCAGAGGTGGAGTAAGACATACACCACTAAGACCTGTGTATGTGAGAGTCTTTGGCTTACCCCACTCGGACAGTTCCTGGCACCCGTCCCCACGATAATCCATTGTGTTAAAAGTCAAACTTTCCAAATAGGAAAAGGGGGAGGGGTGAGGAAAGGAAGGGGAGGGAGAAAAAAACAGGGAGAGATTAAAACTACAGAAGGAAGGAGGGGCCTGGCCGTGAGCTAAGAAGGGACCCTTGGCAGTGAGTGCTGGGTACATGGCAGATATGATGTCTACAGTCTTTCAGGGCTTCGTTCAGAAGCTGGCAGGGCATAGCTAAGCAGGTGGAGCTTGGCCCTTCCTGCATCTGCAGGAGTAGAGGCCATCACATCTGTTTCTCATTGGCTACACGAATAGGTTTCTTTTGGAAAAGGAGATGGAAAACCACTGACCTTATCCAATTGGCCCACCTTTGGAGATGGAGAAAGAGGTCAAAGGGGATGGAGACAGGAAGTCTAAAGTGGGGCAAGGCAGAGTCCTCCCCAGTGTGCGCACACTAAGGAGACTTGGTTTAGGTGCTTGCCTTTCCAGCCCATCCTGTTATGTGTTAAGCCCACCAACAGAGGCTCTTGGCTGGAAGCCCCAAACTGGAGCATAGGAAAGGAGAGAAGCCCTTAAAGAGCTCAGGGTGGCCGGGCAGTGGTGGTGCACGCCTTTAATCCCAACACTTGGGAGGCAGAGGCAGGTGGATTTCTGAGTTCGAGGCCAGCCTGGTCTACAGAGGGAGTTCCAGGACAGCCAGGGCTACACAGAGAAACCCTGTCTCGAAAAACAAAAAACAAACAAACTGTAAACAGACAAAACCAGGGTAACCTTAGGTTCTCTGCTGCCACTGGCATCAATCACAAGCTTACTGTGGTGGCCTGTAACCTTCTGTGAGGACATACTCTTCTATGGGAGTACCAGGTGGGACTGCAGTCCCCTCAACTAGCCCCGGCATGTCCTAAACTCTGAGGCTGAATAAAACAGAGCCTAGCACTGCCCTAACTTTACTCTTAAAAGGGTGAATTCTTAAAGTGACCTCCCCTCCTTTCTGAGGAACCTGAGTTCCCAGCTCCTGCTTCTCAACAACCACAGAGCTCTCCCAGCTTCTGTCCTTGCCTAGGCCATCTACTCTGCCCTGCCAGTTTGAGACCTTTGCTCAGGGGGCTGTGAACAAGCCTACAATAGATCTCTCCTGCTACTGCCCTTGGCTGGCTCACTGCTGCCCAGCACACTGGGGTTTAAGACAGCGTCCTGCTGGTACTGCCTAAGCTGAAACCATCATGCACAGGCAGCAGAGACATGTAGGGCAAATTACTCAAAGAACAAGTCTTTGAAAAATAATCTACAACAGGAAAAGAAGTCAGTGCTGGAATGTTCTCTGGGAAAATGTTAAACAGTATGCTCTTGACTGAACACTTACTCTGAACAGAGTGGTTGGGGAGTGGAGGGGATCTGGGCTGAGGTTGACTGGACGTATCCATGAATCCCACAGTTCATCTACAGAGGAAACAGCAGTGGGCCTGAGCAGCCGTACAGAAACTGTGGCATGGAGGCTGGCCCACAGGACATGGGTCCTGAGCCCCGAGTTCGATTCCTTGCTCTGCTGCTCACTGGTTGGATGACCTTGGACAGCACATGCTGTAGCATCTACAGGACTTTTGCATCCTCTTTCAGCATTGCCCCAGGACCCAGGACACAGACTGAAAGTTCACCCCCTCTTCTGCCCATACATTCTGGCCTTGCTGCAACACTGGGTACCTCTAGGCAACAACTGCCTCTGGTGGTCAGAAAAGAATGCACACCACAGGAAGACTTCCTAAAAGCTGCTTCCATTTCATTTCTGTTGCTTTACATTAGAACTATGACTGCAGCAGCCCGGCTTGGCAAGATATAACAGTCACAACCTGGGTCTTATTATAAGACCACTGTCTTATCCTGGCTTCCTCACAGTGTGCTTCCTCTTGCAGGCTAGGAGACTCTCAGCTCCTCTTCACTTGATGCCCAGGGAGAGGTCCGGCCTGAGCCTGGTCTAACCCAGTCTGAGCTGTGTAGTTCCAGAAAGCTAAGCAGCTCCGGGTATGAGAAGACCAGAGAGGCCGGCGGGCGCAGGCTAGGGTCCACGCTAACCCGCTACGATTCTCAAGAACAGGGCCTCTTCTCCCTGGAGAACTTCAAGTGTTTCTTTTGTTTACTCTGCTTGAGCAATTGGCCCATGGATCATCTCAGCAATGCTAAAAATAGCAGGATTGCAGCAACTCCAACTACAGCCAAGAAACTCACATTTCCTCAATTGAAATTTCCCCCTGCTTTTCTCTGATTCCCACTATGCTGTGACTGGCTGTTCTTTCACCCCAATAGCAGTTAAGTTCCTGCTATACACCTTGGGCCATGCTCATGATGAAGTAGCAGCTGAATCAGGCTAAGTGACCTATAAGAGTGACAGCCACCAGGAAAAGGGTGAAGAATAGAGAAGCCGGCCAGTTTTCTCACCAGCCAGGATTCTTATGCCTGCTGTCTTCAGTGACAAGCTGTCATGAGGAAAGGGAAGAAGCCACAACCAATGTCAGACAATGTCTTTCAAGAACCAGAGAGTCTTGTTTCAGATGAGGTAACTCTGGGTTGGTGTAACAGAGAGCATTCTCCTAACCATGGACTCCCACGGGCATCTTCCCTGAGGACTACTTCTGCCTTCTCAGTGGTGTCCTGGTGTCTGTCCTCTGGAGCAAGCCTGCTGAGCCCTAGAACCCATCCCTTTGCCTTCCTGTACCCCCTATCTTTATTTCTCTGCCCCTCATCTTATCAGTCTGTCTCTGGAACCATCTACCGACTTAGTCCAGAAAATCTAAATCCCAGCTTAGCTTAGGTATTAATACACCTTCCCTGTCTATGGCAAGGGGCTGTGAAGAGTCTATGGGCTGTTGTAAGCAGAAGACCCATGGAGTGGCGAGTGGTGCCCAGGTCCAGTGTGGTCCACTTCACCTTCTATTGAGGAAGCACTGCTTTGGTGGCGTCCAGTGCAGCTAGGCCAACTGGGGAGTGGCATGTGGCAGACCAAAACCAGGAACCCTGAGTGCTAAGTTCCACAGAAGAAGCTAGGCTTCTAAAAGCCCTGTGGGCAGATGAGAGAAAAGGGCTTGTGTTTTCACAGCCTGCAGCAGCACCTTACAAGTGCTCACCATTTCCCAGCAGGGGGTGTAGAGTTTACAGAGGGTAAATGCCTTCAGGGACACTAGCCGTACTAAGTCCCAGGCAGGCAGTTTGGGCCAGAGGTACAAATGCTCCATCACAGCAGTCTGGAGCAGCCTCCTCCTGTTCCTTCTCAGCTTTGGGAGTGCCAGTCCCTACATGAGCCTAGATGGAAATGCTACCACAAAGCCCTGCCACAGCAAAACCAGCCAGGTCCTTGGGACAAAGCCAAATTCAGCCAGCTCAACACTAGCCTGGCTATTGGCTCCTAACCGACCTTACTTCCTAGGTGAGATATCTTATGTCCTTCTGCTTGCTGCCACTCTTAAGTGTTCCTCACGGGTAGCATTCCTGCTTGGAGCAGCTGGGCCAAGTCCAGTGAAGGTACAAGAAGGTCACTGGCTTTCTTCACTTGAGTGAGGCTACCAATCTCTCTAGTCATGGGCTAGATAAACTAAGACTCACAGCCCTCCTTCTACACAGACCAGCCACAGGCTCTGGCCAAGTCCTGTTGCCTATTGGCATCCCTGGAAATGTGTAGATTGACTAGTGATCTGAAAGCTGGCTGACTATGTGGCAGGCAGGCTTAGGATCTGGCACATGGCATGTTAACAGCAGGTCAGCATGCTTCTTCAAGTGTGGGCACAGTTAGAAGTAAGGCGTAAGTAACAGTTACAGTGGCTTCTGTGGAACTGTCTGGAGGAGGCTATCGGCTACTATGGACCAGGGAGTTCCTCTCCTGACCTTCCTTGGCTCTGACCAGTGTACATGGTAGAGGAATCTCACTGCTGATGCTTTCAGGGCTTGTTTACACTGGTCTTCACTGTAATCCACCCAAATAAGCCTGAACGTGAGTCCAGTGTTGGGAATAAGGATTATCCATAGGTCCACCAAACATGGTGCATCTTTAAAGCCACAGGGATAGAAGGAAAGCCAAGGAGCAAATAAGTATTCCTGACGCTGACCAGAGGAGGCAATGCTGGACCTGGATCTACCAATAGGAAATGAGGCCTGGCTATGGCTGGATTCCTGGGCACCCGAGCCAAGATATACCTGTGTTCTGGGGCAGCTGCTCCCCAGTTACTCATCTCAAGGAAATCTCAAAGATGGAGGACCTTTGAGATCAAACATAGTCACTAGGCACTGAGCCAAGGGGAGATGCAACAGTAATCTAGGAGTGTAGCAGTAATGTTCTTTTAGGTTTACTCGGTTCCATAGACGTTCCCTGCCTGGCTCTGCAGACATCTACCTAGGTAACAGCTCTACGGAAGGAGAGCACTGCCTGAAGTGTGACCTGGAAAGAGTGTATCTCTTCCACACACAGGGGAAGATGACTCCCCCTATATAATTTATACCCAAGTATAAACGATCCCTGCCAGGAACGCTCAGTTGGGGGTCTTTTAGAAAACGTTTCTCCATCCCCAACTCTGGCAGCTGGCCCCACCAGCAGAGGCCCTTTCTTCCTTCTCAACCACAGCCAGGCCTTTGAGGCACTAGGCACTTAGGTTAGGAACAACACACAGCACCAACACTAAAGAAACAAAGACGACTGACAATGCCCATCCCTTCCATTGGTTTAAGCCTCAGAGTCAGGACAAAAGGCCCACCTGGGCCTCTGTGGTGGCTGCCTAGGAGGAGTGAGCTCAGAGCAGAGGTAGACAAAAGGAACTAGCCTCGGGACCCTAGGGTGTGGGAAGGGGCTCAGCTTCCCCAGTCACCTACAAACAGACTGAAAACAATCTAAATTCTTCACCACACCCTATAGATGGGCCCAGATGAAAGTCATCTATGACAGATAGCCAGAAGGGCAGGTAATTCTGTGGGAGAATCTGACCCAGGGCTGGGCCAGTTGGCAGTGTATGAAAGTGTCAGAAGGAAAGGGATTGCTCCCCGGCCTCCAGGCATTTGTCCGGGAGGCTCTTGCACAGGTGAGGTAACTGCAGCAAAGCGGCATGCTGTATAAGGGTGTACAACAGACATCTGGGAAAGGGGCAAGACGACAAGATGTAGCTTAGGCCAGACAGTGGAGCATGGTGTAGCTGTAGCCAAGAGAGTGAGCAAGAGCTGCAGCTACAGGTACCTGCTCTCAGCCCAGGCCGTACAGCAAGGGACTGGTGTACAAGGACCAGTTACAAGTATCTTTTGGTCTGTTCTTCTGGAGCCAAGGTGGGCATTTAGCTTCTAGACCTCAGGTATGTGGGAGTCAGGGTGTCCACTACCCCACTTCAATCCTGTCCCTTCTGACACCAGCTATGGCCTCTGGGATCAGTAGAGGACATTTGGGATCCAAGAGACCTTGTGGCTCCATGTGGGTCAATCTCTAGTCCTAAGGATTAAGTTGTGGTAGGTTCTAAGTGTTGGGGACACTCACGAATGTACCTGTTGGGATCATCCCACTCCAGGGAAGTCTTGGGCCTGTGTGAAGCCAAAGGGGTAAAATGGCCAGGAGCTAAGCTTACCTGTACCTCAAATCTATGTTTTTTCTCAATGCCTTGGGCAGAAACATAACTGCTGCCCACCTGCAGTACCCCCTGCTTCTTTCTTTCAGAAAGTCTAGAAACTGGGTTAAAACAGGGGGGGAAAACCCAGTCTGCTAAAATAAGCAAACATTTTTGGGGAAGATGAAAGAGCCATCTCTGGCTCTGTTACTATGGGAACACTTCGGAGTCAACTACAAGATAGGGAGAGATGCTCACCCTGGACAAAACAGCTTGGTTTCAGCCCACGCAAGGCCTGCCTGCCAGCCTGCCTGCCCGCCTGCCCGCCCAGAGGTGAAGATGCTTGTACAGAAAGTGCAGGGAGCATCTGGGCACCCAGAAACAACACCCTAGCTCCTGAGGTATGGGCAAGCCACCCAGCACCACCTGTCACCTGGCCTGAGATGTGCTTTCCTGAACCCCTCTCTCCAGGCAAAGACAGCCCCTGCTCTTTGCTCCACTCTGAAACACCCCTGGCCTGGCACTGGTTAAGCAAGGGCCTTTTCATTTGCTTGCAGGCCCAGCCTTAGCCTGTCCCCCCACCTGAGTCCACAGCTACATGCCTTCTGTCAGTTCCTCTAGGCCTTGCAGAAGGAAGTTCAACAATGCCAAGCTGGGCCCCAAACACGGAGAGCTCAAGACCTCCTCCTCCACTCGGACACAGACTAGAGTGTTGTTCTGGGTATAACAGGGCAGGGAAACACGGGGTTCAGCTAGGCGTTAGCCTCCTGCTGCAGAAGCTCCGATCTGTTCCTGCCTCAGCCTCATGGAAGAGAGACCCTCCCGCATTAAAAATAGTGTTGTGGGAGTAGGTACCTGAGTGTGCATGTGAGTATAGGTGTGCACATGCTCTGAAGTGTAAGTGCACGTCAGGGCACAATTTTCAGGAACTGGTTCTCTCTTTTGCTTTACTGAGAAAATTATCTTTGGTTAGCTGGGGCTGAAAAGGAGCCCCTCAAGGTCAGCATATAGAAGCTGTGCTGCAGACCGGGCCAAAGTTGCATTTTACAGCTAGCAGCTGAACCTAATGTGACTGGCTTCTATAGCATGAGCCCTGCAGGGTTAAGGCGTCCTACAAGGTTAAGGAATCATGGAAAGCATCTGAGGGTTGACACAGAGAGATACTAGGGAAGGACACTGTTTAAGACGGAGTGTCCCAATGTAGCCCCAGCCCAGACAATCCTGTCAGCCTTCCAAGTAGAGGTCACTGGCACTCATCACACCTGGGATCCTACTTACTTTCAAGTCAGGTGACAGAGCTCCATTTTATGAGATGAGTAACCAGAGAGCTCAAAACACTAACTACCTTGCTTGCTTCTAACTCAACTGCAGTAAAATAGGTTTGCAAAAGGGCCTACTAATTAATACTATAGCGTTCTTCTAGATCAATAACAGAACTGGTAATCTAGTAGAACAACGAATATGAACAGAAACTGTATTAAAAGCTAAAACTGTTGGACCAGGAACGAGAAAGTGTGGTAATGTGACTCACTACATGTGTGAGGTCCTAGGTTCAATGCCCAGCACTACGGAAAAAGCAATCTGGACAGATACAGAATCTCACTCACAGGGAATGAAGTGAGGTAAGAGGTTCCCCCAGTCCCACTCCCCAGACTAAAATGCAAATATTCACTCAGGAAGCTGAATTGAGAGAATCACGAGTTTGAGGCCAGACTGAACTATGTACCAACCCCGTTCCCCAATACGCCCCACAATAGAGCCATCAAGATGGCTACGAAGACAGCACACTTGCCATGTAAGCTTAGCAACCTGAGCTTGGTCCCCAGAACCCAACACAAAGGAAGAAGCAAAGAACTGGCTCCACAGCGCTGTCCTCTGACCTATATTCACAAGCCACAATGTGCATACTATGGCACATGTATCCCCACATGTGTCCCCACATGTAACATAAATACTTGAAAAGGTCCAAAATGTTAACAACACTGATGAACTGATGAAGTCTTGAGAAAAAAAGCATGTGTGTAAGGGTGGGGTCAGGGGCAGGTCTCAGAGTGTGTAAGGGTGGGGTC
>JADRCH010000082.1:9012537-9032684 GCA_019843965.1 Rhynchomys soricoides
TAAGGGTGGGGTCAGGGGCAGGTCTCAGAGTGTGTAAGGGTGGGGTCTGGGGCAGATCTCAGAGTGTGTAAGGGTGGGGTCAGGGGCAGATCTCAGAGTGTGTAAGGGTGGGGTGAGGGGCAGGTCTCAGAGTGTGTAAGGGTGGGGTCCGGGGCAGGTCTCAGAGTGGTATCTACTGATACTTTAAAAGCACCCCAAATCTTTTAACCCAGGCAGGAATTCGATTTCTAGGCTTTATCTTATAAATGGGCTCCCCCACAAATATACAGTACTAAACATCGGGAGAGCTGTTCGTCGTGACAGAAGACTGGGAAGAACCTGAACATCTGCCAGTGGTGACAATGGCCATCCACCTGAATACCGCACAGCTATAAAAAGAATGATCAAAGGCAGGCATGGCACTTGGGGAGGTTGAGGCAGGAGCATCTGAACTTCAAGGTCATCTCTGTGTACTCAGTGCATCTGAGAGCAGCCTGAGCTAGGGGTCCTGACTCCAGAAGGCATGGCTGCGGCAGCAGGATTGCACTGGAGGCCAGTCTGGGCTATACAGCAAGACCCCATCCCAGGCAGGGGAGAGAGGTCACCGGTACAACACTAGCTTAGCCTGAGCAAGGCCCTGGCTTTGATCATCAGTACTACAATAAATGATAAATAGGAAGAACACTGCGATTAGGGAGAAAAAAAGGGGGGTGGGCACAAAATTGTATGTGCTTCTATTCTTCAAATCTAGATATGCACCCTGGCTTGTGAAAGGTCTTCTGGAAGGACATACATGGAACAAAGAATCATCCCTGGTGTGGAGCAGGGCTATGGGCTGGGCAAAGGGGTTATGTGGGCATTCTTTTACACAGCAAATTCGTTAGTACCATGTAGTCTGGTTACCAATGACACCTACTACCTGCCTATAAACAATATAGAGAGCACCGGTAAATACCGTGTTCTAGACTTGAGTGCCCCAGGAAGGAATTTCAGTTGGGGTACAGACCCCAAACTTCCAGGCTGGGAGAAAGGACAAACCATGGAACTGGGCTGGCTTTCTTACCACTTGGTTAGCTCTCAGTAAGGGCCCTGACAGATCTGCACCTCAAAGAGATGGCTCTGCCACAGCCCTCCTGCCAGTCAGTACCTTTGTAGGCAAACCCTGTCCTCACATTTCTCTCTGAAGATTAAGAAATCAGGGTAAACAGAAAAGAACCAAAGCTAAGAGGGTCATGTGACATGCCAAGGCCACCCAGGTAGGACCAGCCAGGCAGGCTCAGGGGTGCAGAGGTGGAGAACTAGACTGGAGGTAGAGAGGAGAGATGGCCCACTGTCCCTGGGTAGGGCAGAATACATGTGGAAAGGCTGGGCTGGTAGCTGCCGAGGGGGACAAGTGCTTTCAGGAAGCAGACAAGAGCAGCCCTAGAAGGTGGGTGGTGTCTCATCCACGAAGGCTGCTCTCCCCCCACATGGAACAGCAAGGCTAGCTGGAAGGGCACTGAAGGTCCAGCCTTGGGAAAACTTCATTTTCAAGCAGGAGAATTAGCCTCAGTGAGAAGCTTGGTGCCCAAGATCATACGAGTAGATGGGCCTGTTCCAGGGCTTAAAGCCTGAAGTCCTCTGGTTGCCCATATGGCTCCTGAACACCCAGGGCTCTACAGGACACACAGCACTCATCCATGCCTCCCTCTAGTGCCAGAGGAAGTAGGGACTTGATAGAAGTCACTCAGTAATCACAGCCCCTTATCAGTTTTGAATTCCCTTGTCAGCATGCCTGTCTGCCCTCTGAGGGTGATGCAAACACCTGACCAGGGTGTGTCTCTAGTGAGACGCAGTGGCAGTAAGCAGCCTCGGAAATCAACAAGGCAAAGTACTCACGTTGAAGAAATTGGTCTTGTTCCTCTCGCAGAAGAGCCCCTGTGCCGGCATGTGCTGCAGCTGTTGCCATGGGATACTGCTGCCTAGCAACACATCGCGGGCCCACTGGAGGTTCTGGGGAAACAAGAAGTAGGTTGGAAGTGAGTGTGTGGGCTGCTCAGGGTGCCCATGGGAAGGCAGGTGGTCCCTTCATCATGGCTGCACTGGCAAAAATTGTGGTGAGCAGTAGCTCTTGCAGACATTGATCCTACTGCTCCAGGAGGCTCTGGACAAGAGCTCTGAGCACTGCATTGTGGGATGCGGTTTTTGGAAGTCATTTTTGTTGTTGTTCACCATAGCTCACTTAGGAATGTGGCCTCAGAGTACATAAGGCATTGGGCATAGAGACCCCTCACTTTGCCCAACCCTGCTGTGTAGACTCAGTGCCTGCATTCACTGGGAACCCCTATTAGCCCTAAATGCAAACCCTACTCATTTACCAGGAATCCTTACTATACACTGTGGCAGAGCTGCCTCAGAGGCCGGGGCTTTAGTCACAGTGTTTGGGCTCAGGCTTTCCTGGCAATGGGGCTTCTTGTTGCTACTTGCTGTAGCCTCCTGAAAGGTAGAGCTGAAGTTGCCTTTGGGTCCATGGGTCCTTCACCCTTCCTTAGCTCATACTGTCCCCATACCCCCACTCCCCCCACCGATGCTGCTGCCATTATCTCTGCACCATCAGGCTTAAAGAGGAAGAGGTCGCCACAAAGAAACAGCAGATCAGAGACAGGATAGGCCCAGCACATTTAAAGGGAAAGAATAAAACCCAAGAGTAGCCTAGCTCGCCCATCAAAGCTGTTAGGGGATACAGAAGCCTAGGAATGAAGCTAGAGGCACACACAGCAACACTCAATCATGAAGCCTGGCTCTTCTTGGGGAGATGCTTAGGCCAGGTGCTTAGTCCCCATGCCTGGTCCAACCAGTCATGGTTAGACATTCACAGAGAACGATACAGGAGAGCACTTGTGGGGTCTCCAGGAGGTTTGTTTCTGTGCAGTACTGGGGATTGGACACAGGGCTTGCACACCGTGGCTAAGCACTCTACCACTGAGGTATAGCCTAGACCCTCCCCCCTTAATTTTGAGACACTCACTAAGTTACCCAGGGTGCCTAAACTCTTGATCCCCTTGCTGATACTGCAAGCAAGCACTGGAATTACAGGCATGCGCTACCATTCCTGGCTCTTTTTTTAAATTTTTATTTAAATAAGTAGCTTATTTTTGTAGGGCTGGGAGTCAAACCTAAGACCTTGGCCACACAAGGCTGGAGTTCTAACCCCGAACTATATCCAAACCCCACCTGTAATTCTAATTTCTCCAGTCCTCCACCTGACTTATGGAAGCTGGGCACAAAGGAGACCTTTGACCTGGCCTGAGGTCAGTGAAGCAGGTGAAACCTGGGCTATGGCTTGCACCGGACTGTTCTGGGCCTGGGGGAGGTGTGGCCCCCTGTGAAGCAGAGAAGCACTCCATGCACAGCCTGTGGAGACTCTCCCTGAGGTGAGTCAACCCCAGGAGACCCAGGACACGAACCAGCTCAGTGTTGCACAGGCTTGGAAAAGGTTACCACAGCACTGTGACACTGAGGGACTTGTCGGCAGTGTCCTGATGACTCGAGTAAGTAGCAACAGTCTGAGGTGGGAAAGAGACAGACCATGGCTCAAGAAGCATCTTGACAGTGGCCACCATGTCCTTAAAAATACCAAGGTGAGAAGACATCCTGTTGGCTGGGGTAGGAGAGAGCGGTGCTGGTACGGGGTAGGGGAGCAGGAGGAGGCTGCTTCCTCTGTGGCTGTAGGATGAGGAACCGCACTCCTTCCTGACTCATAAAGGGGCAGAAAGAGAAGTTTCCCAATGCCTGCGAAGAATGCAGAAAACACTGGCTGTCAGGTTGTCAAAGACAGGCATGAACTCGAACTGACGGCTAAGCACAAAATGTACAGAGGCTCCCGGGAGCTCTCAGGGCTCAGGAAACTGTTAGGAGATTTGGCTGGTGCCACCCCAGTGAGAGATGGAGACTAGTGGGCTCCTGTTGGGCCTCCTTCTCTCCTGCAGTTCTAGTGCGGTACTCTCAAGGTGAGAGTGGGTGATAACGTCGGCAGGGTTGAGCACAGCGTCCTAATTCCTTCCGAGGTACAGAACTCTCACTTTACAACAAGAGAACTGAGGCCAAGGAAAGTTGAAGAGCTTGCTCAAGCTCCCAGAACCAGGAAGAGGCAGCTGCCTGTGAGAAGAATGAAAGGCAGACAAGTGGATTTGGGGTTTTCAGAAAATGGAAGGTACTGGGCCTCGGCCAACAGAACAGTCTTTGGCGCAATGACAGGGAGGGAGGCTCCTCACGAACCCGGAATAAAGAGCTGGGAGATTCTGGTGTAGTCTGAAAGCAAGAAGAAGCTGAGGTGGCTGCCTCGGCCACCCACAGGACCAATGCCAGTCAAGCCAGACAGTCTTACACTCTTGGACTGACCTCAACTGCTGAGTTTGTCTGCTAATTTGTTCTAAACTTCTAGCACTCCGGCACAACATACACCAGGGTGGCTGCCACGGTTACCAGGCCCCTTAGACTCCTCTCTTACATAGGAAGTGAAGCCTTGGGTGGGGTGGCCTACATCCCTACCTGTACCTTCTAACCTGCACACAGTGGGAGCTTACCTGTACCTGATGACTAGAGAGGGAAGCAGAGCTACTTGGCCTTCAGAGCACCTGCAGTGCCCAGACAGTCAAGGCTGTAAGGGAGCCCTGGCCTCAGACACCACACACCACTGCTGTGTGGATGACCTAGAGGATGTCCTGTGCCTACGTCTCTTTCACTGGTCAGAAAACCAGTGTCAGTCGACCCACAGAAAAAGCTGGGCTCAGAGGCCAGAGCCCATCTTATCAGCCTATAGATAAAGACAGCCAACTGAGGGAAATAATACCACTGGGGCTTTGCACAGTGACCTGCTGCTCAGTGTATGTGAGTTTCCAGGAGGGCAGCCATGAGCCTCAGCTGGGCTCAACACTTCACCGGACCATACCTTAGGTGTTGGTTTAGAAGTAACTCATAGCTTCCAGGACACGTGAAAAAAATCAGAGCTGGTGGAGATCTTCACTGGAGAACGCCTTCTGCAGACTGAGGGAACAAACTGCTGGCTCCTAAGCATTGGGACAACTGGCCGGAGCCCTTCAAGGACCAGGCTCCATGGGCCAAGGGAGGAGCCAGAGCTGGAACGGCTGCCTCTAGCTGGTAAGGGATGCTGGAGGCAGGGACAGTCACAATGCTAGGACATATCTGTCTGAAGAGTCACCCAGTAATAAAGGCTCTCTCTCTCTAGACCAGTGGTCCTCACCCCTCCTAATGCTGCGACCCTTTAATACAGTTCCTCGTGTTGTGGTGACCTCTTACCAAAAAATTATCTTGTTGCCACTTCATAACCATAATTTTGCTACTTTGTTATGAATTATAACTTAAATATCTGATGTGACTCCCATAGGGGTTGCGACCCACAGGTTGAGAACCATTGCTCTATACTCATCAAGAACTTCCTGGGAGTGAAGTCACAAGACAAGAATGCAGCCAAATCCTAGACCCGGCAGACTTAAATAATAATAATAATAATAATAATAATAATAATAATAATAATAATAATAATAAAAATAATAATAATAATAAATTGTGACCTTTTTAATCATTAAAAAAAGAGGGATAAACATCCCCATGTTTAGAAAAGGAACTGGTGAAATAAAGTGTGCCCCATTCACCTAAGAAAACGTGGTATGGCCATTAAAGTTGTCATAATTAAGGGACCCGTGTGCACGAGAGCAGATGCAGAACTGAAGCAATGTGTGTTATGTGCAAAGCCAACAGGCTGACTCACCCAACGTCAGACGGGGCACAAACCTGGAACCTGTCATTCCAGCGCTCAGAGGGCTGAGGCAAGAGGCTCGTGAGTTCCAGGGCAACCCTGGCTCCCTAGCAAGAGCCTATCTCTGGGAATGGGGGAAGGAAAGACAATCTTCCCATTGCTCCTGGGGAAATTATTCAGTGGAGATATTCTCCCTGACTCTGCCCTGTGGGGTCACCAAGCATAGCCCCTTAGAGGCCAGGCCCAGCTAGGAAGTCGCCACCCCCCTCACGGGTCGTTCCTACTCTCCATTCAGGCCCCTTCAAGGAGTGGTGCTGGATCCTACTAAGTCTCCGAAAGGCACCTGCTGCTTCCTGTCTCTCCCAACCTAAGGCCACCAATGCCCGCCCACCCCCCATCCCTCATATTACAATGGCTTTAACCTCACTTGCAACTTATATCGCTTGATTGGGCCCCAGTGAACCCATGATCAGATCCTCTTCAGCTCTCCTCCCTGCCCAGTCCAATCTGGTCTCAAGTAGGGTGTGCAACTGTACCATCTACCTGGAAGCCTCTTGCTCTGACTTCCTCCTCGTGGGTCTCAGGACTCCGGTGCTTGATTCACAACTCTGGGTGAAAGGCCTGCCTCTGGCCTCTCTGTCTGAACAGCCATATTACCTACCAGTTTAATTTCCTCCCTGACTTTACTAGCTGCTAGTAGATGTGCTTTCAACTCCCTGATAACCAAAGGGCATACTTGAGAGCTTTGATGTGATCCCCACCTCCTCAAGAGGGCCTACCATATAGAAACTTACCACATGGTCACCTCAGTAGACAGATGATGAGCAAATGAACCCATCTAGATACACAGAAAACATACCAGAGGAGCATATTAAAACACAACCAGTTCTGTCAAGTCCATGGGTCATGGGACATTTAGGGGGAATGTTCTATTTTCCAAACTTAAAGAATCTTGTTTGTACCAGAAGCTGCTGTTCAAAGCCCTTCAGACTTGTATGTCTCTATCTCTTTGCAGGAGTAAGAACGGGAAAACCAGCAGCCTTCCTGGGGCAATGTATCTCAACTCCTCTGACCCCTGAAGGTTCAAAAGACTCTTCAAACCAGAAGGCAGACAGACTTGAATGCACAATCAGAAGTCCAAAGTTGAGCAAGGAACATTGGAATCTCAGTACTGGGGAGGCTGAGGCAGAAGGCTGGTCACAAGTTTGAGCTAGCCTGAGCTACAGGTTTCTTATCTATAATTTATTACGTATGTAATAAATTCCAGGCCATACTGAGCTACAGGGTGAGACCCTGTTCTCCAGTCCAAATCACCAAGATTTCCGCGTTTTTAACAATCGAATTTGTACACTCTCTCCCTCCCCCCACTCCCCAAACGACACAAGCAAAAGTTATTTAGGAAGAAAAATCACAGTTGGGAAAATGCCTTCATTAGATTGTCTGTAGTGTAGGTAAATCTGTGGGGACATGTTCTTAATTTGCTGCTGTGGGAGGGCCTAGCTCACTGTGCACAGCGCTATCACTGGACACATGGTCCTCCATGGCTTCCCGTCAGTTCCTGTTCTGACTTCACTCACTTTGCTCAGTGACGGATTGTGACCTAAGAGTTGTGGGCTGAAATAAACCCTAGTAAGACAGAAATTAATACCAGAGTATAAAGTTGTTGTGGCAGACCCGGCCATGTTTTGGGGAGGAATGTGGAAGAGTCTGAAACTTGGGGCTAGAAAAGTTGTGTGCTCCGAGCTCAGTGTGCTTGGGCTCAGTGTGCTCCGAGCTCAGTGGCCTGTGCTGTGGGCTCAGTGGTCTGTGCTCCAGGCCAGGCCCGTGGAGGTTTAGAAGGAAGCAAGGGCTCTACTGGTGCCCTCTGTGTGGTGTTTTTGTATTAAGAGCATGTGTCTCTGATCAGCAGGGCTGATGAACTGGCTATGGCTAATAGGAGACAGGACCACTAAAGTGAAATCCATGCTGTGTGAGGACAATTGATACTGATCAGCTAGGGCTGAAGAATCAGCTGATTCAGAATAGACCAACAGCACTGAGGTGAAGTTTTTTGGAAAATATTTCCTTGGGGTCAAGCACACAGAAGCTACAGCTCAGAGTGGAGTCACTGCTGCACTGTCTTTGTGCTGGGCAGTGGAACTTGTTAATGTTTATGTTTCCTAGGTGGTTCTGGTTTTAAAGTCAGGGTCAGAGTCCATGAAGAGAGGCTGAGAGGAGCCTGAGGGTGCACCCCAGTTGCAGTGAAGATCCCAGCATACTGAAGGTACCATGGGTTGACCACCAAGGCCAGGAGCAGGTGTGGGGCACAGCTACCCTGAGTCTGAGACAACCCTGTGCACATACTATGGATGGCAGAGGCAGAGGTGGAGCTTCCAAGACCCTCTAGAACCCAGAGGGTCATCAATAGGTCCCAGATATCAAGCACTAAACTTATTTTACAGACTGTGCCTTGGCTCTTTCCTCTTGCTGTAAGAAAGTGTTTGACTTCTTTTTTTTTTGTTTTTAAAACAGGAGCTCAGAGATTTTGGAATGTTATGTTTTGGAATTTTAGAGAGACTTTGGACATTTAAAGACAGTGGGACTTTTAAAAGTTAGAATCCTTAATACTGTGATGAGATATTAGAGATAAATAAGAAATGAAGGGTTAAGGTTCAGCAGCTATGTATTGGCTTGTCAACACCTCACAAGGCCCAACTGTCTTCTTGTAGCTGGGAAGAGGAAGCTCAACTGAGAAAGGGACTCCACCAGATCGCCAGCGGGACTTTTTTCTTTATTAATGGCTGATGTGAGAGGGTCCAGCCCATCGTGCACGATGCCACCTCTAGCGCAGGTGGTCCTATGTAATAAAAAGTAGGCTGAGCAAGGCATGAGGAACATGGTAACCAGCACTCCTCCATGGTCTCTGCTTCATTTTAGCTCCTGCCTCAACTTCCCTCAGTGTGATCTGAGAGTTGTAAGCTGAAAAAAACCCTAAGATGTTATTCTATAAACCACACAAAGGAAAGCCTTCTATGACCTAGCTGGACATAGAGGCCCAAGGCATTGTTTTGAGAATACTAGGCAAAGCAGCATTTTCCTGTGGGGCAACAGAGATGGAGCAGAGGTTGAGGGAAGGTATAAACACCCAGTTCTATGACTGATACACTTCTTAACACTTGAGCCCACTACCTAGCAAGCTTATAGCTTAGTGATCCTACGAGGTTGCACCACAGAAGTCAGCTTCTGACCAAATCCAAAGGAAAGAAAGCTCCTGCCACGCAGGCCTTGGAGCAAAGAAGCAGGCGTTGAGTGGGCTGGCGTGGCCGAGTCACCCTACACCTATTCTGTGAACGAGTTTAAGTGTGTGCCTTTCGTGGCTGGCTTATTTCACTGAATCCAACACCCTCCAGGTTCATTCACCCTGGTGCAGGACTGCCTTCCTTTTAGAGACTGAAGAACATCCACACCATTACAATCTATAGATTTTTATTATACTAGAAAGTGGGACATGTATATTACCAACCTTGTTTCATTTGGCTGCTTGGCTCCAGGGTCCATTTTATCAGCCACTCTGCACTGGACTGCTTAAAGCAGTTACAGCAAAACCCGAAGGACCTCAGCTCCAGGACAACGGGGAGAAGGTGGTCATACCTCCTCTTTCATCCAGACCCCTTCCGATGAGGGTAGGAACCCAAATGCTAAGACCCCTTATACAACGCGCCCTCTTCTCTCCCATGGGCTGGGAGAGGTTTGGATGAGTACAGACTGACAGCTCTGGACCTGACATCCTGGTGAAAGTGTGCCCCTGGAGATGCAAGCCACTGTGGCGGTCTGCACAAACCACCATCCCTAGCTAAGGTCTGAGGGTATTTGCAAAGGGCTTAAGGGCTCAGGCTATCTGGCCCACAGTGTAGCTCAATACCTCTTCCCCATATAGCAAAATCAGTCTTGGGTGGGAGGACAGTCACACATGGGCATCAAGGATCCCTCAAGAGAAGGCCTAGCCCTTGGCAACTCTGTTCCAGGTACAGTCCTTAGAATGCCTTGTTACAGGGTGTGGGGTGGGCAGGAGCTACAGAGGTGCAAATAAGGGAGATGGGTCTGGCTAACAGGAAAGGGCAGCCATTGTCCACCCACCCCCATTATCTCAGTAATTCTGCGTATCACCACCAGTCTCCTTCAACAAAACAGCCCTGAGCCTCCAAGAGTGCCCCTAATAGAGGTTATGCCCTCAGCAGCAGGAAGGTATTAATTCAAACGCTCAGTAGAGCCTGCTGCTAATCTGTCTTCAGGTTGTGATGGCAACTGGTGTTCAGCAAAGGCCTGACGATGAAGCCCACAAGCGCCCCCAATAGTAGAGGCAGCCCAGGGTCACGGTCAGGGTCCAGAGCATACCTGTCATCCTAGAAACATGCAATGTACACCTGGCTTTCGACAGTGCTGTCTCCATAGAAGTCTAGCATTGGGAAGAGAGTGTCTACCCCAGAGGAGATCTCTCAGAGTCATGGCCAGCATTCCATTTCCACAAATCAAGAAACCCTATCTAGAATTTGGCTAAGAGCCAGCAGAAACTACTGGATATGGCTGGGTTGACTGGGCCCATCTGCACAATCCACTCCAGAAAGACCCAAATGACCCAGAGATGATCATGGGAAGAGTACAGGGTGACCATCACACAGAGCAGGATACAAATAAGAGAGGAGGGCAATGGAGCTAACTGAGTCCTGGGCAAAATCACGGGGCCTTGCTCACACTTGGTTCTACCACTCAGCCCTGGTAAATTAGAAGCCCAAGTCCCCAGATGCAAAGTAGTAAGGCCTACAGCCAAAGCACCCAAAGTAACATTATCTGTGCACAGGAGTCAGTAGTAGGACCCGGCCTGAGAGGGGCTTTGATTTAAGAGTACAGAATTCAGCTTCTCTCCTTCCCCACCCTTCTCCCTCTTCTGTGTCTTCTTTCCTCCCGCACGCCTCTGCTTCTCTCTGGCCTCAAACTCTCTGTAACTAGGGGTAGCCCTGATCTTACAACACTCCCGCATCCACCTCTCCATGGCGGGGACAGCAGGAGCGGCACCCAACCCTGCCTGTATTTACTTAATTCTGACATAAACACGACTCTGAAATGATAATGACTCTCATCCAACGAAGGGGACGGCATTATTCAACAATGCCTGGCGCATGCTAACCACTCTGCACGGAAAGCAAGCCCTTGGCGGACATGACGCTCAGCGGGGCTGTGTAACAACTCCAGCTCTTCTCCTACCCACCTGGACCCTCTTCACCCTTCCTTCCCAGGGTAACAATCCAAACCAACCATTCTGCACCCCACATTCTGTCTCAGCCTTTGCTGGGGAAGGCATGTGAGAACAGGAGCTGTCTGAGCTGAGCATGGCCGGCAGGCTGGCCAGCAGTGTGGGGACTATGGAGGGGCTGATGGCTGACAATCTCCTCACTGTGACTTGAGAGGCTCTGTACCCAAGCTCTGCTGCTCCTCACAGAGGAAAGGGTTACCAGAAGTGACTAAAGCGGTGAAGACAACACCTAGGCCCTGTGTACAGAAGTCTGGTGCACAAGGTGAGGTCCATTGCCGTAAGTAGGCCAGGTAGTGAGTGAGCCCAGCTTTTCTGAATGGGGTCAGCAGCAATGGCCAAGGGCAGCTAGGCAAGCCAGTCTACTGTTGTTTGATTTACAGAGACTGACAGTAATGATCTTCTCCCTCCCCAAGTCCCACTGTGCTCTTAGAAAATTGTCTAAGCTACATGAACAGTCAGTCACTGCAGGGGCAAGGGATAGCCAGTGCCAAGCCGGGGTCTGTTTCCCTGGACAACTACCCTACTTGGTTCTGCAAACATCCAGAATGTGGTGGGGCCCAGATCAGGGGCAGCAGTGAATCAGGAGAGCCAATAAAGACAGGTCTCACAGTTAAACCTTATAAACCACCTTGCTCAGATGGTCCTGCCAGCTCTTCCTGGCCCTCACCACACAGCCCTCTCCTGGGCTGCTGGCACTGGCTGGCTGTCTCTCCTCCCTCAAGCGTTACCTGCTACCCCTCACACGACAGATCCTAGGCTTCACAGAGCTGCAGCAGCACTCCACTGCTCTGCATCTTGCGAGCCTCCCTGTCATGCTGGTCACAACAGAGCTGTTCTGGTTGCTCATGTGTGTATTTTTAACCTGCCACCCCCTTAAGAGTATATTGCTGAAGGAACAGGCACCAGAGGCAGGGGACCTCTCCCTGTCACCTCTTGAATGAGGAATGACTTAGGGAAAAGAAAGTCACTCTGGCCCTTCCACCAATGCTAAACACCAGAAGAAAGGGTCTGACTGGAGAGCCCCTGGGAGCACTGACAACTGGGGCACAGCTGTTGCTTTCCAAAAGGGCTGAGGGAGGTTGTCAGCACCCAACATCTGGGAAGCAGGGCCTTCAAAGATGGATCCGGCCCTGTACCCACAGGGCAAGCCCAAGGCAGGTGACAGCAAAGAGGCCTATTCCAGGAACACTGGACCACACTTTGGACTGGCTCTGGCTCTTCCCACCCATCCAAGATAAGTTACCTAAGCCCTGACCACAAAGATCCAATCTGTTTTGGTTCCGCCCATCAGCCTTCCAGTACACCTGTCTGGATGAGGCAGCCATCATCATACCCACCATCCGGCTCCAGGCCTTCTTACCTGGTGAGTCTTGCTGTAGGTGTAGAGAAAGGCCAGCCGGTAGAGACTCTTGTAGTGCTGCGGGAAGCGACTCAAGCACAGGCAGAAAGAAGAGATGCATTGCTCTGTAAGGAACTGGCGCTGCTCTTCAGCACCTGCTGGCAGCCCCTGAGGAAAAGCCACTGGCTCCCCTACAGGGTCACCCCTCTTCTTCCCATCCCACAAAGGAGGTGTGGATGCTGAGGGCTTGCTGGGGATATAAGTAGAGGCTGAGGAGTCTGCCGCAGGCTTCTGGACGCTTTGTTCTACAACCCGGAAGGCCTCTGTGCTCTCCAGGAACTCCTCAGGTTTTCCTACAATTAAGAAGAAGGAAGAGAAAGTCACTAGGTTTTGAGCTCTTTTTTATGTAACAATCTATCACAAATAATGCAACACCTCAGTAAGGTGACAGGGACAGCTGGTTGATACCCATGTTTGATGGTCAATGAATCTAGCAATGGGAGATACAGGGCCCGTACTAGCTTTGGCTCTACCCCTACTGGCTGTGGCCACATAGGCTCCTGCCCCAAGAAAATGGAGGTACCAGCTGGCTTCCAGAAGGCCCAGAGGCAACAGAGAGGAGGAACTCCAAGCTGGGCTCTGGTTCCTACCTAGTGAATGGTGGCATAGGTGCTATTAGCAATGGTCTAGGTACACAAGAAAGCAGCCCACAGAGGCAAGGTGACATCACCACTGCTAGGTAAGCATGCAGGAAAAGGCTTGGCAAGTGAATATCTGTTCTACTAGTAGCAAGTACCTCGGCCTACAGCCTATCCAACATTCCTCTCTGGGTCTGCTGCATAGTGTTTATCTATGGCCCCTACTTGAGAAGTCCAATACCTGAACAGTCAACCCTGCTCCTTAGGCAGCATGGGGGAGCCCAGGATCAGCCTCAAAGATGGCAGAGCTGAATGGCCTCATACCACCCCATCTGAGACACAGCCTAGTTGGCCGCCCATGGAAGAGGCTAACTGGCCCATGGAGCAGGAGATAGGGTGGCTTTTGACCCATTGCCTTAAGGTATCCTGAGTTTAGCATATCCTGCACAGCCTGTCTGGAGAAGGAGCCAGTATTCTGAAGACAATCTGTGCTGTGGGTGAAGCCTCAGCAGCTCTCCTGCTAATACGAGGGAAGCCTGGCAATAGTTGAAACCTAATATGGCAAAATCAAGAAGACAAGGAAGGACCAGACTCCAAGTTATCTTCACAGCCAAGTACCAGCATAACTAGGCAGACCTCAGGTATGTGGCACGGCTGACCATTGTTGTTCTTTTGTGTCAAGGATAGAAGTGAGCAGCCACTTTATGTATCCACCAGCTCCCTGCTATCCCAGCTCCCCAGAACACCTCCTTTCCGCTGCCGACCTCTGCCTTCCCTGCTTACTCATTCACTGACAGACCTCAGCACGCCACTCTCTCAGGTCTCCCCACCTAAGGTAGAATTTGTAGAGAAAAGGCATACACTGTTTCCCTCCCTGGAGCCTAGAGATTAGCAAGGGGCCTGTTCTAGAGCTCAGTAGGGCTATTCTAGCTCCTACCACCTGTTCTTGTTTTGCAGTGGTGGGGATAAAGCCCAGGGTTATCACCCCAGCTCCCACCCCAACATCTGAAGTAGACCGGATGAGTGTCAGAAGCCCTGAAGGGTCTCTACTGCCATGCTATCATGCTGTCACCTCCTCTCTTGTGGGCTTAGGATCTGCCTGGATCACTACTTTAGAGCTGGCAGCCATCTTGCAAGGGTTACCATCATCTTGCTCGCAAGCATGTCAGCTTTCTGTGTTCCACATGTGGCTCAACACAAGCAGTGGGAACAATGGCTATGAGCCCCTTGGCCTGGGTCAGGGGTCAAGGGTCAGGGGTCAGACTAAATGTTCAGACATAAAGTCTCAGGAACACAGTGTTTACAGAAAGCAGGCAGAGTGGGGGAATTAATCCAGTTCAGTACACACATCTGAAGGACCAAAGAAAATGGCAATCTCTGACAGTTGACAACTCAGTTGCTCAGAGTTCTGAGTGGCCCAAGAGGTCTAGGAAAGATGAGGTGAGCTGCCTCACCCAAACATCCACTCCCTCCACTAAGTGGGCCTTATAGCTCACTGCAACTTTCCACTTCCTGTAGAAAAAAAGGGGTCAGAAATGGCTTTAGGTCCAAATGACGCTTCCCAGCCAGATGTCAAGTAATGACTCAATACCAGCAGCATGAAGATGGTATGAGAAGGTTCTCCCACCCAAAGGTGGGAAAAATACACACTGCTACTCGGCCTAAGCTAGGTCTTGTTAGCCAGAGCTGGTTTAAAATGCTCCTGGTCCAGGTACTGAGGCTAGCAGAGTGTAGGAGTTCTAGGAAGCATGTTGGTCTGCCATGGTGACGTGGCTCTATCTAGTGGTTTCCTGGGAAGGCTGGAAGGGACACTGCTGAACACCAGGCACAGAACTGCCCACCACAGACAACGCCACCACTGACCAGAAAGTAGGCCAGTACGACAGGTCTTAGTGTTCACGACATGGACTACACTGGTTATTGACATTTTCTACTTTGGACTTTACAGACTACAGAGTGAGCGTGTTTAAGTACTAAAATTCTAAGTACTGGTCCCCCCCCCCTCCTCCTATTGCTACCTTCGTAATATGAGAATGTACTTTGAAGATCTGACTCCTGCAGAGGGGAGCCACAGGAATGCATAGCAGTCCCCGTGTAAACTTCTTTCCCCAAGCACTAGCAGACTAGTGCAAAGTGTGACCACTCTGAATAAAGACTAGAGGCCAGTCTCTTGAACACAGGAGCATTCACACTTGCTGGATGTTGTGGGGAGGAAGGTTCAGGGCTAGGCAGGATCGGGAAAGCAGACCCTGCTTCCTTCAATACCCACTGCTGAGGTGGACCTGGATCTATCATAGTCTGCTCTTCAGTGGGCACCAAATATATGAAGAAGGACCTGGAGTCCACAGTATGTATAGACTGGAGGAAGCAGCAGGTTGGTGGTAGGGCTGCCCAGAAGAAAGGGCCTGGAAGGTCAAGAGAATGCTGTAGATTTCAGTGGGCACTGGCCTGCAGCTCTGGCTTTCTCAGGGAGGCTGAGAGCTAGTTATGGGTAAAAGTACAGCGCAGAGGCAGAGAACTCACCTAAGCTGGGCTGGGAGCTGGGAGAGACGGGACGGTCATGTCCTTTGAAGCCTGCTAACCACTGTAATAGCCCTTGGCTCTATCCCAACGTTCCTCACCAATGGCCAGCAATGCACTGCATGCCCCTTCTCCCCAAATCAGTTCTGAGTAACAGAGGCAGGATACGAGGATACTCCTCAGTTTAGAAGGGCCCTACCACCTCACGCATGATGCATAGGTCATTTGAACACTTGCTTCACAGCCACTTCAGGAAGCTGTGGAACCCTTAAGGTGTAGGGCCTAGCTGGAGGCGTGCTGGGTGGACAGATCTTTTAGAATGATAGCCGGGTCCCTGTTCTGCCACAGCTTCTACTGCAAAGGACAGAACTCTGCCTTCTGTAGACCACATCCCCTCAAACTGTGTGAACCAAAAGAAACTCTTATTCCCTTGAGTTACTCCTGTCAGGCACCCCTGCCCTGGCAAGGAAAGAAGGAACTAATACTGAAGTCTACAGGGACAGCTGCAAACAGTTCCGTGTGTGGTGGGCCACAGAACATCAGTGAAGAGTCTCACTTGTCCAAGAGTAAAACTGGCTGTGTTACAATGTGCAGGGTATGCTGCCTGCTTCCTTTCTATCCTAAGCTCTCGCTACAGTGCATTTACATCCTTACAGAATATAACCAACAGGAAGGAGACAGCACAATGACTGCCCAGAAAGTGAGGCAGTGGCTGCATTTATTTTTCTTTCTCTTTTCAGAGGCAAAATGTGCTCTGTAGCTCACTCTGCTATCAAACCTGTGGCCTAGCCGGGCAGTGGTGGCGCACGTCTTTAATCCCAGCACTCGGGAGGCAGAGGCAGGCGGATTTCTGAGTTTGAGGCCAGCCTGGTCTACAGAGTGAGTTCCAGGACAGCCAGGGCTACACAGAGAAACCCTGTCTTGGAAAAAGAAAAGAAAAAAACAAAAAAACAAAAAAACAAAAAAAACAAAAAACAAAAAACCTGTGGCCTACCAGCCTCAGCCTGCTGAGTACTGGTCACAGGGATGTGTCACTACATGTGGCTTTAACCTTAACCCTACTCCCTTGTTATTTTTTAAGACAGAGTCCCACTGTGTAGACCTGGCTGGCCCAGAACTCACAAAAATCCCACCTTCCTCTGCCTCCCAAGTGCGGGGATTAAAGCCATGCACCACCATACCCACCTTTAACCTGTCTCTTGATGGGGACCAGGCACAGGTAAATCTATCTGATAAGAGTCCTGCAAGGCCAGCCAGGGACAATAAACTAGAAGAGTCCTATCCTCCTCCAAATGGCTTTGGCCCTACCTACTACCACAGTTACAAGTGAGCCTTTAACTTGCATAGAAACCTGCTAAGGTTAGGCCCAGGCCCCAGAGGATGCACGCTATCCCCCATCCAGCCCACCCAGAAGGCAACAGAAAGCAGTGACTAAGGCTGACCTCCTCACCCTTTCTCAGTCTTAGGAAAGGTCCTGATGCTTTCCTTCCCAGGTGTCTGAGAAGGCACTGTCTAGCCTGGGACATCTGACTGTGGGACTGGGCTGTCTGGTGGATACACATATCCATGGCTTTACCAAGAATGGGAAAGCTCTTGGGCAGAGTGAATGAAGGCAGGATTTGCTGTGCAAGCATGAGGCCCTGAACTCTCATCCCCTAATGCCATGTAAGGCTGGACACAGCAGTACACACATCTGTAGCCCAGAGCTCCTATGGCAAGATAGGAGGTGGACACAGGAGAATCCATGAAAACTCACAGGCCAGCTAGCCTGAGGTACGGCAGCAAACAACAAAAAGACCCTGCTCAGACAAGGTTGATCTCCACGTGTGTGCCACTCCACATGCGTGCCATGCACATTCACACCAGTACATCACACACCCACACATACATACACCACACACAAAAACAAAAAAGGAAGCTCTAAGAATCTATGGCTAACTAGCCACAGTATAGGAATGGCAGATGGGATGCCTCAGCCTGCTTATAATCACACTACAAACTTAGAAGTGAGGCCCTGTAGACTGCCACACAGGAGACCCAGGGATCCCAAGGGAGCTAGGCATATCCCAGGCTTAGATCAGTGCTCTCTGCCCAAAAAAGGCAGATTTCCCAAGAAGTCTGATATGATTCAGACCAAAAAGAAAACATATTTGTGACATTCAGAATCCCAAGACTTTTTTTTGATAACCATTCATTCACGAAGGCGGGGACAGACATACTACACTGACATTGTGAATACGGCTTTCCCAAACAGGGAAATGTGTCATCACTGTATGACAAGAGTCACAGAGCATCTTCAAAAGCTGCCTTATTTAATCCTCACAATTGCTGGGGCTGGGCGCTGGGACCACTCCTACCCTGCCGTGCAAACAGAGGCCCGGAGAGGTAAGTAACTTTTCCACTAACAAGCTGGGGCAAAAAAGCAGACGCATGAAGTCGGAAGCCGGGCTGAGTCTCAGCTTTTCCAGGACCCAGAGTCTCAGTTCTTCCTGGACTGCCCCAGGTGATCAAAGCAGGCCCCATTTAGCAAGTTAGGCTTCTTACCTCTTTCCTCTGTGGGCCCTGGAAGGTCTTTACCACTTGGTCCTGCTTGAGCACTGAGCCCAGACAGCCTCTTCTCTGGAAAGAGCTTTCGAGAACCCTCCAGCAAGCTTGTGGGCTCATTAAAGAAGTCCTGCGTTGAGCTGGAGTCTGACAGTGCCACAGCTGTGCTGTCCTGGCTTCGGTCTGAAGAAGGAGGGAGGAAAAGGCAGGAGCATGAACTCACAGCACCCCGGGCAGAGAAGGTCTACCAGGGCTGGATTCCCACACAGCCCAGGACTGTCCCGCAGCAGAGCATCCTCAGTGTACCACTCTAGCCCTGCTGAGCCCAACCCACCCGAGAGGCCCTGAGCCACTCACAAAAGGCACCAAACTCTATGGTCAACCTGCCTGAGTTTCTCCAGACAGTAGTCTGGCAAACTCAACAAATGGCTCCTGTGGAAAAAGCCCTGATGTGCTTTGTATACTGTGGGGATATCCCTAATATGGCTAATTTCAAGCTACAATGTGCTGCGGGAGGTATGGAGTTGAGAAGAGACAGACTGGTCACCACTGTGACGTGTTGCTGCCATAGAGACTTAAGAGAAGGCCTAGTGGCCAAAAACCAACCAACCAATATTTTTAGGCAGATGTCTGTTGTAGAACAAAGAATCTAGATTCCTTTGGGTCTTGGACACAAAGGCAGTTTGTAGTCACTCCCTGGCTGTTCTCAAGTTTCCACAGGCACTCTAGGAGAAAGACTAGAGGCAGGGCTGGGAGGAGGCTTAAAGAACACAGGCCTAGGGAGGAGGTGCAGCTTAAAAGATGTGAAGCTCATCTGGACCCTTCATACCTAAGGGACAAAACCTCCAGTTTCAGGGGACAGGCAGCAAACCTTGCTACCTCCAGGATACAGGGGAAGGAAAAAGGGAGACTTTCTGATGTAAGAAAAAGCAGGAAATCTACCACTAGGGAGAGACAGGGTCATTAGACAGCTATACCCCTGAGATTCAGGGACACAGAGCCTTCCTAAGTCTGAGGCTTAATCAACAGAAGAAAGCTACCCTTGCCTCTGCCCCAGGACAGCCAGCAAGTACCCACTAGCAAAACAAACAGAGCAGTCTGCTGCAGGAGAAAGGAACATGCAGGGAGAGCCTGCAGAGGCCTAAAGCAGAGAAGAGAACTAGAAAGCTGGGCAGAGTCTCATCTGGAGACAACGGGAAGCTAGTGGCACAATGAAGGCAATCATAGCAACAACAGACGGCAAGCCATCTCAGAGGTCCAAAGGCTGGACAGGTAAATCGATCCCAGGAGTAAATATCTATTTCAGCCAAAGTTTCTTTGGTCCTACATGTGATATCTGGTATTCACTATAAAATTATAAGACATAGACACATGCATTAAGAAGCAAACAAAAACCCATACTGTAAAGAGGCAAAATAAAATAACTAGAATTGGAGCTGATCACTGACTATTTAAAACAGCAACAATTAATGTGACGCACTGCTATAATTAGGATACCGGGCTATAGTGGAGGAAACCCTGTCCACCACCCACGAACAGATGGTGAATTTCAGGAGCGAGCTGCAAATTATAACGAAGAGTCCAATGCGGTTCCTAGAAATAATCAGTAACCAGAAGTGAGGTGACACCTTTTGCCAGGCTTCCCAACAGACCTCATACAACTAGGATGAGGGCTCAAAACTCAAACTAGAGGGCTGAGAGGATGGCTCAGGGGGTAAGAAAGAGCAGTGGTTGTTCTTATACAGGACCTGAGTTTGGTTCCCAGCACCCTCTCTGGTCTCTGGGCATGAGGCACTCACATACTGTACATATTTATACATGCAAGCAAAATACTCACACAGAGAAAATAAACTTAATTCCTGCTACCACAAATAAAACTTGAAACTAATTGAATATAAAAAGTCCAAATTAGAGGCATGGGTGGTGAAGCGGAAGAGAGCACATGAATGATGTAATCATTACCCAGAGTCACAAAAATGAGAGATGCAAGAAAGGAAAACCACTCTCTTGCACTGTAAGAGACAATGACGACAGCACTTGTCCAGCATATGCAAAGCTCTGGGTTTGCTCCCAGCACTG
>JADRCH010000082.1:9032784-9123916 GCA_019843965.1 Rhynchomys soricoides
TGCGCCACCACTGCCCGGCCGAGCACTGCAAAAATTAAAACACAGAATAACCAAGACTTTTCCAAAAATACTGAAACACCTGAGTCACCCAGAACCTCAGAACGCACAGGGAAAGGACCGTCTACACATGAGGAGGGATCACACATGGACAGACTGTAACCGGGGATTCAGAAAAAGACACACACAGGACTGAAGGAAGAAGCACAGGGCTGGAGGGCCAAGCAGAGGTTCAGAGTACTTGGTGCTCTAGCAGAAGTCCTGGACCCGGTACCCAGCACTCACATGGTGTCTCAAGACAATCTACACCTCTAAAGCCAGGGGTCACACCGAAGACCAGGTAGCACACCCACACACATTAAATAAATCTTTTTAAACAGTTAAGAAATGAAAACAACAACAACAAACTTCTGCTCAGAAAGCACGGACCAGGTAACATCTTTGTGTCGGGGCAAGAGGAGAAGTGCAGTTTTTGAATAAGTAAAAATAACTTTCTCCAAGGTAAAAGTAAATGAAGACCTTTCTGCGATACGCAGAGTCTGAGTACATTTATCATCAGCATATATGAGTCATGAAATGTTAAGTCAGAACGAATATGGACCCAGACAGACAGCTGGACCTGTCTGTCTTCTAGCAGAAGCGAGTGCTCTAGCAGTGGCTAGCGTGGTGCTAAGTATAAAAGGCCTCCCACCAAGTGTGCTGCTGCTCACTTGTAAGGCCAGCACTCATGAGGTAGGAGACAAGACTTGGTGTCAAACAACTAAACTAAAGTAACAGCAAAACATGTAGCCTTGTAAAACACACAAAAGTAAATGAGTAAAAACCTAAAAAAGCCCGGAGGCCCTCATGGTGCTGTGAATAAGTGCAGTGTCTTTAGAAGGTCATGGTGTTTAATGATGTCACTGTTAGCCCGAAGGCACAAACCACATTTGTGCAATCAGTGAATTAGTGATAACGGAATTTGGGTATCTGAAGGTGAAACAGGGATCTAGAGAGCCAAGTTCAAATTCACCCTGCATCACTGACCAGCTATCCTGAGATGGGCCAGAGGCAGACACAGCCCCACCGTGGCCCTCCCAGTCTTCCTTCAGAACCTTCGAAATCAAACACTGGTAACTCTATCAGCAGTTAATCCCAGGGGCGTGTACAAGCTGCTCTGTGGGCAAACTCGAAACAAGGTGGAACTGTTTCCAAAAACCTGGAGTCTGGCAGGGCAGACTGTCCGTGCTGAAAGCCTGTTCCTCCGTTCCTGAGCCTGGAAAGCCTAAAATCCACGCCACAGTTATTCGCACTTCGGTTCCCCTATATGTAAAACTAAGGAACAGTGATCATTTCCCAAAACCGACATTATAATTACATAGGTCATAAAACACAAGGTCCTGTGCAGTACCTGGCACACATAAAAATGTCAGCCCAATTATCCATACATAATTATTACAGAGACTAGGTATGACTTATCAGTAATGCCTCACACTAACCATCAGACATTTTATTCTGAATGGAGTTTTGCTGAGCCACACTGTCGAGAGGCATGCAGAGGAACACTGAGAATTAGCTCTGTCCTCCAACCCCCCGCTCTGCTGCTCTGGCCTCAAGAGAGAGGTGTCAGCATGCAGCACGGTACAGATGGTGCCAGGTCCTAAGCTCAGCTGTCCAGATGTAATGAGAACAGAGGATTTGGGCCACAGTGAGACCCGAGCTGGAATTGTCCTGCCCGACAAAGAGCTCTTCCCTTACGTTCAGGGTCAGGCTGTGGGGCTTCTTATGTCCTGAATGAGGGGTGAAGACCAGGTCTGGTACACTCAGAAAAACTCCAAACTTGAGTCTCCACTGTAAGTAATCATTGCTCCCTCTGCAGGACTGATAGTCCATTTGCTGTCTCCGTAGAAAGAAAATACTGACAAATGGTGACCATTACACTTCCAGTAATTATATAAAAATCAGCGCAGTGCATGCCTAGGAGAGAACCACGGCATTACACAGAGGCCAGAGGACATTCTGTGATCAGTTATCTCCTCTCATCTTTATGACGGCTCCGGGGAAGGCACTCAGGGAACAGGCTTGCTTAGCAAGTGCCTTTACCTGCTGTATCTTGCTAGCCCTGTTGAAGAACTTTGAACTTAAGGGTCTCAGGCCCACATTCCAATCTAATATCTGCTACATGCTGGACAAACATGGCTGAGTGAGTCTACTGCCTTAGGGCTTCCATTTCATGTTTTTTACCACAAGTTTTAGTATCCTTGTTCCTGAACATGGGATCTCCACAGGCTCTTCCACCTGACACACGCTAATGACAGCATAATGACCTATACCTACAGCATCCACACTGGCCTAGACAGAAACATGAATAGCTTGGGCAATGCAAGAGAGGCCTGAAAGTCTCCAGAAGATGGCAGGCCATGCTCTTGCTGTTACAGTCCCCATGAGAGCCAGGCCAGGGCCAGCTCATTTCAGGCAACAGGAAACACGCTGAGGTGACTGCAGACTGAGAAGCATATCCAACCAACACTGAGCTTCAGGAAGCCAACCTTGCCAGGGTGATCTCACTCACTGGCAGACTGCCCCACTAGCTCACTGGATCTCAAGCTGTTAGGCTCTGGGCCTAAAGGAATTGCCAGTTTGGTGGAATCCCAGCTGTGATCATTATAAAAACAGAGGGCTGACTTGAGCAAATGGGTATTTACTCCTAATGAGCTAATGCTCTCACAATGCTTCAACACGAGGGGACCATGAATCCACCAGCAATGCAGGAAAGACAGCCAGACTATAACGGAAATGCTGTGGGCAAGAAGAGATGATAGACGGGAGGGTTGTGCTCCACTGAAAAGCAATACCCAGCAGAGAGAACACTCTCGTAAGCCTCCTAAAATAACACGACAGCCAACAGCAGCCACAGGGGAGAGACCAAGGCTGTGCAGGCCTGTGGATGCACTTCCTCAAGCTCTCATATGTATGAGGGGCTCGAAGAGCTGGTAGAGCACAGGCTAGCTGCCAGTGGTCTTGAGGATACTGTGGCAGCTCCAGCTCTCTCCTCAGGATGACCACAGTATAAAGCAACCCTAAGAAACGCACAGCTAATAGAGCCAGAATCACCACAGTCCTGTGGCAACACCTAAAGCTAGCTCTGCCTAGCTGGGATTCAGAGGTTGTACACAACAAAGACTGGGAAGCCGGGGGGCAGCAGGGCATACTGGGAAGGCTGCTGCCTCCTCATGCAATTCTAGGGGCTTACATGCATTAGAAACAGAAGGCAACAAGGGCTGGCTGGGGATGTAGGTCAGCCAGTAGGACTTCTGTCGGGCTCAATTCTCAGCACCACATGAGCCAGGTGTACATCTGTAACTCCCATACCTGCTAGGAGAGGCAAGAGGGCCAGAAGCTTCAAGGCATCCTTGGCTAGAGAGAGGGTGAGTATCTTTTCCCAGCCTGCTTCTTTCAAGACTAAAAGAATGAAAGACTTGTTATCCTCTGAGCCATCTTCTCCAGGCTGAAGATCAGAAACGTTAAATCACATGTCTTTCTTTTTATTGTGTACACGTGAATGCATGCATGCATATGTGTCACAGTGTGTACATGGAAGTCAGAGAGGTACCTAGTTCTGTCACGTAGGTCCCTCAGGTGTGGAATATGTGTCTTTTCCTGATGAGCCATCTGCCTTTCTGCAACTCTCCCCCTCCTCTTTCTCTTCCTTTCAGATAAAAATGTTACTACATAGCCCTGGGACTTGGGATCCTCCTACTTCAGGCTCTGGGATTGCAGGCAGGAGTCACCACACCCAGCAAAGGTGAATTTCTTCAAATAAGATACATTAACAGGATGCAAAGTTCAGGATTTCATTTTTCTCTGTTCCTTCCAGTCTGGTGAGTATAAAATGGTGGTGATTTAAGATAATCCTGATTATAAACTCCCAGAAGACACACATGGTTCCACACTAAGAACCCAACTGGTCAGAAGAAAGCCAAGCTTCACTTCTCTCAGAGCAAAAGGTAAAGACAAGTGAAAAGCTCTTAGAGGGTGGCTGGAAGCCTAGTGTGGTGCTACACAACCACAGCCCTGCACTCAAGAGGAGGCTGAGGCAAGGGCCAGCCTACACTACCTGTCAGGATCCGATTTCAAAATATCAATGAATAAGTAGGTTGCTGTAGCATGCATGCATACCGAGCCTCCCATCTCCTCTCCCAGGGAGCCATATCTTCTCTGGTACAGCTGACTGAGGGCTTTGGGGAGGCAAAGAGACAAAGATCAGAGAGAAAGTTTGCCAGGCGCAATAATGAATGTGATAAAAGTACCCTCTTCCTGTCACCAGTTAATGAAGGGATGGCTCGGGGGCTGGGTGAAATCAGACAAACAACAGAGCCTAGCAGCTCTCCCACAACACGAGGCCAGCTTTAGACTCTAAGGTCGGATCAGTTGGCGGGGGTAACAAGGAAAACTATGTAGCCTCTTCTCATCAGGAAGCCTTGCCCTTGAGGCTCACCAGCGGGGCAGAAGGAAAAAGATGCTACTGACCACACTGTTCCCTCCTGTCCCACAAGGCCCTTCTGCAGAGTCGTCATCTTAGCTCGCCAGGCGCATAGCCAAGCGAGGGCCAGTGCACTGAAGAAGGCCAGAAGTTGCACTGGGGAATGCTGAGAGAGCAGGGTCAGATCCCTTTTGGGTGGTCCTCCCACTCATCCCTTTGTACCTTTGGGGAGGACTTACGCTCCCTCCAACACTACATCTGTTTCCTGGATAGCTGAATTCAGCTTTGTCTTAGCTTCCACAGCACCTGGTCCAGGCACATTGATAAAAGTAGGGAGTGTACAGATCATGGGACTAGGGCTCTGGCGAGAGAGAGCACACAGCTAAGAACTGAGCTTCAGTCCAACCTCTTCTACACAGCAGACCTTACCTGGGATCCTGTGGCTGAGGTTGGGTCCACAGAGGCTGACACTGACACTCACCAGGGCCTTGGCGGGACGAGGGTGGGTGTTTGGCTCATAAAGCAAAGACTACTCTCCTGGTTACCTGCAGAGGGCCACATGTGGGCCACATGTGGGCAAAGGCAGGCAGTATTCTCTGGTGCCTTGTATCAGCCATCTGCTCCATCTCTGAGGGGGTCCTGGGACAGAAACTTCAGGGTGCTCTGGACTTGAGACAGAGCAAGAAATCTACAGAAATCCTTTTTGATCGACCTAACAGGAGACTGACACATGAATGGGACCCCTAAGGACCACACACTTTAGCCCTGAGTCTCAGAAGCTAGGAGTGTATTTTTCTGAAGAAGCTGCCTGGTGGTCAACAGGAAAGCTGATCAGTACGAGCAAGCAGGCTGCAGGCTGGGCCTGAACTCTTCATTTACAATGTTCTTTAAAAAGTTTGCTTGTACGGCAACTTTTATAGGAACAAATACTTAGGGCAAGATTAGAAATATCTGATTCTCTCAATCACACGACGGCACAGGAACCACTCCAGCCTGCCCTCTCTGAATACTGAGGGGAAGGAAGAAGGACAGCTGCCAGTCACCTGTGCTGAAGCCCTGGCACCCTCAACTTCCAGGGTAGGATTCAAAGGAATAAGAGCCCACTACAAAGAGGGAAGAGGGCTGGCTTGGTGACGAATGGCAGCCCGTCCCAACCACTCTGAAAGGACTCTTTTGAGTCTTTCTTCATCCAGGTTTAATCATGCTCAATGCCACAGGATGCCAAGTCTGAGAGTTTCCTTATGAGATGCGGGCTTCCAGGATCTCCTTCTATGTGTTTGTGACACTTGCCCCAGCAGTAAGACTTACAATAGCTCTTGTTTATTCCCTCAGTTTAGGCCAATGAATATGCAGAAAAAGACGTGCCATCAGACTGCAGGGGCTCTGACCAGTGTCAACCTAAAGAGATCAGAATATCTGCCGACCAGAAAACAGGTTTCTAAAAACCACAAACTCAAGTAGAACCAACATTCTGAGAAATTTCCAACTAGGCAAAATCCATTCCAGCTGGTCTTTGCTAGCCAGCTACCAGAAATGATAGGCCCACCAGGAATGGGGCTGGCCATGGGAAACATAGGTGCCAATAGCAGGCTGAGGGGGCTGCAAAGGCACCAAGGAGAGACACCAAAAGCACAGACACCCTGAGAGAGAGGCAAGCAGCAGGTGGGCAGCAGGGCATCACACTATGGGGAAACAGGCTGCATTCCCACCCTGTCAGCCAGCTTTCCTGGGCCAGTGAAGCAATGCCAGACACTTCTAGCTCCACCTTGCTCAGACGGTGGTGCTGGGAGTCACTCTCTTTCATTCTGTAGCTCAGGTCAGGAGATATACTGGCCAGAGAGAATTCAACCTGCTCAGAACTCAATTGCCGAGAACAGAGGACACCGGATAGCTGGCAACCTACAGCTATCTGGTGTACTTTCCAGGAAGGCTCTTCCAATAAAAGACGAGAATCTGTGTGTCTGGAGCCAAGCAGGAGTTTGTGGCCCCTGTCACTCTGCTGCTCTCCTGAGCCTTTCCCCACAGCATCCCTTTGCCCCCACTCCAACACACTGCAGGGCTCTCTAACTCACCTTGTCTTTGTCCCCCCAAGTTCCCCCCAGTGTCCTGTAGACTGATAGCAGTCATCCCAACCCACAAACCCAAAGAGCCAACCACCATCTCAAGGCACCACCTTAGGGCATGCAGGGATCAGGGCACTGTCAGCTTGACTCTCCCCATGGTGCCCTCCCCCATGCCTAGCACACAGCAGGAGCTGTTGAACTGCCACCATCAGCGCTGGCCTGAGAGAAGGTCTCAGAACAAATAAGAGTGGGTGCAGAAAGATGTCAGCTGACTGCCTGAAACAGCACGCACTCCCCAGGGAGTCTCTCCCACTTTGGGTAGGTCTGTTTAGAGGAATACGGAGCTCCTACAAAACCGACCTGCCCTTCTCCCTAGGAGAGCAGGTGAAGGCCAGGTTCAGGACGAACTGAAGAGTCATTTGCAACCCTCAGCCCTTAGCAGTTAGGGCACTGTGAACTACATAGGGATGGACCACTCAGAGTTTTGGCTACTGTGCACAATCTGCAGTTTTTACACGTGTCCTCATAAAGGGAACTTGGTATTTAGAGTCTGTTGCCTTTTTGTTGTTGCTTTAAGAACGAATGAACAAAGCAATGGAAGTACAGGCCTGAACTACCTGCCAGGCAGGGAGGCAGGAGGACGGGGGAGAGGCTAACGCTGCCTCTGCATCAGGCCAGAACTGGGAAACGGGCAGTTGGCAGAAGCCAAGCACAGCACATCAAACACACATTCTTGAAATCACAGGACCGGCAGACATGAAGGTGCTCCTGGTCACAGGGGAAGCAGGGAGCCGGACTGAGGACTGAGCATGCGGTCTGCACTGTTCCCTGAAGCGAGCCGTGACAGGTGCAAGCAGAGAGACAAAGCCTGGAGAACAGAGTGTGGTCAGGGTTAGGGGCAGCACGGGCAATATTGGTGGAGGCAGTGTAGGGTGAGCAGGTGAGCATGGAAACAAACAGCACGCAACAGTGACAGAATGGTGGGTGAGGATGGACGGCCATGGAGAGGGCATGCTACCCTAGCTTCCCTACAAAGTACCCCTCTACAGCTGGGGGCTTGGGCTCCCTGGTGGCTCTGCCCATGTTGGTAATGGGGCAGAGTGGGCATTCCCTGCAACCACAGATACCAGCTCCCAAGGCTCCAGCCACTCTTGTCCCTTCTGCCAACACAGACCACAGAACTTGGCTAAGTGTGGCCTTTACCCCTAGCGAAGCCAGGCCTCCAGGACATGCAATCTCACCTCTCCAGTGCTGACCTTTGGTTCACCCAACTCCTTTGCTATGCAACTGACTTGAGGCTACCTCCTCTCAGCTTACAGGGCTGTTCTATGCATCTGGCACAGGGCTGCCAGAAGACCTGGATGGATTTGTTAAAGAAACCCAGACCATCCACAGGGCAAGCCCTCCGACCTCTGAGGCCCTTCCTGTCTTTGACATTCTTAAGTGACATGGAGTGTGACAGGCAGACAAACAGTAAGGCTCTTCGTTCAATAAATATTGCTATAGACATATCCTGAAAGTCAATTAAGCAGATCAAATGAAGGCAAAAGCCATGTAGAAATGGCCCTATTCCATGCACCCTTCATTGAGGCACCTCCACCCAGGACAGAAACATAGAACTATCATGTAAAGTCAGCCTCACACCTGGCCCGGAAGAGACTTTGACCATACTTTCTCTCAGCTCTGCCCCAACAAGCAGGAAGCCTGACTACTCTCATCTTCATTTTCTTTCAGGGAAATAAGGCCGCTGTCAAGCCTGATGGTGGCCGTGAAGAATGAGACATGCTACCATCCTGCGGACACCTGCCTGCAGCTTAGTACTGAGAGCATACAGTGCTATGTGGAGAAGCCTAATTCTCACACGTGTACACATATGCACACACACCTGAACCAACGAGCATGTAGGGCAGAACAAGATAGTCTGCCATTTGACATGCACACACAGCAATGACTGGGAGCCCCCTTAAAGGTTATAGAATACATGACATGTATTTCTCATGCCACTTTATCCGGAGACAGGGAGTCCCAATATAATGTATATGGGCCAATTCCAGGAGATATACTGGAAGAAGCTGGTTGAGTTGGGAGAATAGCCACATTTGCTGGATACTCAACTTCCCCTCCCTCCCCCTTTCCACCTCAATTTGGTCAGTCAGAGTGGTCTTGTGACCTTGGTAAGAAGAGCTGGACATGATGGCTGGCTACTGGGCCTCAAGGGCCAATCCCAAAGCTTTCACCAAGTGTAATAGCCTGCAAGAAGTGTTCACCTTCAGTGCATGCAGCAGTTGCAAGTCAGACAGGTCAGACAGTGAAGCTGGGTCTCATCTTCCTAAACTCACTTGGCAGGGCCCACACATCTTTTGAGGTCATACTCTAGCTAGAAAGTTGGGGTAAAACCAAGAATAATGACACACCCCAGGACCTGGGCTCCCACTCAAGGAGCTTCTAGTTCATGGATGACCTGAAGAACTGCATCTAGAAATGGCCAGGCTATACAAATCAACCAAAGCCCTTGTCTAAGAAAGCTGAGCATGTAATTGGAGTCAGTTTGGAATTCAGAGGTCTCTTGACTCCAGGGCCTGTTCTGCCCCTGCCCTTCCATCTGACCTCAACTCCCGAACTGAAGTGGTATCAGGCTAGAAGCACCCTAGTTGCCCTGGGAGGATGCCTCTGACTTAAGAGGAAGTATTAATACCCTGACTTGGGTCAGCTCATGAAGCAGGAGTAGCAGCAGTAAGTAGTGTGGTTTCAAACTACCAACAGATGCCTTACCTTGCAACCTGCTTGTTTCTGCCTAAGGTCTGGCCCTTTCCCTAGAAACCAGAAACTGATGAAAAGGTTACCACATCTGAGGAGTACAACTAATTTTGGGCTCTAATAAATTGAGGGTTCTAATCATTTTCCTGTTACAGATACTTCTTTGGGGCTACAGAGGATAAAGAGACTGGGGGTTCTCAAAGTGTTATGCTCTCTATGCACTGGGGCTGGACAAAAATGATGTGTGGAACCCAGTGGCTCCACAGTTAACAGGAATCATTTGGGAACTACTGAAAGTATATCTGAACTTACTTGTTCTGCAAACTTCCAGAACAACTAACTGTTAGGTTAGCACCATACACTTACCTAGTTCCTGAACTCTGCAGCAGTTCTCTGATAGCTCTATGGTCACACATGTGCCACATGGCTCAGCAAGTCCATCAAGGCCAAGTGATGCCACAGGCTCCTCTGAGGCACTCCTGCCTCCCTCCTTCCTGCTCCTAAAAGCATAGCCAATCCTGTGGGTAGACAGCCAAGCCTATGGTACCTTGCAGTCTGAGCTGGGTAGAGGGGCTGCAGACCTGGTACAGGTCCTCCCTAGTCCAGGAGCACATGGCAGATACATATGCAACATGGTGTGGTGGCTGAATCAGCACCAAAGATATCTAGCAGAAACTCACAGAGCAAGGGCCTACTTCTACTGTGTTTTCTCAGTATCTTCAAAAGCCAATGGCTGGAACAAGATGGCTCTCCTAAATAATATGAGTTAACTAAGAAGGGGCAGAGGCTCTTACATAGAGAGATCTGCTGAGCTGAGGGTCAGCTCCTCCCATTTCTGCTCTGGAGAGCTGTAAACACAGGGACTTATCAAAGACACAGCCCCTGGGAGGTGGTGGAGACACAGGGCAAGCACAGGTCCTCAGTCTCCTTTTCAACATACACACTGTAGGCCCAAACCACACCTAGATGGATGCTTAAGTGTTCTAGTCTCTCAAGAGATCAGCAGAGGGAGCCCTAACCACTGTGTCCTCCCTCCCTGGAGCTTTTCTGAAATGGATCTTAACACAGCAAGCTTGGAACAGACACCCATGCACTCCAGGAATCTGTATACAGGGCAGAACTCCATGGAACCAAGGGAGCGTAAGCCCTGCCCCCTCAGCTCTCCACTAGATCTCCAAGTGAGAACTACCATGGTACCCAGGGCACCCGTCCCTCCCCAAAGAACCACCTGACATGGGAACAGCCCTGGTGCCAGTCCTACTGCAGCCAGGAGTGTCCCATTCCCATCCTGGAAGGCAGAGCAGCAGCCCAGGTGAGATGAGTGACGTGGGGTGAGGGTGTCTTTCCACACTGTCACCTCCTCTCTAAGGTTCCACTTTAATGACCCTCTAAGTCCATCAGTTTGCTTATCCCAAGTATACCATCACCAGCTTGTTACTGTACAGGTGAGAACATGGAAAGATTAAGCTACAGGCCAGCATGCAAGCCTCCTATGTTAGTAAGGAGTGTGACTGAATAGTCGCCACCTGCCTCATCCCACATGGAACAGCCTCTAGATGCCCAAGAGTGACAGATTTAGTATTAGTTATGGCCTACCTACCAAAGGACAGAGCCATGACAATGTGCTGCAGACAGCCTACAGGTGACAGCCTACAGGGTTTTCATATATCATTCAAAGATGTCAGTACCCCCATTTTGCAGGTAGAAAAATGCAATCTCAAAAGGAAGCTGCCTCCGCCAGACCTGCTCCTTCCCTGCCTCCCAAGTGGGTGAGGAGGCAGATGGCGACCTGAGCATGTCTTGGAAGCACAGCACTGTGAATCCATGAGGTAAATGAACAGCCACAACATTGCCCGTGTCATCCCAGACCCAGCACCCCTTCACCAAAACAAAGCGACAAATGAAGTCGCTCAAGCACCCTCCCCACAGTTGGTGTGCCGCCCTTGGCACAGTAGGGAGAACAGGGACTATACCGTCCGGCGTCGCCTGCTGATGGGGTTTTTTACATTTGACGTAATCGTGGTCAATCGGAGTGGCTGTGTAAGGTGGGGATGTCAGACCTGGGCCAGAGGAGGAGGGAAGGGAGGCTCCGGGGCCCGGCAGTGTCCCAGCTGAAGAGTGGGAGTCCTCATCCACCAGGCAGGCCTTCTCCCTGTGGGGACAAAGCTACACGTCAATGTCCACACTGTGAAGAAACAAATGTTCCTATGGGTCAGTACCCTTCCTGGGGGCTGCTCTCCACATACCTTGAATGGTCCCTGTCTCATGTGGCTAATGCGCTAGGGGGAAGGGCTTCCCCCATATCACCCTCATAGCCACCAGCCTCTAAAGGGATGCTGCCCAACCTTTCTGGCCAGGGTCTAACAGCATCTGGTTTCAGGCTCAGGAAATCTTGCAGGGGAAGAGGCAAGCATTTCCTCAGCATACACACCAAGTCAGAGCCTTTCTACAAGATAGCTCAACACAATCAATCCCTGACAAATGGGCATCCTCAAAAAGTATACACTAGCGCAGGCTTACACATGTACAACATTGGTAAACGGGGGGAAAGTTCATGGAACTCCTTCATGTTCATGGAAATCATCACATAAAACACAGGTAGGTTTTCCATACTATGCAGCAAAAGGTATGAGGCAGGGAAAAGGTCCAAACAGGTCAGCACAGACGGTGTCCCAGGCCCACTGTGGAAGAGTGAGCACTAAAACACCTTCAGTTGTTCTTTGTTGACGTTTGAGGAGAATTTTATCAGAGTTTGAGAGAGGAAAAACAAACAGACAGAACAAAACAGGAAAGGCACCCCCTAAACCTCCACAACCGCCAGGAGGAGAGGATGGAGAGACAGCCCTGCTACTGTAGTTAGGGCTGAGAAAGCAGGGAAGGCAGCCATGGCATATGGCAGATAGCTACATGGCACTGGGCCAGGAAGCATGCTCACACTTCTGGTCAGTCAGAATTTGAAATAAAAAGGGACATTGAGTTACTCTTTTCTCAGTTCCAACCCACAAAAGCAAGCACCCTGCACCGAGGGGCTCCTCCATAAGCAGCTAGCTGTGCCTTGCTCAGGTTTTTGTTTTGTTTTTAATTAAGGAACCTGGAGGGGTATCACAATGGCAAAACACTTGCCTAGCACACACAAGCTCCTGGGTTCAATCCTTTAGTAATACAAAAGCAAAATAAACCTGCAACTGTACATGCGCAAACAACTACATACAAATACATACATACACACACACACACACAAAACTATTTGAGAAATTAAACTGAATAAAGGCCTATTCTGGTGACAAGAGATCTGTCACAATTTAAGTATGTATGTCTGATTTCCTTAATTACAATGTACTCATATATTATTTACATAAGTCACGTTTTCAGGGCAGAATGGTGATCAGTAAAAATGTCCCTGTACCCTGGAGACCTCTTAGACTAGAGATCACCTATGTCTAACTGTCAAGCACACTATACTAACCTAAGTCATCTCCTACCCAGGTGCTCATCTCTCCCCACTACAGAGACAACACTGCTTGTGCAGAGTTGAGCACTGTTCATTGGAGGCACAGGTTACATGACCAGCTATAGACAGGAACAGACAGTTCTCAGGGAGAGGGCCTGGGAGCAGCTTTCTCTGCTGGGTTCTGCACAATCCTCAGCCAGATGGGGCCTCCAAGATGGGAAGGATTGAATCTAGCATCAGGGTAGAAACAACAAAGAAAATTGTATCTGGGACCCAAAGACAACTTATGTCAGGGGACAAGTAATCAGCCTCCAAGCAGTCTGGGAGATCATGCCAGAGTCCTACTTCCTGAGAACAGAGGCCTGTTCTCCTTGGCACTGAAGGAAGATCCTCACTGATACTCCAGAGAACAGGCCATACATTGGGCCCCAGAAGTCACCCAGTTGGAGTCTTGGGTAAGAGGAAATAGGACAACCTCATCTTTTAGTATGTGCTGCACAGGCCAAGGCTTTGTTCCGCTGGAGCAAGAGGGAGAGGCTGGCTTCTCCCTAGGACTCACCCCTGAAGGTCGGACTGCACCAGCCAATGTCACAGAGTTGAGGGTAACAACAGACAACCTCCCACGAATTCAAAAGAAGTAGCTCAGCTCCACAAACAGAGAGTCTGAGTTCCAGTTTATCCAGTAGCCCTCCTCTGAACATTACCTAACAGCGAAATGAGCCACCCCGGATCCCGGCAAGCCAGTACTCACTTTTCTGAAGCTTTGGGTGTATTCTTCTCCTCGCCCCTGGCAAAAGGTCCTTCTGCTGCCTCCTTCATAAAGCTGACCAGGACCTCTGCACCAACCCCCGAGTCAGGTTTGCCCAGGAGCTTCAGGATGGATGCATGGAGCCGGAAGTACACCTAGAACAATACCTCTGGCATAATAAAACAGCCTTTTCCAATCTATGGCCTGTCCCACGGGTGAAGCAGCCACACTGGAAGCAGGCTGCTGCCCCAGGAGAAAAGCTACCACACACTGCCTGTCCTTTTAGCTTTTAACACCCCAGCACAACTAAGCATGGAAAATTAAGATGGATACTATCAGCATTCTAAGTTAAACATGTACCCAGTCATCCAAGCACATGATGGTGGGATAATCAGAGTGACAGCCAGTGGACACTGCCTCAAGATCTGTTGTAGCCCACACTAGACTCAATCTTGCTATTCAGCTGAGGATGGTCTGGACCTCTTGATCCATCTCAACTTCCCAAATGCAGTATTTTTTTTGGTTTTTTTGTTTGTTTGTTTGTTTGCTCACAAGATTGACAAGTCTTAAAAGGAGGGTCTTAGAATGGCTAGGGAACCAATGTGCTCACCGGTATCACTCCCTTGAGTTAACTGGATGCCATAGTCAAAACTGTAGATAGTCTACAGCGCCATCTTTAAACTTCAGCCCCTGGAAGCACTCCTGAGAGCTCCCTGATACAACATTGGGGTGCGTACTTTGTCACACTAGCCCTGTAAGGCACCACCAGAGGCCAAACCCATGAAGAGGCTTTTCAGGTCAGCAACTGCTCTGAGCAACTGGGAGGCATAGGGCAGGCAGCAAAGTTTATACTTTCTACTACATCATGCCCAAGGAAAGTGTGAGCTACAAAAGCTGACAACTGTGCTCCTACCAACACAGTGACAGCAAGAACACCTACACCTTCAAGAACATAGCCAGACCATTAGTACAGATTACGGGGTAGGGGAAACCAAGGTCATCGGGGACTTTCATGTCTTAAATTCTTGGGAATTTTATGACTCTCTTTGAGTTTTTTTGTTTTGTTTTGTTTTTTTTTTGTTTTTTGTTTTTTTTTCGAGACAGGGTTTCTCTGCATAGCCCTGGCTGTCCTGGAACTCACTCTATAGACCAGGCTGGTCCCGAACCCAGAAATCTACCTGCCTCTGCCTCCCAAGTGCTGGGATTAAGGGCGTGCGCCACCACTGCCCGGCTTATGGCTCTCTTAAAACAAATGAATACATCTAGAATTTATATTTGCAAGGGGGAACAGGGGAGACAAAAACAAAAACCGGTGCTCTAGAAGCAGGAAAATAACAAGAAACAGATTCTGCCCAAATTCCAAGCGCTTACTAGCCATATGGGACTTACTGAGGGTCAGCGCTTGAGGCCTCTGAAAAGATAAAGCAATCATGGTCAGGGTCTTGGGAAGCTTTGAACTCTGGGCTGAGTTTCTGAGCCCTGGATTTCCACTCATGTCCTTTGTTTGCTCACCTCTAAGAGTGCTGGTCAGGACTGCTGTGAACAACAGCGCAACCTTCATCAAATGTATTCTAGAAATCATAAAAGTAAATCCCGACAATAAAGCACTGCTCTAGGTTTGAGCAGCAGTGGAAAAAACAAAGCAGAACACAACACTCCTTATCAAGAGCAGCTCACTTTTGCCCTAGCCTAACCCACTAATCTGGGAGGCCCAGGCCCAGGCCGAGCCTCACTTGGCCTTAGGTACCTATCTGCACCTAGGAACAAGAGTGACCACCCTTCTCCTGCCAGGCAACAGGTCTGAATGGCTGTGCAGCTATAGATGCTGCACTGTAATATCAGTGAGAACAGGTATGCTGCAGAGGAAGGCTGCTTCCTCTGAGAAATGAGAACAAAAGGCCCATTCTCTCCAAAAGGACGGCAAGCACTCTTAGGGAGAGAGAGACCAGGCTGCTCTCATCTAAGTGAACATGAAGCTGCTGAGCACAGGCGTGTTACCAATGGGGTTGTACAAGGGGATCACTGGGACTATAAGCTCCAGCCCCAGGGAGACAGAGCGGGCAGACCCTCCTGCCCCAACATCCTACCCTGGACCTGCAGGGTTACCTCCAGGGCTTCCATGGCCAGCTCAGGCGGGTTGTGGTAGTGAATCTTCTTAGGGTAACGGGCAGCCTCCTCATGCAAGTAGTGGCCAGCCTGACGGTAGTGCAGCAGGTACACAGTTGGTGGTTGCTGCTGCTTCTCAGCCACCTTGCCAAGCATGTAGTGAATGAGCCATTCCTCCTCATCACCATCACCCTCACAGCGGGCTGCAGATGTGAAACAGTGCCTGGCTGTCTCCAGCATGCTGTCTCGCCGATCCTCCATCTATAACAAGATCACAAGCTTGCAGACCGGCCTTAGGTGCAATGTCTGCACCTGCCCAGGGATCGTGGTTTTCTTGGATGAAAGCCAGCTGACTTGTTCACAGACTTATGTTCCTCTCAGTGAACCTGAGACCCAGAACTGTTGTCCTAGCAGTTGTAGAAATGAGATGTGGAGCTTGGGAGTCCCTTAAAAGCAAGCTAGGTGCAGAGCTGAACTTAGATTCAGGTCATTGCTCATTAACTCAAAGGTACTTTCTTTTAGCTTCTTTCTGTAGCACCATAACAGTATGAGTGTACAAAGTTCCTATTGATCTTTCTAGGGTTCCCAACTATAACCTACGTGGCTGTGGCAAGAACTAGTGTCCCTCAGCCACGCAGGTTACAGCTGGAGGAAAGTTAATACAACTATGCCTCATTGGTCTCAAAAAATCAGGCATCCTCTACAGCATAAGCCTCCACTGCAGAAGTGAGCACCTTGCTCCCACACTCTCAGTGGGGCATGCAGGTAGAGGGAGTCTATCACACTGCCTCTAAAATGAAGCCCTGCAGCCCATCCGTTTAAGGAAAAGACAGCTGCTTCAATGTAATTCTTCTGCTTACACTGCTGCGTGGCCCTGCTAATGTCTCTAGTTTTGCTAAGTTCAGCAGGAACACTATCCCACTCAGGAAGAAGAGGGACAGTGTGTCCAGAAGCTCTGCTGTATAACTCCACTCTGGCTTGTCATCCCCTGAAGAGAGGATTCCCTTACTCGTGGCCCTTTAGGCTCCCCGTGTATTGGGTGCCTGTGCTGGGGCTGACATCTCCCAGTGCTGCTTGGGAGAAGGAATTGGTTGTTTTCATATGTAGCATGAAGCACAGAAGGAATGTCAAGTCACCCCGTCCAAGTCACTTGGTTAGGAAGTTCTGGTCCCCAATTCTTTCTTCCATGCCTTAAAACCAACATCATAGGGAATATTTCCACTTCCCACACCACCTCTGGCAAGTCTGCAGGCAACAGCTAAAGACCACAGCAGCTCAGATACAGCAGACAGATATACCAGCCTAGTTCTCAGACATGGTAAGTAAACACAGCTTAAGCAACCAGGGACTGCATCCTAGGAAGCTGTCTCCCCAGGGGTGGAAAGAGCCCAGGGAACACAGGGCAGTCCTGCAGGGCAGTATGCACCCCAGATACTTGAGGCCAAACCTCTCCCTTCCTTCAGCCAGGGGATGTCAAGTCTGCCCCCTACCTGCAGGAGCTGGACAAGCAAAGTTCTGCAAAAGGTGCAGAGAAGGTTCCTCTTGGCTCTCAGAACAAGTAATCCCTGGAAAGTACAAGTGTGAAATCTCACAGGGAGGGACATTAGGGAGGGCCCACCTCACCTCACTGTGTCTATCTGGAGGATAACTGTGTCCCTAATGTTACAAGGCCACCCAACGAGTCAAGTTCTACAGCAGTAAGGGGTTTCTGGGTAGTCGGCTACAACAAAGTTGAGTTCACATTTAAAAGGATTGTATTTGAGCCGTAGAAAGTAACCTGAGTAGAGATCAACAGCACAGGCTTTTTGGAAAAGGGATGCCAGACACTGCATTTAGTACAACGGTATCTAGGATGAAAGAAAAAGCCTAATAGGCAAATCCTCCTAGATTTTTCTAAATGTACACACCATTTGTGTGTAAAAAGGTATTGTTTCCGTTTACAGTCTGGAAAGATATAAACTGAACAACAACTTCTTAAAGGAGGTGATGCTTAGACGAGGGGCATGCAGCCTCTTCATTCTGTTCTTGTCACATGAAGCCGTGCAGCACTTGATATCTACCTTCTGTTAGCAGTGGGCTGGGGCCTCTGAGGTCACTCACACACATTCTCTGCTTCTGGTGTCAAGCCTATCCCTAGGATGTCACATCTAAACTATTAGGAGAAAAAAAATAAATTTATGTGCAGATCCCTCGCATGTCCTTTTAACAAGCTCAACAACCACCTGAGAGACCCAGCCAAGTATGGGAGCCACTGTTCTTACTTAACTGTAGAGTTCATAAAGTCTGCACACTGAAGGAAGGAAAACACTGGGACCAAATTGCTGGGAGTCTAGAAGCCAGAGACGAGCTCCTAACTGAGGGCCGTGGTGCCCTAAGCAGAGGAAGACGGCAACAGTGCTGTGTGAGGCTTCACAAAGCAGCAGGAAGGCCCAGTGTTGGGCTATCCCAGGCAAGTGTGCAAACTCTGAGCCTTTATGCTTGAGAACTGAGAGTTGGCACAGTTGATCACGGCCTGCCAAGAGAACACCCCTGAAGGGCACAGCGGATTCAAAGACTCCCAGGGAAGACTCCCAGTAGCTTTGGAAAAGTAACTTTCTAAATATAACGCTGCAAAGGTGAAAGGCATGTGTTACAGACTCATACAACTGACAGAGAGCTGAGCTCTCCAAAAGTCAACTCAAGCTCTGCTCACCTCAGCAGAGCACATTCTTACAATTGTCAAGGTCTAGTTACACAAGATTCAGGAGGCATTTTCACTACTAATTTTTTCATAAGGCCCAATGCCATCTTTTATTCACTATTTATCACAGTAACTCAGTCCTCATTAAGTGGGTTCACTTCACAACTTTCTCGGGGCTGAGGGCCTCAAACAGTAGCCTTGAGTTCATGGCTGTTAGGGATGCGGCTCAGGTTATAAAACTGGCAACCTCTAGTGGTGAAGTCTACTGCTGCACTCTTCCTCATCCTTTCCAGTATCATTGAAGATTTCAGAGGCTCTCCGAGCCAGTGTCTTACTCTGCAGGGTCCTGGAGGCAGTAGGGACCTCGGCACAATGTCAGCTCCCCCTCAGGTGACAGCGCTTCAGGGGAGGGCGATGGCGAGTGCCGAGGGCCTTGTTCAGTCCTCCAGCAGTGTTGGCAGTGCCATCATCTCACCTGGGGTTTTAATCACAGATGATCAGTGCAAAACCTGAAACCAAGTACCGTCTACCTGACTGGTCAGCTCCTTCACCACCTTTTTCCTCAGAGATCTCTCTGAGCTACAGCATCTTACTGCCCTGCTGGCCTGAATGGCATGGGGATGTAGCTCTGCAGCAGTCTGTGCTCACCAGGCCAGATACTGGGCCTAATGATCTCCAGCACCCTTTACTCCCTGCTAAGAAATCTGCAAACACGTCGGTGTGATTCCTTTACTTGCTTCTGAAGGAACCAGTGATGCTCTGCCGAGCAGTGCTATAGGCCAGACCTGCATCCTGCTCTAGAGGAACGATGAACACAGCAACTGAAAACCCTAATGCCAGGTCAAGCATGTTCCCATGGCCCCCGAGTCCTTCTTCGGACAAAGGGAAGAAGTGCCTACTTTAGATGGCCTACATCCCTTCTCCATTACTCAACTCCATTCAAAGTGATGACCAGTCAGTCAGGTCGGAGTAGTCTACCTCTGAAATTGTTGTCAATGGACTAGGTACCGAACAACCAAGAAATAACAATATTACTGCAGGAAACAGCTCACATGTCCCAGAGAGCTGGGGTGTAAGAACAGAGAACACAGGGGCCTGGGCCAGCCTAGCTAGACAGACAACGACAGGCCCTCTGTGGCACCCCCTCACCTGCTGCACGAGCTCAGGGGGCAGCTCGGCTCTCCACTGCTTCAGCTGACGGGAAGCGAAGGAGTGTAAGGCATAGGACATGGTGCCGTACTCAATCCACAAGGACAAATTAGAGCTGTCAATCTCAAGGGCCCGCCGGAAGCAGTTCAGAACAGGCGTGGCATGTTTCCAGATGGGTCCATCACTCTTCAGCTCATTTGAGTTCAGCTTGTCCTGAATTCGGCTGGCCCGGGCCAGAGCCATGCCTGCCCAGGAATCAAACCTAGGGTAGTGAAAAAAAATCAAACCTAGGGGAGTGGAGAAGCTGCCGTCACCCTGTGAAAAGGAAATGTGCCTCTGGCTATGTGGCTGCATGAGAACCACACACATCCTCCACACAGAGTAACCACAGCAGAAAAGCATCACTGTGAAAGCTAAGATGCAGGCTGGAGAGATGCTCAGCAATGAGGAGCACTAGCTGCTCTTCCAGAGAGCCTGGGCTTGGTTCACAGCACCCACACAGCAGCCCAGAGGCATCGGTAATTCCATTCCCAGGAATCTGATTCTCTCTTTTGGCCTCCACGTGTACCAAGCACACACATGATATGCAGAAGACATACTTAAGGCAAAGCATCCATATACATTAAGAATGAACAAACAAACAACAACAAAAACCCACAAGGGCAAACCTGAGTGACCCATGTCTAATCCAGGTACATCACCACACAAACCCATATTCTAGGAGTGTAGGCCTGCAGAAAAACCTGTGGCTTGGTAACATGTGACCCCAGGAGGAAGAGTTATCCAGAGTTCACATTCTGGGCTCTTGTGTAGAGCAGGTTCAGTCCTGGTACTGGGCTCAGAGCTGTTTCCAGAGCACAAGTGCTGAGCTGAACTAAGTGTCAGCCCCACATCCACCCCAAAATGCCTATCTAACACTTTGGTAACACTTGCAGTTCAGCAAAAAGTAGGAAAGCTCAACGAAAGTGAAGGAAAGCCACCAGCAAGATTCTCAAGGGACCTCAAACAGTGCAGTGAGGACCCACTGTCCACCAGCCATCTATCGTGGGCTTCATCCCTATCCAAAGGCTTCAAGGAAGAAGGAAGAGGGGAGGGGAGGGAGGGGAGGGGAGGAAAGGGGGAGGGGAGGGAGGGGAGGGGAGGAAAGGGGGAAGAAGAGGGGAGGGGAGAGAACAGGGAAGGGGAGGGGAGGGGAGGGGAAACCTTGTATTTTAGATAGCACCAAGGAGTAGATGGAGCCCACTTCTCCACTGGTATCTGCCTGTGAAGCTCAGAATAAAGGTGGCTCTGGAATGAGATCTAGCACCAAGCTGACAAACCCTTTCTACACCGGGGCCAGTCCTCAGAGGAGATATCTCAGCACCCAGTGGGCTGGATCTAATAGGCTAACATCCTCTAAACAGGTGATAGCAGTTATTCTCAACCTGTGGGTCATGACCCCTTTGGGGTTGCATATCAGATATCTTGCAAATCAGATATTTACAATTCTAAACAGTAGCAAAATTACAGTTATGAAGTAGCAATGAAATAATGTTATGGTTGGGGTCACCACAGCATGAGGAACTGTATTAAAGGGTCACGGCATCAGGAAGGGTGAGAACCACTGGACTAGAGGGAGGTCTAGTTGAGCCTTCAGGACTCTTACTCCAGTGACTGTGGACAGGGTGCCTGCCGTGCCACAGTGGCAGGTTTAATTACTCTCCCTTTTCAAATGGGGAAGCAGGTGATCCACAATGTCATACAGCACAAGCTCAGCCAGTGTAAATGTTGGTCTATGCTATCACAACTGATGGAGTGGCTTCAAAGACAACCAGGGCTTTAAGCACATGGCTCCCTGCCAAGAGGGAAACACAGGCTGAACAATAAAGGGCCTCTGAGGACCTTTCATACAGGTGATGTCTTACAAACTTGATCTCTATTCGGATCCCAGACCCTTATTCCCTTACCCTAGGTAAGATTGTACAAAGGTTAATTCTGTCGTTTCCTGAGGCAGGGCAGCTCTGTGCTCACCCATGGTCCAAGCCACCATGGTAGCCCTAAGTACTTCTGGAGAGTTTGTCTGTAGTATTATACCTTCAGACGTAGGCTGGCTACAGGGCTAACCTCATTTTGACCACATCCAAAGCCTACTTTTCCAAACAGTCCCTTCAGTCAAGTGTGCCGTGTTTCAGGAGCACAGCAGAGCCCTTCAGCAGGCTGAGTTCTGAAAGCTGTTCCTTTTATAGCAGGAAGCTCGACAGTGTTCTGCAGAGGAGGCACCGAGCTCCTCAGAGCTCCACACGGCTCCAGGACACACCTCACTGTGATGATGGCATCACAGCAAGGGAGATAACTCAGGCTCCAGCTGCTCTAGTACCACTCTTCCATTATGTAGTTTACAGTGTGGCAGGCAGGTAGGTAGATGGATGTATGTATGTATGTACGTACGTATGTGCGTGCAGCACATTTGTGCCTGGGGCCCATAGAGACCAGAAAAAGGTGATAGATTCTACAAAAGAAATTACAGTGGCCACGTGGGTTCTCTTAACCACTGAGCCACCTTGCACCCCAAGTACTCCCTCTTAACCCCAAAAGCAATCCTAATTAAAGAGCTGGTGGTATTTATCCAAAACACACATTGGTTGCCTTGGTTCCTGCTACCAGGAAAAGAAGCAACACAAAACCAACAATATGGTCCTTGCCCCACACATCAGAACCCGAAAGATCATCTTCTAACTTTTACTTCATGTCTTTTACTGACACCAACATGCCTCCCAGAGGACTCTGGAAAAGAAACCTCCCTCACTCAAGAATGCTAGGCTGTTCTCTCCACTTTCCCCTTCTCTAGCTACAGGCAAGGGAACTTAACCTGGCTCACTGGAGAACTGACTGGACTAGCTGGAGCCAGAAGACCTCCTGCAGCAGCGTGGCTCCTCGTGGCTCCTCACTGTACCACCCACCTGTTAGGGCAGATGCAAATATCATGCATGTAGAACTTGATGGCTTTAGATTGTTCTTTGTTCTTAAAATGATAATCAGCCAGAAGGTAGTAGAGCTCATTCAGCACTGGAGGGGTGGGGTCTGCCCCTTCTGGAAGGCAGGGTACCTGGTATGAGAGAAGGCAAGTTTAAGAGAAGGGGTGGAGTCAAGTATGCAGTCAAGTATGTAACCTGTCAGCTCATCTCCTGATGCCTGGCAGGTGGAGCTGAGCAGACAGCAGTGCGTGAGGGGAAGCCCCATCGCCCTCCCTCCATCCTCCCATTCCCCCGAGGCCCACCTCAGCTGAGGTTCCCTCGATGTAGGCAGAGACTTTGTCCATGCTCAGAGCTGGCTTCTCTGTTCGGGGCACAATGGTAGCAATTCTTTTCAGCAGGTTTGCCAAGTCAGCAGAAACAGTGCTCGTCTTGTAGCTATCAAATTCAGGGAGGGTCTTGGGCTTAAAATACTCAAACATAAACAGGGCATCTTCCCATATAAGATCCACCTTGAAAACAGACAGATGCAGATTCATAGTGCATGCGAGGTTAAGAAAAAAGGAAACGTTGGTCTACAATGGGATGAGGTCACAGTATGCTAGGGAAGACAAAGCATCCTCCCCACTCTGCTTCTTAAATCTGCAGTGGAGGGCGCAAGCCCCCATTCCAGCTACCTAAAATGCCAAAGTCTTTTGGTTTGTGAGTTGGTATAATTTATCTTAGAATTAATTTCCAAAGGCTCAAGTTCCCTGATATCACTGCACAAAATTATATTATCAATGTTAAGGTTATAACTCTTATTATGTATTATGTACATAATACATACAGAAATATTTAACTTTTTTAATGGTGAAGAATACATGATAAAGACAACTGTATGCTAAACACTAAGTTTTCAGTATTGACTGTTAGTCAAGAATTTCTTTAAATCTTATTTTACTTTTTATTTATGTGTTGTATGTATATGTCACATATGTGCAGGTACCCACACGGGCCAGAAAAGGGCATCAGATCCCTTGAAGGAGTTACGGGCGACAGACACCTGTTAAGGGTACTGGAAACAAAACTCAGGCCCCTGCGAGAACAGCAGTGTTCTGAACTGTTAAGCCATCCGCTCACCTCAACACTTAGATCTCATGCAGTCCAGGCTGACTGTGAACTCACCCTGACGTTCTAATGATCCTGCCTCCACCTCCCAAGGTTGTGCTCCACAACACCTGGCTCTGTGTAACACTAGTGATAAATTAGGGCTTCATGGATGCTGGGCAAGCACTGGACAGACTGAACTACGCCGCTCGCCTAAGAAAGGACTTTTAGGACTCATGCCCGGCTGGGGTGAGTCCCTAAAAAGGCAAATGTTGGAAAGGTTATAATCTGTGAAGCCATGCAACTTAGCCAGATGTCTGTGTGGGTGGTGGAGGTGAAGGTGGAGGTGAAGGTGGAGGTAGTGGTGTGTTGATCATAACTGGGAATCTGAGGCTCTACACCCTAGGCCATAGTGGATATACCATCCTAAGGAGCCTATACTTTAGGGTATAGAATATCTAAGACTGGAGAAGGGTTCATGGCATTAACCATGACAATATATCCAATAGTACTCTGGAAAAAAACAAACCAAAAAGAAAAGTATCTATGGAATTACACAAGTAATCCAAACTGCAAATAAAGCTATGAACAACTGTCACGCCATGCCGCATTTTGAATCAATTATGGGTTGTATCTTCTATGAACACCCTCTCCTCCAGTCAACCATCAGACTGTATGTGCTCCAGGTACAGGCTGTATGGGTCTACAAATCTGACGTCCTCTCAGGAGCTACCCCTGCCCAGGCCTGGGCTAGCAGGCTCACTCTCACCTGCTGGGCTGAGTGCTCCTCCAGGTACCTGGCCTTGCTCTTCTTGCTAGGGAAGCTGTACAGGCAGTAGAAACACTGCTCCAAGGCCGTCTCCAGCTCCTCCTTGTAGGGGTGAGTGTCTTCAGAGGCGGATGCAGCAAGCTCCTTTTGGAGAACGTGCACCTGTGACAAGTGGAAAGAGATGCCTGAGGAAACAGATCTACAGGTTCAGCCTGCCTGTCAAAGCAAGACCCCAGGGAGACCACCACTTCATCGACTCTTTTACCCCGAGGAGACAATGTCTGGGGTCCTTAAATTCCAAAAGCCCTGTTTCCTAGAAAGGACTTGATATCCCTACAGAACTGCTCTGGCTGGATCTGGCAGTGGGATCCTTTGAAGCTTGTGACCCACCTGACTTTGGCACATGTAGCCAGCATTTGTGGCACCACAAGATACTGCAGGTAATATCTCCATCCATTTACCAAGTGTGCATTTACTGAGCAGCAGCTTTTCATAGGCACAGTCTGACACTGAACTTACTTTTCAAAAGTTCAGATTCTAATGGAGAAATTGATGCTAAATACTTACAAACAAACAACTCTAAGTCCCACTAGGGCTGAGGAAAATCTCCCAACAAACCATTACTGAGAACCAGAGAGATATGAACACTACAGCAAACCAGTTATATCTTTAGATATGAAATGTTATACCTGTATTTATTCCTAGCTATTAATAAATACACATTCTTTTCAAGCATTCTTGGTTTTGCCAAAAACTAAATGAAAAGTAAATCTATTTGTCTGCATGCTTACTTATTTGCATGCTTACTTATTTGCATGCTTACTCATTTGCATGCTTACTCATTTGCATACTTACTCATTTGCATGCTTTCTTACTGTTTGTAGCAAGCACTTTATCTACTGAGCTACATCCTAAGCTCTACGCTCTCTATCCCCTCTCCCCTCCCCAAGCCTCTTTGTGTAGCCCTGGAACTTGCTCTATAGACCAGGCTGGCCTCTAAGTCACAGAGATCAGCATGTCTCCGCCTCCTGAATGGTAGGATTAAGGTGTACGTGCTTTTTTTTAAATTTAAAAAGAGAGAAAAAGCATAAACAATCTTAGCAATGAAAAACGGGGAAATTACTTGAAGCTTAACAATAGAACACCTCTATTCCCACATGTATGACTTGAAAGGAGAAACCTATAATCAAACAATCCGAGTTAGCAGCAGCTAAAATGCACAGACAGAACGATGCTTGGGGTTAGGGGAGGGAAAAGACAAACTACTGCCCACAGGCGGGTCACGTTTAGAGTGTGTCCATCTTTGAGGTAAGAACAGTACGCTGGACATTAGGGCTAGAGGTAAGAGGGGGGTGGGTCTGAACACGGCCAAACTACACTGCATGAAATCCTCAAAGAATAAAAATGCTATTTAAAAAAAGAATATATATATATATGGTTTTTTGTTTTTGGTTTTTTTCCACGTGGGAGGTTTATTGTGGGGAAGAGGGCAAAGGTGGCGATGAAGACCAAAGGGAGAAAGAGAGAGCAGCACTTATGTTTTAAATGTCTGAAATAAATCAAAAAGAGAAAAAACTATTTTGTAGTTGGACACAAACCTAAAATCCCAGCTACTCGGGAGACTGGAAAAAGAAAGATCAAAGTTCAAGGTCTGCCTGAGTTAAGTTCAAGCTGCCAGTTTGGGCAACTCAGAGAAATCTAGACTCAAACAAAAATAAAACAAGGTTGGCTCCACCTCAGTGGCACAGTGCTTGCCTACTATGCACAAGACCCTGTGTTAATCTCTAATACCATTACAAAATCAAAACTATTTCATAATACAAAGAAAAGGGACTTCAACTTTAATCTCCACAGTGTCTGTTGTCTTTGTAATATTGAGAGCCTGAGGAGCTGCAGAGATCCTCTTGCCCACAACCCGTCTCTTCTTTACAGAAAAGCAGTGTGCCCACCCTGTGAGCAGGTGCTGACACAAGAGAGAAAAAAAGAGAACTATAAAGAGAAGAAAGGAGGAATGAAGGGATCCGTAGACTACAATCAATGCTAATCAATACAGAAAATCCATCAAGTCCACAACCCATTACAATTAACCAAGTAATAAGTTAAGAGGCCATGTCTAAGAGAGATTTCTTTTTAAAATGTTCCAATATGCCCGGCAGTGGTGGCCACGCCTTTAATCCCAGCACTCGCGAGGCAGAGACAGGTGGATTTCTGAGTTCCAGACCAGCCTGGTCTACAGAGTGAGTTCCAGGACAGCCAGGGCTACACAGAGAAACCCTGTCTTAGGAGAAAAAAAAAAAAAATGTTCCAATATGTCTGCAAAACAAGATAAAGTATCTACTTGCAACAAGAAGTTTTTTTTAAGATACCCAGGGCTGGAAGTATAGGGCACCTGCAGACCACGTGCCTGGCACATACAAGGCCTTCTTGGACCCCTAGAACCACACACAAAAACTTAGTCTTCAAACAAAATGCACATAACTGAAATAAGAAGTGGGAACATGTAAGACTGAAATAAAAGGAGAAAGAGACTATTCTTGACTAGGGAATTCAATTTGGATACTTCTCTCCCATATTAACAAGACCACTGATTCCAACCAAAATTCCAGGGAGGGTATAGTTTCTCAAGATTTTATGTACTTATCCTACAACATTATGGAAGGAGGAGCTAAGAACATCCAAAAGAAGATGATGGGGGAAAGGTAAGGACATGGGTCCTAACAGGACTCAGACTCTGTGGCACCAGGACAGGAGCAAGGCTGCTTACGTCAGCAAAGACAAGGCCTAATGATAACCTCTGTGTACTCATGAGAGATGAAGGAGCCTTTGCTTCAGTAGGAAGATTCTTTAATAAAGAGCTCAAACCAACTGGCCATCCATATAGACTGTGAAGCTGGACCTGCCTTGTTGTATACACAAACAAACATTGACACGGAATGAAGAATGCATGTAACAAGAAGCCAAGAGCATCTTTACAAGTGTGTGTGTGTGTGTGTGTGTGTGTGTGTGTGTGTGTTTCATTGTTTACTGACAGGGTCTCATGTGCCTGAGGGGACTCTGAACTCCTGGTCATCCTGCCTCACCACCCAGTACCCAAGTGCTGGATTTGTAGACATGTGCAATTTCTTTTTGTCCTTTCTTCCTTCTTTCCTTCTTCCTTCCTCTGCTGTTTCCACTTATCTACCTGCTTTACGGAGTAGAGGACACTTGCACAGCACGACACATGTGTAGCGGGATTCAGGTCCCTCCTTCCATAATGTAGGTTCTAGGGAGCAAACTCAGTCCATCAGGCTTCACAGCAAGTGGCCTCAAGGAGGACTGCTTAAATGGAGACATGGCAACAATAAAGGAAGTCTGGTGACTTGATATTAAATGTTTACATTCTGTCTGGATGTGCAGGTCACACTTACACTCCTGGCACTCAGAGGGTTGAATCAGGAGTATCCAGAGTTTAGGCTACATAGTGAGACCATGTCCCCCAAAACAAAACAAGAACCTCAGAATTCTGTAGATGAGACATCACACGAAGTTAAAACACAGAAGCTGCATAGAAACAAACAGCTGCACAGGAATGGTGCTTGGTACATGTACCAAGTACACATAAAAATGGTGGGACATGCCAGACAAGGACTAGAAATCTGTAAAGAACCAGTGTGTGTGTGTGGGGGGGGGGGGGGGCCGCAAAGGAAAACTTACAAATTTTATGAACAGACAAATTATGAAAGAGGAAACCGAGGATAAGCAAACATTAAAAGGTATAGAGGTAGAATAAGCCCTGAGTGAGAAAAGCCCCAGTGAATGTGTATTCGGACATGGGCATGGCCTGTTGAAAGGGCCAAGATTAACTGACCCTTAGGACACTGGCAAAGCCATTACCCATATGAGCCAGGCTCAAGAGTAATAGCAAAGCTTCTCTCCTGTACAGCTTCCTCCTCCCAGGTGATTACAGCCTGAGACTGATGGCCTACAGAGACCTACTAGCCAGTCCTCCCATTGTGCTGTGCCTAATGAACAGGCTCAAGTTCCAGGTTGGCAAGAGGGTGGTGGAGGGAACAGTTAAGACTCTTATCTGATCCCACTTCACTGTCTTTCTTTATTCCCTCATTGTCCCCATCCAGAATTCCTGAACCCAAGCTGCACAGGATGTGGCAAAAAACACACTCAACATCATTAATAATTGAAAAGCATTACAAAGAATAAAGATCAAAGAAATCCTCTTGGATCACTGTCAGTGTTTAAGTCTATACGGGGCTGACAAAGGGTCTGGGGAGAAAGCACAGCACAGACAGTACTCTCTGTAGGCGTGAAGAGGACTCGAGTTTGATCCCCGGAACTCACATTTAACAAGTGAGCTGTAGTGGGGTGTGTGCTTGCTAATCTTTGCACTTAGGAGACAGAAAGAGGTGGATCCTGGAGCTCAATCCTCCAGCTAGCCAGCCAGCCTAGTGTAAAGAGGCACATGAGGAAAGACACCACCTGATGCACTGTGCTGACTAGTTTTATGTCAACTTGATACATGCTAGAGTCATCACAAAGGAAGGAGAAGATGTCTCCATAAAATCCAACTGTAGAGCATTTTCTTAGTGGTTAATGAGGAGGGCTCAGCCCCTTGTAGGTGGGGCCATGCCTGGGCTGGTGGTCCTGGGTTCTACAAGAAAGCAGGCTGAGCAAACCAGTGTAAGCAGCACCCCCCATGGCCTCTGCATCAGCTCTTGCCTCCAGGTCCTGCCCTGTGTGAGCTCCTGTCTGGCTTCCTTTAGTGACTGAAGTCTAAGCCTTATTTAAAGGAACCCTTCCCTCATGAACCTACCTGTGGTCATGGTGCATCATCAAAGCATTAGTGACCCTAAGACAAGTAGGTTCTGGGGATCTGAACTCTGGTCCTCACCCTCATACAGCAACCACTGAGCATCTTTCCAGCTTCTCTTCATGAGAGCGGCCTTGAGACCTCCAAGGAGCAGACAGTGTCTCTGCACTCTGGCAGAGCAATCAAAGCAGGCTGATCCCTGGATAGCAATGCAACATCAGCCCTCTGCATACAAAAGCTCTGAACACACTCGGTCTCCTTCAACTGAGATGGCTAAACTTGGCTGTCAGCTTGACTATCTCTAGAATCAGCTAAAACCCAAACTGGGCAGTACTGTGATAGATTTCCTTGATTATCTAAGGTGGGAAGACACATCTTAAATCTAAGCTATATGTTCTGGTGGCAGCTCACATAAAAGGACATGGAAGAAGGAAGCTTTGCTTTTTACCTGCTTGCCCTCACTGTCACTGGCAAGTTTATCTATCCTGTTGCAGCAGCTGGTATGAAAGTCCAACTTCTGGGGCTGGAGAGATGGCTCAGCAGTTAAGAGCACTGACTGCTCTTCCAGAGGTCCTGAGTTCAATTCCCAGCAACCACATGGTAGCTCACAACCATCTGTAATGGGATCCATTGCCCTCTTCTGGTGTGTCTGAAGACAGCCATGGTATACTTATATACATAAAATAAATAAATAATTTTTTAAAAAGTCAAACTTTTCAGGATTCCAATACAGACTGCAAATGAGCAGTTCTCCAGGAATCCCCCTGGACTCTACCTCCATTTTGGAATTGCTAAGATATCCAACCTCATAGACTGAACAACTACTGAAGTCTCAGCCTTTCCGTTGTGAGACAGACATCATTAGACTACCCAGACTATGTCCTGTCAGTCAGTCTAATAAATCATCTTTAATAGCAGTTACATCAGATCTGCTCCTCTAGACAGCCCTGACTCACACAAACCTGCATTTGTTTTGTACCAGGTGCTACATTAAGCACTTGGATTCAGAAATGAACCAAGTGAATAAAAATACCTATTCTCTAAACCTCACACCAGTGGAGAAAAATCAAATAATAAACACAGTAAGTAAATGATAGGTCCCCTAGTAAATAGTAAAAATTGGGTGAAGATGGGACAAACTAGAGAGGCATTGGGGAGGAAGCTACAGATACAAAGGCTATGCCCACCCAGCAGAAGAATTTTTAACAGAACAAAGAACAAAGAGTTTAGGCACTGCAAACCATAAATACTCATCTCGTCCCTGCCAGTGAGTAGTAAAAACAGTCATAATTGCTATATAAATGAATGCCCCAATAAAACTTTATTAGCAGGTATACAGGCTGAGCTAGATACTCCTCATCCAGAAAACTCCATGCTCTGTAATTTGTCTGGCACTAACTGGCTTCCTAACCATCAGAGACTGGTTCATGCTGCTTATCTCCAGTAAACCCAGAGAGCGACCACCAATCAGTTGAAGTGGGCAAGTTCAAAACTGTCCACAGTCAGTATTATAGCTACTGACTGAACAATGAGGACCCGGGCTTTCATCATGATGGATGCCAAAGGCTCAAGGATAACAGGGTCAACTAACTATGGACTAACGTCTTTGAAACCATGAGCCAAAAGAAACTTTTCCCCCTTTAAAGATGATTATCTCTGGTATTTTGTCACAGTAACAGAAAGAAAGAAAAAAGTCATAGGAACCAAGCTCAGATTTTCTACAGTAAATTTCAGTAATTACAGACGTGCATTAGTCAAAGATGCACAGTGGGGACCCGTACGGCAGACAAACACAAGCCTTAAGGAGTCACTTTGGCTTTTCCCACCCTGCCCAGCATTATACTGGCAGCCCAAGGGGTCACTCACATAGAATCGCAGCAGCGCTCCGTCTGAATTGCAGCACCAGGACCTCCTGCCCAGGTACTCATGCGCTGTGTTGAGCAGCATGAGGGAAGATGGGAGCATGGGCATCTCTGATATCCCTGGGAAAAGACAGGAGTTAGTGCAAATACATGTAGCAGCCGGAGGATGGCGGAGATGCTGCTTCTTCAGGGACTCTTCTGTCTCTCTTATATGACCACAGAATTTTTTTCTTTCCTTTTTCTGTCTTCTAAATAATTACCTAGCTGGCTTCATAAGCAATCTATGTTTATTAAAAATCAACACATTTTTCTAAATGTAAACGAATACTTCATTCACAAAACAAACAAACAAACAACCCTACCTGAGAACCAATACTGGCTTCTGGAGCACATCTCTCAAAGCACCTTCCGTGCTTCTCAAAGAGGAGGTTCCAGTAGTACGATCACACCGACACCTCATTCACACGATCACACCGCATTCACACGATCACACCGCACTCACACGATCACACCACATTCACACGATCACACCGCATTCACACTCTGTAAGGTTCCTCTAATGGGGCTTACTTGACTATTCAATCACCACTACCTGTCTGCTCATCACTAAGTTATTACGAGTCCCCCAGGAGCCCCAGGACTCTTGGCACCCTGGGCTATGCACAGGTCATCAGCACCTTATTTGGGTGCTCTTTTTTGGGGGGAATGGCAAGTGAATTAAGACAGAACATATTTAAACAGACACCACAGAAGGCATTACACACAGCTGTACACAGTTTAAACATCTGTCCCAAACAAGAAAGTAAACCCCTCCACCCACCAAATCACTTCAAAGAATAAAGGCTGAAGCCAATGCAGCCTTCATGGGCTCTTCAGTTTCCATTTTTCTTTGCTTTTTTTCTTTAAAGGTTTTGTTTTTATTTTTTTGCATGTGTGTCGGTGTCTGTAGTATGTACATTGGTACCTGTGTCGGGTAAGATGTTCGAGATCTAGGGTTACAGGTGGCTGTGAGTTGCCTGACACTCTTACAAATCATGAGCGCTCTCCTACATAAGGCCTGCCTAACTCATAAAACTAGCTTTACCCCCAGCCTACAGAGTAGAAGAGGCAGCCGAGCCCCTCCCCCAAGACTTCCCTTAAGGCAAGACTTGCTATATCCAGCTGTCAGTCCCTTTGGTGTCTTAAAACAGCTGCAGGACTTACTTTATCTGAGGCCGTGCACTTCTGTGAGCCCACATCCAGTAAGATGACACAGCAGGACAGCTCTGAAAAGCCACTGTCACTTCAGAGCTCCCACCAGCCTAGCCAAGGCCTGTTGGGCTAACATCCCAGGTTAACTGCTCCTTCTACCTGATCCTTCTGCTTTTCGCTTCATTCAGTGTCCACTTTGAGTAACTCAGCTTTTAAGGTATCTCACTACTCAGCCAGAAGTGTATTTAATCCTGTGCCAAGTCCTTAGAATTAAGTCTGGTCATGGGAAGATGGGAGTACTCCATTGCCCCCCTTCCTCTGAGAAGGCCAAGAGGTTTTGGAGGAGCTTCCCCATTAACCAGATCTCTATAAATGAGATGATATTGGGATTTTGGTCCTCCCATCCCTTCGTTCACAGGACAGGAAAACAGTGGAGAGACACAGACCATGCTTGCCTGTCCACAGAACATGTCCACTCTTCCCTGGGTGTGTTGCTTGCTTACTTGCCCACAACTTGCCTGCTTCTCTTCTTAGAGAGGCTCTCTCTATGTAGCCCTGCTTATCCAGGACCTTGATATCTAGACTAGGCTGGCCTTGAACTCACAGAGATCCACCTGCCTCCACCTCCCCAAGAGTCAGGATTAAGTGTATATGCTACCATGTCCAACACTTGCCAGTTGCTTTTAAAAAACTGTTTGGTATGGGTAATTTTCATTGTTATAAGAAAAATAATAAACATTTATGGTTACATATGTTTCACTACTCAAGTCTTTTGTGAAAACAATTTAGTACAAATACATCAAGAATTCTACAGACACTCATTACTTGACATTTATACTTAAACAAAAATCACTGAGTCATGGCAAAGGGTCTCCACGGGGTATGCGTACCCTGAGGTGTGCCTATAGCATGACCTCTAAGAAGTAAATACCACAGTGCTCCAGAAGCTCAACAAGCCAGGCAGCTCACTAGCATAATCCTACTCACAATACCCTGTATAAGGCCACAGGGCCCCACCACACAGGGGATAGGAAAGGCCCACTCCTCCAGTCAGCGCACCTTCTTCTATTGGGTTCTGGAGCTGCTGCTGGTGGCACAGGGATCGGAAAGTGTCTTCCTCCTGCCAGATGATCCTGTGCAGGATGATCCAGGGCAGCACAGAGGAGACATAGGGCTCTTTGGGCTCCTCTTGCACAGCCATGCTGCAGTCGATGACCTGGCAAAGGGCACCGGCATATCACAACATGGTAACCTCTCCCGGCCTCTTGAAACGAGCCTACACTGTAACACCTTCTGGGGAGGTGAGGCATGCTGTCTGCCTACCCCTATAGCTCCAACATGGGAACACTGACCTACCAGTATCCCAGTTTGTTATCAGATAGACTCCCAGAATGACCAGTGGCAATCTCATGCCACATGCAGTTACTGACTTTGGTGAGGGGAGCTAACACCCAGGAGAAGGCAGGCATGGAGAAGCTACTGAGCCATGTGGGCATATACAGACACTACCATAAAAGCAGGAGTAGCAACAAGGTTTCATGCACAGGGTGATCAGATATAAGCCCTTAAGGCTTCCAGGTAAATGACTGTGTTATACCCAACACCCAGAGAGGGCTGGGCATGAGGGCATAGGACACACTCACAGGCAAGGATCCCAGAGGTGGCCCAGAAAAGCTTCAGCTAAGAAAACAGAAGAGGAAAAGCTGGAGATCAGTGCACCTTGGCACATGACTCAGACAGTATGTGAAGGGTTTAGGTAAGCTTATATTTCAGTTTTAAAAGCTGTCTCTTGGCAGGATGGTGACTGGGCTAAAAACGCAGAAGGTACAGGAAGGGCTACTACAGGCTTCCACAGCTCATCAAAGCAATGGCAGGACCTAGACTCCAGCAGAACAAAACTGAGGGTAAAATCGGTCAGTAGGACTTACGTGTGACCAGAGTGTGCATTTAGAAGGGAGCAGAGGGCACTGGATGAAGAGTGCATGCCTCAAAGCTGGCCTGGGAAACACGCGGTACTGGGGCCAACCTAAGGTTTGGAGTACTACCCTCAACCCAAAGTTCCAGGGTAGTGTGTGTGTGGAGTAGGGAACCCCGGCACAGAGCCAGACCTGGACTCTAGTCCTCGCTCTGCCTCTTGGCACACTAAATGCAGACAGAACCTCCACTAAGCTTACTTCCGCCCCTCTGGAACAGGATGTCTGAGGATCTTTGTTATACCATATGTGACATCAACTCTAACCTCTAGACAAAGCAGCCCCAGAAGGCTTCTATCTGCGGACAGCTACCTCCTCAAACTCCACAGTCCTAGCCAGAGAAGCCAACGTGTCCCTCTGGGGTACATAACTCAGTGAGTATCTGTGAACCTCAGAAGGGTTGTCAGAGACACACCTGCTGAGACAGCAGAGGATGAAGAAGAGCCTTGAGTTACCTGAATGAGGTTGTTGGTGAGGCGGACAAGGCCAGTGGTAGAGGATGATTCCTTAAGGATCCTGCCACTGCTGTCTGATGACAGTGCCTGCTCGATACCTAGCAGCAGCTGGGTCACTGTGGCCACCCATTCTTCCTTGGCTGCAGATTCGCTTGAGTTCAGCATCTGCTGGACAGCTTCATTCAGAGCTACATCAGAACATTCAAAACACTGTCTGTGGTCCTTCAGCCGCAGCAATGAGTCCTGAGCACAAGAAGCAAAATGAAGGGTGTGCTGTCCGCTTGACACACTGCACCAGGGTCTCAGTCAGGTCTGAGACTGGGGGGACACAAAGGACAGGACGAAAGACCCAGGAGGAGTCGCCATGTCAGCAGCTTCCACACAGCCTTGGCATCTGCAAGAGCACACTCTGACTTGGGTACAGTGGTAAGATGGCAGGCCACTCGCCAGGGAGCTTCTAGAAAATTCTTTTACTTTTGTGCAAAATCTTCCCATTTATAAATCTGGGCCTCTGTGAACTGAACCATGGAGCTGGCAAATAGCAGAGCTGAGACCAAGGGACTAATTCCTTCTGTTACTAACCTAACCCTAACACATAAATTGTTCTATTGCTACTTGATAACTGTGAATGCCTGATATGAAGGATACCTGACATGTGACCTGTGAGAAAGGGTCGCTAGACCCCCAAAGGCCCCCTGAGGTTGAGAACCACTTCTCTAACAGAACATAAGGCTTGAGGCCAGAAGACTAGCTGCCAACTAGGGCTGAAACCAAATTACCACTCTCCGTGGGCAACACTACTACCTACCTAAACAAATAAACAGAAAACAATAAAAAGAAATGAGAATTTCATTAAGAGACTCGGTTCAAAATAAACAAGCAAAAATCAGTAGGGTTCTTACAAACCAACAATGTACAGTTAAAAAGTATAACTAACAACCCCAAATAGTAACATCTAAAAATTAACTGGATGAGAAGGAACTATTTGCTATACTGAGGAACATAAAAAGCAGCTTGCTAAACTGGGATCTCATTCTTGTATTCTATCCTCTCACCATGAGAAGGATTCCAAATTTGATTCCCAACCCCAGAAATGCCAAAGCAGCCAAGTTAAAATATTCAAGCCCTACACCATGGCCGCTGCTGGTGGTAAGGGTGAACATCCCCTCACCCCGTTGGTAACATCATGGCCGCTGCTGGTGGTGAGTAAGGGTGAACATCCCTTCATCCCATTGGTAACATCATGCCCTCCCTCCTCCCCGCTAGAGCTTTCCGGCCACTGCCAGGCACTCCTGAGGAATGCCATCCTCTGTGTGGAGAACCTGAGCAGATGAGCCCTGTTCCAGCCTCGGAAAGGTTACCTAAGCATATGACACAAACGCACAGTGAAGAAAACCACAGCCATCTGCAAGTGCGAACAGATCCTGGCAACGTAAAAACTGAGAGCACTGGATATAAAAACAAAACAGAAATAAAGCCACAATTTTATAACAGCAAACAACATATTGGGGGGGAAAGATCCAATGAGGAAAAAAAAAATCTTTAATTATTAAAAAAAACCTCATTCCATTCAATAAGAAAACAGGCAGCCACAACTGGAAATCACTTCTTCCTAGAACCAGAAGCTCCACAGTGTATGGCCCAGTCCTCAGAACAGCTCCTAATACAGGGCAACGCCTCCCAAGAAAAAAGCTTCTAGCCACATGTACTGACAGAACAAGGTAGCAGGAACAAGGGCCATCCTACAGAGGGCGGACCCGACACTCATACCACACTGGACCACTCATCAGAGGCGCTCCCCTCCACACACTACCATCCTAAGGACCCTTCCGGGTAATGAAGGTCAGACACATTTCACTAGGTCTCAGCAGGATCCTGCCTTGCCCACTGCCTAGGCCAAAGCACCCCCCTACGTCTCTCCACGCTCCTTAAATCATCTCTCTCCTCCTCTCCCACCATGGCCAAGAAGAAACATCTGTTCTCACAGCTGTACCTCTTAGGTATTTCCCAGTTCAAGAAAGCTAATGATTAAAACGCCAAATGGAAAGGCTGGAATATTACTGTACTCCTTCCAACCCGAAAGGGGAAAGACCCAATAGATTAATGTACAGGCAGTGTTAGTGCATGAACCAGAAGAAGACAAGAGTCCAGGCGGGCCATGAAGAACTTCCTATATCCATGTTTGTCTCGATCAGACTCAGGACAGGGGAGTGGTAACAATGACAGAGCACTCCACAGTGCTGGTGTGAGGCTAGCGCAGCAGCAGCAACAGCAGGCGGCACCAACAGGAGGACACACATGACTTCAACATGCAGTAAATGTGTGCATGTATTTCTTGACTCTACACTGTACATTATCAATTTACACCTACTCAAAATTAAGCTAAAATGCAATAAAACGGAGAGGAACAATGAGTAAAACGGTAGATACCTTAGCCATTCCTTCCTCCTGTCTGGCAAAATTGCAGTCAAGTGTGAGCTCACCTTGAGCCTCACTGAATAATAAAATCTAAACTCCTAGGTTCTAACACTATCCCAATCCTGACCATATCTTTGGCCTGGCATCACTGTGGGTGGTAGGCTAGGCTCGCACTTTTCTCTTTTGGTTACGTGTTTTCATACACAAGTGAAGGCACTATAAACATGGATGGGGACCAAAGCGGTAAGCACATACCTGCAGCAGAAGCAGCTGGGCTGGCCTCTCAGGAATGGAAGTCATAAACTCCAGGTGCTTGGCTCGGTCAAACCCACTAGTACACAAAGTAGGCCGGAGCAGATGCACCACAGCCTTGTAGTCACCTGCCTCAAACAGCCGCTGAATCTCCTCCAGGGACTGGCACCTTTCCAGAGACTTCAGGTTCTTGTCAATCTGAAAAGGATCCAAAAGTGCTGTCTGATGGCAAATCCCTCACCTCCTCCCCAAACCCAGCCACTGTCTGAGTCATCCCATCCAAAAGGACAGACAAGCTGCTACTCCAGCACCCCATTCCATCCAAACTACAGCAGGCTCCTTCTCCTAAAACACATCAGTGTCCACACAATGTGCATGCGCCTTCAAAAATATTTACATTAACACCAAGGTATGTTCACGTCTTTAAAACCAAACATGTAGCTGGGCAGTGGTGGTGCACGCCTTTAATCCCAGCACTTGGGAGGCAGAGGCAGGAGGATTTCTAAGTTCGAGGCCAGCTTGGTCTACAGAGTGAGTTCCAGGACAGCCAAGGCTATACAGAGAAACCCTGTCTCGAAAAACCAAAAAAAATAAAAATAAAAAAAAAAATAAAACCAAACACGCCACTGCAGAAGCAGAAGGGTTCTCTAATAGTATCTGCCAAAACAGTGTGGAAGCTTCATGGTCACAGTTCAGCAAACCAGACTTCAACAACCTCGGACTGCCAGGGTGCCAGAGGGTTGACACACATTATTGACTCACAGGGCCCTTTCCCCACAAGAAGCCCAATGCATCTTGGCACATAGGCAGCAGAGTACCTGGTCTTATCCTAAAAAAAAGGTAAAGGAATCTAAAAGCTACTTTGAGCCATGTGAACACATCACAGATGAGGAACTGCAGCAGGTAGAGGGAGCATGGTGAGAAGAGGGTAATCAGAAGCTGCCTGGCACACACTGTGTATTGTTCTTTCACCCACAGCCACATCAGCATGGTCTGCATGGCTAGCACATCCCTGCATCTCTGCTAGGGCTGCCACTGCTCGCAGGAGAGAGGAGCAACAACTGCTTCTACACTTGAAGGTAGACAAGCTCCTTGACCTGCTTCACTCCCCTCCCAGGACTGTCTGCTCAGCACGTGGGCAGCCATCTCTTATTCCACAGGAGCAGATCATATCTGGTCTGACTGATCAACTCAGAATAGGTCTTCCAAGAAAATACCATTAAAAGCTTCCACTCACTTCCTCCAGAGAAACAACAGAGTCATTGTGAAGGTTGGGCAGCCGGATGACAATGTCCCCTTGCTCAGCCCCTCCCTCAGCTTGGATGGCACTGGAGCTCTGGAGTATTTCTGTGCAGATATCATAGTTCTCCAAGGCTTGCTCCATGTCTCCCTGGTCAGAAGAAAAAATAAGAAATTGGGGCAAAAAGTAGAGAGCAGTTGTGTTATGTCAAGTCCCATATATTCCTGATCTCACTAGTTGCAGACACCCTTAGTTGGTTTTTGCTTATTTGCTTAAAGACAGGGACTCATAGTCCAGGCTCATCAGATATTAACTAGTGCAGGCTGGCCTTAAACTCCATCTCTCTAAGTCCTGGGATTACAGACATGTGCCACAAAGCTAGATATTTTAATTCAGTGTTGCTATCCTCTTACTTCACTTTCCAGAAAAGTGGGGCTAACTAAATATTTGTGACTAAGTAAGTGAATGAACAGTCCATGCTTCAATTCTGTGAAACACAGGATCACTAACCCATGTCACAGGTGAAGACACCAATGCCAGCTCAGCACATCCAGGTGTCATACAGACCTGGAGTTAAAACCAAGGTCTGTCCTAAGTGTAGAACTGATAGCCTTCATACTAAGTGTGTTGCTTCCCAGCTCTGGCCTTCCCAGTTAGGCTCTAAGAAGCCTCCTCGAACCCTCAAAGACAAATGAGTTGTGCCCTTTGGAGAGCTCTGTTCCATTCCTGATACCTGCCTGAGCTTTCTCAGGAAGACAGCAAGGGTCGATCGAGGCAATCTTGAGTAGGGGTTGCTACTAGGGGTTGCTAGGGAACACAGAATCCCTCCCAAAGCTCTGTGGTGGGCACTGAGGTGCTTTCAGTAATGTTTGGGCTGCTGACATGCTGGCAGTTCCCTACCATACCCCATGCCCTCAGACCAAGCCCAGTAGGGTTATGGATGTACATTTCCCCAATATGGGCAATTCTCTGCCCTCCCTGTTATGACATGGGACTAACCAACCTGTAGTGCCAGGAAACGTGCCTTCAACCAGTAAACACGGACAACAAACTCCAGCCAGCCATCCTCAAACAGGTCCCGCTGAGATGACGCAAATGACAGTTGCAGGAGGTCACCCAGGCAGTGGGTTCCTGGGAAGTCAGGCCCAAACCTGCCCGTCACCACACCAGCAGGGCAATTCCGGGGAGACACTAAAAACCATCAGAGCAATGTGAGGCCCTCATGTACACCATCCCAACACCCTCCTGCCCCAGAGGCCACCTTCAGCCCTCCCGTAAGTGCCCATGACTAGGTACTCTGAGTCATCGGAGACTTATAGCCCATGAGCAGGACAGAGAATAGTTCAGTCGGTACAGGTGCAAAGAGCTGTGAGAAAGGGGGCCACTAACTTTCCTGATTGAACTCTGAGCTTATCTGCATCCTGCCCGGTGGAATCCACAAGAAGGATCTGAGAGAACTACTGAGACACACAGCACTAAGTAGTCACTCCAAAGCCAGCACTTTATGTCCTCAAGTCCCAAATAATAGCAACAGCAAGTACGTGGCACACCTGCCTCTGCTGTTGCCTCTCAAGTGTTGGGGGATTTACCGGAGACACTTAAAAGCCATCTCAGAGAAGGTGCCCACACTGTATGACCCGGCACCCCCACTTTAGCTTCCCTCAGCCTTCAGGGGTTCAGAAAATGACCACATCAAGAACCAGATACCTGTTGAGCTTCTGCCTTTGGTCAGTAACCACTGGTCCAGCTGGAGCTCCATGCAGGAGAGAGACATCAGCATCATGTCCTGTAGGACAAGAAGCACAGGGAGGGGTAAACTCACAAAGATTTGCCAAATGATGAGGTAACCATCAAAATTTAACTTTTTAAGGACAGGTCTCATGTCCCAAGCTTGGCCTCAAAATGACTGCGGCAAGTGGCTGACCTTAAAAGTCTACATCTCTGGTTTTCATCTCCTGAGTACTGGGGTTACAGGTGTGAGCCACCATAGTCAACTGTTTGTTCCAGGGCTGAGGGATCAACCCAAAGCTTTGTGCATGTTTCACAAACAGTCTACTAAGCTACAACATCAGCACTGATATCTACTGTTTACAAACCTGTTTAAAATGTATTTATGGATTTTTTACTCTTTCTTAAAACAACTATTTATTTATTTTATGTATATGAGTATACTGTTGCTGTCCTCACACACACCATAAGAGGTGGCTGTGAGCCATGTGGTTGCTAAGACTTGAACTCAGGACCTCTGGAAGAGCAGTCAGTGCTTTTCACTACTGAGCCACCTCTCCAGTTGTGTTGGACTGTGTGTATGTGTGTATGTGTGTGGTGTGTGTACGTGTACGGTGGCACAAGTATAGAGGATCAGAACATTTACATGGGTTCCAGGGATCAAACTTGGGTTGTCAGAGGCTGTACAGCTAGCTCTTTTACCCACTGAGCCATCTTCTGCCACTCCTGAATTTACTTTTGATGAAAACACAGTTGTTCCCCCCATCTGTTTGTTAGTTACTAAACAATAATCAACAGCTACTTGCCGGGATGGTTAGATAAAACAAGGGATGGCTCTACCTAGAGAGGAAGCAACCTGTCACCTCACTTCTGCACCTCATCAGACATGGGCTATCTACCTTTAAAGACTCAAAAGTATCAGCAGTGTTATGTGTCATCCCCAGAGCACTAAGGAAGCTAAGACTCAGGGACAGAGCACTGCCAGCAAGCATAGCTGGGGAAGGGTCAGCCCCATTTCTGGTATCCGAATGCTGGCTCTTACTGATTCAAACTGTTCCTGGAGGGAACAAGGCCAGTGGAAAAAAGCTACTTGGAGGTATCCCAGTGAGATCTGATCAGCAAGGAAGCAATGGCTCTGTAGGCATGTCAACTCCAGCCTGACTCTCAGCCAGAAGTATCACCTGGATTGGGCCCTGTGGTAGTTTGAATGAGAATGGCCCCACAGGCTCACAAGTTTGAATCCCTGATCCCCAACTGGTCAAACTGTGAAGAATCAGAATGGGAGAAGGTGTGTCACAGGGGCAGGCTTGAGTTCCTGCTGTTTGTGGAGATGTAAGTTCCTCAGTTGCTGCTTCAGTACCTTTCCTGCCTGCCGCCACACACCCTTCCACAATGGTGATGTCCTCCTACCCCTCTGCAACTGTAGGCCCCAAACAAACCCTCCATCCTATTAACTTGCCTTGGTCACGGTGTCTTATCACAGCAATAGAAAAATCACTAAAACTGACCCTGATGGCCCTCTTTCCTACCTCAGCATCTGGCATTCTACCTTCAAGAAGACAAATGGGTATGACAGCCTGTGTTTCCGTGAGCTCTAGAAACACTACAGCAGGAGCCTAGGATATAGACTGCGGTGGCCAGAGCTGAGTAAGGCTCGGCTCCCAACTGCTGGAGGCCCTGTCACTCCTCTAGCTGCCCGACTCAGCTTTTAGACGACCGTAAATATGAGTAATATTTATCAGCTGATAAATATGAGTAAGGCTGGAGACACAGCTCAGTGGTAGAGTGCTTACCCAGCATGGACAAGTCCCCAGTCCCATGCATGCACACAAAACCCTTTTTTAAAAATTAGTAATAGATCCTAGCTTTTCAAACATAGCCAAAGGTTCCTTTCTTTTCCCTGCAACCTCTCCCATCTCAGTAGACAACACTAGAAAGCCTCCCCATGGATTCTTCCTCCTCATGCCCAGATGTCTTGTCAGCTGTGTTCAAGAATCTCAACTTCAGTGCACTGCTACTAACAGAACCCATGGCCACCATGGCTCAACTGGCAACAGCCTCCTCCGATCCGCTCTACTCACACTTATCCCCAGAGTCATCCCCATTCAGTCATTAGGGCTCCTTGGGGCACAAGATAGGCCATGTGATTCCCTGCCTCAAACTACACAATGGCCCAGGTTCTAGACTCAGATCATCCCTGAACCTGTGGAAGCTCCCTGTCACTGTCTCCTTGTACCACTGACACTAGCCTAAAGAGGCCCCAACCTTGATGTGCTTATTGCTGCAGTCCCTCAGCAATGGGTTGGGCAGGCTGGTGCTATGCCTCCTCCAGCTGTGGTAGACACTAAGAACGACATCCGCCAGGCCTGGGGGCCACTTCAGCAGGAACTTGTGGCCCATGCTCTTCAGATAGCGCATCATGAGCTCCAAGACGCCCCCGTTGGTCAGGTTCTCCATCAGGAACGCATGCACATCCTGTTTCTCTGTCCACACAAGGAAAACAACCTCACCAAAACAAACAGGCCCTCCTGTGTCCAGTTTCTCTTCTCTTTGGAAGAGGACAGTTTCGTCCCACCTCCCCTACTCAATCTAGGTGAAGAGTTGATGCCAGGTCACCATGGTTCAATGCTGGCTCCAACACTTGTCAGTGGTGAACAAGCCTCTCAAAGTTTGCATGTGTAAGATCAATACCAAAAGGGCTGGCCAGTGCTGAATGTGTAGTGAATAAGATTATAGGCATAAAACAGTGTTTGGGACATGGTGCACACAGAACAGATGTGCTAACACATATTAAGCTTACAAAGGCAAGCCTCTCAGTCCAGTGTTATGTTCACAATGGCACAGCACATATGTATGGACTGCTCAGCTGACCACAGGCAGCTCCTTCACCAAGTTTTTAAAAAGACTTATTTATTTTATGTAAGTACACTGTTGCTCTCTTCAACACCAGAAGAGGGCATCAGATCCCATTACAGATGGTTGTGAGCCACCATGTGGTTGCTGGGAATTGAACTCAGGACCTCTGGAAGAGTAGTCAGTGCTCTTAACCACTAAGCCATCTCTTCAGCCCCCTCCCCTTTATTTTTAAAGACTTTCACCAACTCTTATTCTGCAGAGCAAAAGCCAGGCATGTTACAGGCTGACGGAAGGAAGACTGCCCAGCAGTGACTGATCACATTGTCCATTCCTACCAGATTCCATGAATGTGGCTGAATCAAAGGACAGTCGATGAGGTCCCACATTGGAGAAGCTCTCCAGTTTGGCTTCTGACTGAACTTCATAGTTATTAAATGCATCATCTTCCTCCTCAGGGTCCAGTTTTCTCAACCTACATGAAACATGCTAAAATCACAAAAGCGGTAGCTCACTGTGACAGAGCATCCCAACTCCACCTAGTAGAGCAACTAAATAGAGCCAAGATAACATTTACTGAAACAGATGGGTGAGAACACCCACACCCAGGCCCCCAAGAGCTGTTGCTTCTCTCCAGATTTCTGTGACTGATTGGTACCCACACTTGTTCATTATTTATACCAACAGATGGCTGCTAAGCAGCAGCCATGTGCCAGGCACACAACCATAAATGCAGGGAGTTGGCCAACAGGAAGTTCATCTCTTAATTGGAGAGGTAGACATAAGCAGGTACTCAAACACAAACAAGCCAAATAAGGCCTACCACACCAAGCAGTTGCTTCAGACAGAGTCACAGGGAGTCTGCATTAGAGAGCAGAATCAGAGGGAATGCTCTTCAGGCTGACGACAGGGAAGGGCTAAGCATGAGCAGAAGCTTGAGACCAGGTACAAAGTCGAACACAGATGTGCTATGGAGCCTCAGGACTGCCCAGGGTGGGGACACAGCACACCCACCTGAGCTCCTCACATTGTAGGCACCACCCAAGAGACTCTTCTGAGGACCATGTTTTGGCCACCCTTGTAGCTTTCTCAACTAGTGCCTCTACAGCATAACATTCAGGGCCCTATAAATCCCACTATTTACTGCACGTACACCCCAGTAAGACTCCAGCAAGCAAAGTATTATGCTGTGTCCTGGCTAGTTTTGTGTCAACTTGACACAAGCTGGAGTTATCACAGATGAAGGAGCCTCCCTTGAGGAAATGCCTCCATGAGATCCAGGTGTAAGGCATTTTCTCAATTAGTGATCAAAGGTAGAGGGTCCATGGTGGGTGGTACCATCTGTGGGCTAGTAGTCTTGGGTTCTATAAGAAAGCAAGCTGAGCAAGCCAGGGGAAGCAAGCCAGTAAGTAACATCTCTCCATGGCCTCTGCATCAGCTCCTGCTCCTGACCTGTTTGAGTCCCAGCTCTGACTTCCTTTGGTGATGAACAGCAGCATGGAAGGTAAGCTCAATAAACCCTTTCCTCCCCAACTTGCATTTGCATCATGATCATGTTAAAGGAACACCCAAAGTAACGAATACTCAAACCTCACAGAAACTGACTCACATAAAGTAGACACAACTCCACATATACAAGGCAGGAAAGAAGAGCCAGGGTATGACAGCGGGGCTAAGAGGAAGACTTGCAGACGGCATCACATCTCTACCTCGGTCCTGCCCTTAGCTGTGGATTAAACACAACCCTTGTCCTACGAATTGTACCCTCATGGGGGAGATGATGGGAAAGAAGCAAAGAGCAGTTAAGTGCATTGATATAAAATGGATGTGTAAGTCTGCTAAAGCCTCTAGATTCCTCTTGCACTGCCAGTCACTACTGATATAAACTGTCAAAATGAAAACCAAAGACTTGAGCTCTCTGGATGGAGTACTGAGGAACCCTACTCAGGTAACAGTGGAGGGAGAAAAGGCAAAAACTCACAAAGACACAGGAGATGAGAGAGGAAGTCCTGGCAAGCCAAAAGCATGCACCCAAATGCTGTGGAGGAAAATGATAGACCAGACCACATTATCTGCTCCTTCACTCTACCAAGAATGGAAAAGCCGGGCACCAAGAAGCATGCCCACTAGCATAATAAATCCTAAAAAGGCTCAAGATAGAGTGCCTGGGGCTTCTGAAGAACATCAGGGCCAAAGCAGGGGCAGTAAAAACCCAGGATAGAAGTAGGGCCCAGGTCTCCCCTGTTTCTAAGAGCTGGTACCTTCTCCCCTGGAATTCTTGGAGGAACATGAAGAACCAATAAAACGAAGGAGCAGGCTCTCCCTCCATCTTCTCTGAATGCAATGGAACCGTGGTAACATAAGCTAGGCAGGCACACACACACTGAAAGACAGGTGGCTTCCTTCCAGGGGTTTCCATAAGCATTTGCAGAAGCCATGAAGTACCCCAAGAAAAAGGGGGTATCATGACTATGCTCTTCTACGTCCCTGACTCATTCATCTAGTGAGAACTCAGGAAGCAGCCAGTCCCCAGGATAAACCACTCAGCCCCTGTATTCAGGTGAGAAAAATCCAAGCAGTCAGTTCAGTGAAACCTACACTCTGTATTCAAGCAAACATCAAGGGGAACAAGGGAGGCACCCGAAGGGAGGGTCAAATTGGCTGAAAAACACTGCTGAGAGAAAAGAACAGCAGTTTGTAGATTATATCAGAAAAATCACAAGGGTCCAGTACCTGGATGGCAGGAACTTTACTAGAAGCCCCTGGAAATCCACTTTCTCTTCTTTTTTGCACTTGGTGTTTCGGACACGGGCAGACCTCCGCTTTGCTGTCTCTCCACTTTCCTCTAAAGTCTTCTTACGCTTGACCCCTTTCTTAGATTTATCTCCTCCAGAAACATCACCTTCACAAAGAATGACAGACTATTACACAATGGCAGGAGAGGACCCATTGGTCCCTCCTTTACAGTCCACCAGCACTGGCATCTTCTCTAATAGTCCTGAGTCCCTTAATGGTCCTACCCTTGTCGAGCTGAAAAGACCCCAGGTCAGGGCTCAGGACACTCCTACCTTCAGTACTAACTAGCACCGAGAGCCTCTGGGCCCACAGTCAATACTCCTAGGATGGGCAGAGTGAGTGGCACTGACCCACCGAATACCCAGTGACAAGATTAGAGCAAGAGACCCATAAACTATATAGAGAACAAAGGAATGTCATGCAACTGAGAAAACCAACCAACCATGCTGCATTCACTCTCTAACTGCCAGTGTTCTTTTGTACAGTGGAAGAAAAATCAGAAAACTGCATGGGAACGTACAGTAAAAACTTTACAACTCCAGTGGTAATTAAAATGCACTACCACACATGGTAATAACTTTAATATTTTCTAGGGTCCAAGAACTAGCAATGTATACACCTAGAAAAAAAGCAGGACCAACAGCAAGGACATAACAAGGGGAAGAGACACCTTTTTTCTTTTGAGACAGGGTTTCTCAGTGTAGCCTTGGCTATCCTAGAACTCACTCTATAGACCAGGCTAGCCTAGAATGCTGAGATCTGACTGCCTCTGCCTCCCAAGCCCTTGATTAAAGGTGTGTGCTGCCTCCAGCGCAGCCACCACTGCTGCCGCTACCACCACCACCACCACCACCGCTACCACCACCACTACCACTGCCACCGCCACCACCACCTGGCTAGGGAAGAGGCACGTCTATGCCCTGGGGCCAGGCTGGAGCTCTCGTTTCCACTCAGACCACTCTCCACCTTATTCTTGAGACAGTTTTTCACTGGCCCTGCAATACTAGCTGACCAGTGAGCTCCCAGGATCCTCCTGCCTCCACCTCCCAGCACTAAGACTCTAGGCCTCTGTCACTGCACTCAACTCTTTATATAGGTACTAGGGATTTGAACTCTGGTCCTCATGCTTGTAAAGCAAGTGCTGACTGACTGAGCCACCTGGAGGTTGGAGCTCTCATTTTCACTCAGGCCACAAAGACCAGCATGAGCTGATGTATTTCCCCGGAGATGCCAAGGCCTCCTGCTCTTATTCCTGCTGGGCTTAACATACGGGCTCTCAAGAATGTGACACCACAAGGCCTGCTCACCCATAGGAGTGCCTGTGTCCAGCAGGCCGGGACTGTGCAGTGGGAAGCTGGCTGTGGTCACAGAGCTGTAGGAGAGCACAGGTTCAGCCATAGCAACAGTTGGATTGGTGCAAACAGGACTTGGCTGGACCACACTGACAGGTGTAACCACTACGGAGGATGCTAGTAGCTGGCTGGGATCTTGGTAGTCAGACAGGTCAATCCTCTTCCCGAGGCTGGGCCTTGGAGGCTCACAAGTGGTGAGGTGATTGTACATGGCAAGCAAGCTCTCTCCAAGGCACTTCCACCTGCAAAGAAAGGTCCACCATACCTGGTCAGCACCTGTCACAAAGGCCAACTGTATAAATTCAGCAGAATTGCTCCCAGAGCTGTGACTTCAAAGAGCAGAGAAAGGCAGTCAACATTTTGACATCATTATAATCAACAAGATATTGAATCCAACATGTGCTAAAATGGAGAAGCCCAAGTCAGAACCTGCTCCTCACCTCAGCAGAGACCCCTGATGTTCTACTTCATTACACCATCCCCTACAAAGCAGGGATGTTGTTACCAGCTTTTAAGAAACAGCATGTACCCAGCATCAGGCCTGCAATGAAGGGGCCAGGAGAGGAGCTCTACACCACAGTGGCAATGATTCTGAGTAAGGTGCCTACTGAGGGACAAGGGGTTTGGATTACAACGCTGATGGCAGGACATGCTAAATTTAAAGACTCAACATTTAACAGCAGAACTTGTATGTACATTATGTATGCTTGAGAGAGTCTCATTTTGGCACCCCAGCTGGCCTCAAACTCACTGGTCTAGAAACCAGAGACACACCTGCTCCAGCCTCGCTAGTTCTGGGATTTCAGGCATGAGATTGTCCATAATGCCAGAATTTTTAAAACAAAAATTAAATGTCAAAGCTTACTACCCCAACTCCAGTGTACCACCAATACCAGCTCTCTCTTCCAGGAAGGAGAGGACCTCATATACATTCCAGAGCTCACAAAGGCTAGGCTGAAACCCATCTTACAGAGGGACATCTCATCTGGCCCTGATACAAGCACAGACTCAACAGTCAGGAAAGTTCACACCTGCGACAACTCCAGGGTTTCAGGTTCCCACCTGGCTGGTGTCTTTCCCCTTCTCAACAGAGAAGACTGAGAAGGACAGGAACATTCCTAGTGACTGGGGTGAGCAGCTTAAGCATTGGACATGTTCAAGAGCTAAGCTGCGTTTTAGTAGCCTATAAGCAGGTACATGACTCCAGCTCTCTAGCCACTGTGCATCCCTACCCCTCCCACCAGCCCCAGGTGTGGCCTGGGGTTTCTCCCTCCTGTATAGGGAGTATTTTACCAGCCAATCTCACATTCCCAAAGACACTTACGTGAAGAAAGGGATGGGCTGCACTAGTTTCAGGTCTGGTTCCTTCTCCCGCACAATCAATGCTTGCCTCTTCTTCCGCAGCCCCAGGGCCTCCTCTACAATGGCCTGTGTCTCTGCTGCACTCACTGACACATCATGAATTGACATGTCACTAAAAGTATGTAAGATGGGGAAATTACAGTGTTAAAGCCAGAGCCAATGCTAAAATTTTATATACAGTGATACCCTTTAATCAGTAATTCGGATATTTGCTGAACAGAAATTACAACTTGACTCTGAACTCAAATGGCCGGTTATCAGCATCTGTATACCTACATACACAAAAGCCCTTTGTTCCTTCCACAGTTTCCAATAGGACAAAGAGTTTTCATATGCATTAATAGTTGTCAACTTTGTGTCTAAAAAGCCACAGGAAAGAAAAGACTGCCCGTCCCAACAAAGTCATTAAACAAATTATGTTTACTAAAATCAATGGTGTCTCCAAAATACAGAAAGATGGGGGGTCTCAAGGTCTCAGGTGACTACTCACAGCCTGAGATAAGACAATGCCTGCACTCTTAGTACCCAGATGGTCCAGTGGCTACAGCAGGACTACTTCATACAGACACTCAAGAGACTTAACAATCTCACTGAAACATTAGTTCATTAAAGACATTAGTGAACACAGGGTAGCATTATAGAGAACACAGCCAGAGAAGAGTAGCCACTAATCCCCGGCAGGTGAGCTCCAAGGGCAGGGACACCTGACCAACAAGAAGAGCGGAGAGACTGAGAAGGCACCATCAGAGAATTGCAAGTTAGGGAGAAACTGCACAGAACAGGCAGAGACTCGAACAGGGCAGGTGAGGTGGGTGAAAAGCGTTCACTACTGTGATAAAGCAGGACTCAAAGTCAACCTGGGGAAGAAGGAGTTTACTTCACTTACACATCCAGGTAATGATCCAGGACAGAAGGAACTCACACAGGGCAGGAACCTGAAGGCAGGACCTGATGCAGAGGCCATGGAGGATACTGCTTACTGGCTTGCTCCTCATGGCCTGCTCACCCAGAGGTGGTACCACCAACAGTGAGCTGGGCCCTCTTCCATCAATCGCTAGTTAAGAAAATGCCCCACAGCATAATCTTAGCCTAATCTTAGGAAGGCATTTTCTCATTTGAGGTTCCCTTCTCTCAGATGACTCTAACTTATAGACATAAAGAAGACATAAAAGTAGATATAAAACCAGCGGCAAAGAGGTTAATCCAGTCAGAGCCAGACTGAAGACACAGGATGCTCACAACAGACCCAGGGAAGAATGTGCCAGGGATCTGAAGCAGCTCTGACAAAAAGGAGTCTAAGAGAGAAAAGCCAGAGGCAAAGGATAAAGCAAGGCCTGAGCTGCAGGGGCCTGGGGATGATACAGGTAGACGGGAGCTTTGCTCTGGAGGCATGGATGGCAGGGGTTGGCACACAATCAGGGTGTGTTTGGGATACTGACTTTGAGCTGTGATCCTGAGTTCAATCCCTATCACCTAACTCCACCAAACAAGAAGCAATGAGGACGGCCAGGTAATGAAGCCCTGGCATTCTGGGACTCCAATCACACATGGATCAGGACAGAAAAGGGGATGACAGTTGCTCCTGATGCTTACTAATCCACATGGTGACATGATGTAGGCCTTACCATTTGAGGAACATTCGGAGGGAGTCCTTTCGGAGACAAGGTTGCTCTTCAAAAATCTTCTCCTTGAGGACCAGGCCTTTGCTGTACCGGCAATCTTTCTCCAGTGCTTTGCAGATGAAGTAAAGACATGCTAGCAGGAAAAAAAACAAACAAACCAACCAACAGTTTAGGAGCTAAGACTGCTTTCAGACCTCTACCCTCGCTAGTCAACACTAGGACAATGTTCCCACACTGGAATCCAAGGATGCACAACAGTAATGGTGAGACAGCTAGTAAAGACTGCTGTGACTATAATATTTAGAACAGACCAGAGCAGATGGCCTGCAGATGGCTAGAAGCAGACTGTATGACCTTCTTGTATGACCTTCCTGTACAGCCCTGACCCCGAGATTTGAGATTTAATAACTGCTGCAAAAAATACCTAAAGCACTCACACAGTGCTTACCTATTGACTAATGGTAAATATCTGGACATCTCAGCTATGAAACTGACACTGTCACCCAGTGAGCCTAGAGGACAGAGCATCTAATTACCCCTGAATCTACAGACCATGAAATTTGCCTTCTTAAGTTCTGGGTTTGTCTGGAACTTCCACCCCCTTTCCTATTCTCACTTTCGGGACAGACAGGGAAATGTCTACCCTACAAATGTCCACTTTATATTTCAAAGCACATAAACTATCAGGCTTAACAGGCCGTGAGTAGGGAAGATTTTTGCTGCAGGATGAATTATATATACCTCTAGTATCGCATACAGGTATTTTGAGTTCAAGACTCGCCTGGATGACAGGAGACTTTTGCTCAAAAAAACAAAACAAAAAATGAAAAGACAACAACCCAAAAAGCCAGCGCACAAAGGAAACAGGAGGGATCCTGTAGAGAACACATTACTTACCAGTATCTCACTACTATACTTACAATTACCTGGTAAATGAAGACTGGGAAAGAGAATAAATCAAGTTCGTAAGAACATCTCCACTCTCCTTCAGTGTGACAGAATGTCTACCAGCGTACCCAAGGCAACCTCTCATGTGCCCCACTCACGTGTGTAATCACTGAGGGTGTACAAAACAGTGATGAGATTGTCCAAGCAGGGCCAGTGGTCAGGATTACACCGAAGCCCTTCCTCAAAAGCATGGCGAGCCAGGGGAAGCCGGATGAGCCTCAGGGCCACGTGTCCAATTTTGTACCAAAGGTTGACGTCTGTAGAATCCAGCATCACTGCCTAGAAGCAGTGTAAGCAGAGGTACATGTATGCACTTGATTAGATTTTTTTCACTGAACGCACAAGATGGGGATAAAAAGGACAAAGCATTGGCCCAGCTGTTTCAATTACCCAGGAAAGTGGCAAGGCAATGTCCTTACTAATAACTAATAAAGCTGGCTCACTTTCCTGGAGTCACATGTTTCCAAGACACAGAGAAATGACACATTAAAAAGTTACATGGAAGCATGATGACTCACACCTGTGATCCCAACACTCTGGAGGCTGAGGCAGTAAGTTCAAGGCTAACCTGGGCAACAAAGTCAGTTTCAGGACAGCATAGGCTACAAAATAAAATCAAATCTTCCTCAAGAAATACAAGTTACATAATAAGCCTGGCTTGATAACCTGTGTCTGTAATCCCAGCAGTTGGGAAGAGGAGGACTAGCGCTGGAATACATGACAACTGCCTCACAAAACTTTTTTTTTTAATGTGACATGAGCTAATTTATTCAACTTGGAACATTTTACTGTGATAATGGAAACATTTTCGTTCTTTACATATTTAATAAGAAGTGAAAGAGGGCTCTGGGGGAAAGCTCCATTGGTAAAGTGCTTGCCTAACAAACACAAGAACCCCTCAAAACCCACGTCAGAATGCTGAGCGTGCTCTGAGACCTCCTGGCCAACCAGACTAGTTCTAACCAGTGAACTAAAATAGATGGGTGTGCTCCTGAGGCTGCATCCACCTTAACCTCTGGCGTGTGCACATATGCATACTTGGGAGAGGTGGAAGGAGCTGCTGAAAAGATGCTCCGAGGTTAGGAACACTTGTTGTTCTTGCAGAGGATGGGAATTTGGTTCCCAGCACCTATATCAGCCAGCTCACAGCCACCTGTAACTCCAGCTCTGGGAGGCTCTGAAGCCTCACATACACATAATAAAAAAATAAATAAATCTTTAAAATATATCAAAAGAAGTAAAAGGAATAGAATTCAAAGAAAATACAGGAGTCTATCAAGATTCTAGAAGAATCAAAGACCTTAGTCCACCTGACTGTTCCAACATTGTTTAGCAGGATAACCTAAGCCTTATCACTGAAATGAGGAAAAACTCTTACCTTCTTTCAAGATGCCTAAGATTGCATGGGGAGCTCTTGGCCCACTATCTAGTACATTAGAGAGACCCACAGAGATAACAGAAATATCACCAGTGTCATTATGACTAGAGCTCACCACATACAGCTGTCAGGTTCTGGTCTTCACACCTAGACATCACCAACTTGTTACCTGCTGTGTTGAGTCTCCAGCCTCAGCCCTCTACTGCTGCTTGGCTTAAAGACAGGTATCACCACGCCCAGGGTTACCATTTTTCCCCTTTCAGTAGCTGGATGTTCAAATGCATTGAAATAAGCCACATAATGGTAGAAAACTTCACATACAGTCCTCTGCACTGAGGCCCATCTCAGTCCCTGTCCCTGCCTTCCAGGCCCTTCTGTACTCAATGCCTCAGGTACAAGAGCCTTGAGGGACACCACTACAAAGTCTCTTCAGTCAACAAGACCACTTCAGATCCCTTCTTCATCAATTTCCTAAACAGGTAGTTTTGAATACTACCAACTTCATACCTCCAAATAAAATCCCATGGCTGTCCCCAGGTCCTCTCGTTGGGCTGCCAGCTGGGCCAGGTTCTTGTATGTAGAATACTTCAGTATCAGCCCAGGATGTTTCAGACCTTCCTTCTCATCTCCGGATGAAACTGCCTGAGAGAAAACAGAGGCAAAGGGACACCACGGCCCTATAGCAGCAGCAAGCCATCAGTAGGATGCTGGTTTCCTACCTGAGACAGCCCAATCCCACCTCACCTGGGAAATGAGGGTGTTACAGATATTCCAGGCAGACCCAATAACTCTTTCACATAAAGAAAGGCCAAACCACCATGAAGCACTCTGTAGAAGTTTGGTGACCGAGAAAGACAAGGGACCCCTCTCTATCACTGCTGCCATATCTGAATGCTCAGTTTAGCTGCTAACATTTATTGATTGGTTCTGAAAACCCAGCCCAGCCAGGCCCCCCTATTCAGGGACAAGTGTTTTAAAAACAAAAAAAGCAGCTTGGTATGGCAGTATGCACTTTTAATCACTGCATGTAGGAGGCAGACACAGGCAGAACTCTGCTAGTTCTAGGCCAGTCTGTCTACAGAGAGTTCCAGGATAGCCAGCACTCAGCACACAGGAGGTAGGGGTGGGACAATCAATCAGTTCAAGGCTAGCTTTGGCTACATAGCCAGTTCAAGACTAGCATGGACCACATGAAACCCTGTCTCAAGAAAAAAAAAACAAAAACAAAAACAAAAACTAAAACCAAACATACACACATATGTCTACATGTGTAAAACAGAGACACTGAAAAGCACTGGGTAGGGTATTACATGCTTATTATCCCAGCATCTAGGAGAACCCTGAGTTTCAGGCTAGCCTGGACTTCAAAGTGAGACTTTGTCTCAAGAAAACACAGCCCAGCTGACCAGTGCCTCACCTCCCGCAGCAGGCGAGCCTCCAGGAGCTCATGGTAGGCCTTGGCAGATTCCTCAAACCTGTCATGTTTCTGTAGATCCAGGGCCTTGTGGTATAGGGCAAAAGCTTCTGCTTCCTGCAAACCAAGATGGAGATGTTTTCACACTACACAAAACTTGATCCTTTTAAATCAAAAAAATGTATGTAAAGGGAAGGCTGAGTGACTGCTAGTTAATTGTCAAAGAAAATCTGCTACTCAGTGTTCAGACCTCATTACTGTAAAGAGGTGTGCGCACATCTCTCTCTCACTCACACACACACTCACACACACTCACACACACACTCACACACTCTCACACACACTCACACACACACGCTCACACACTCACACACTCACACACACTCTCTCACACACTCTCTCACACTCACACACACTCACACACTCACACACACTCTCTCACACACTCACTCACACACTCACACACACACACACACACACACACACACGGTGGAGGGGAAGGTGGTAGATAAAAGGCAACAACACGAAGATCAGAGCAAACAGTTCTTCATGACTGTCTCCTGAACGAAACAAGTTCAACATGAGGTGGAGAGCCAGGCGTCTGCACCATGCCACCCCGCTTACAACAACATGAATTCATTTAAAATGAGCACAGAGAGCTCCCTCGGGAGCAGATCTCAGAGTGCATACCTGAGCCTCCTTTGTCTGGATTTTGTGACTTTTAAAGTTTCCTTCATGGTCATCCTCAATTGTGGAGCTGGCATTTAAGGCTGCAATTCGAATCTAGAAATGAATTCAGAGGAATGGCAGCACAGTGCTCAGATGAATATGATGATGCTTCAGGATATATTCTAGGCTATGGAAAACTTCAGAGAAGAACCACCAGCAATCACCCAGAGGAAAAACCAGGATGAGAATCCATCTATGGGACAATACCACCTAAGAGTGGAGTATATCCTGGATGCCGTCCACCACAAAAGGAACAGAGGCTGGGCCCCAGTTCCTACTCAACCCGGAAGACCTGGGTATTAGAATAAAAGTCCCGATAAAACTGATCAGTTTTGTGTCTGTGCTACAAGTATGACTGAAGACTCACAAGCAACAGCTAGACCAGCATCCTCACCCACAGGTGTACCAACAGCCTTCCTGGAAGAAAGGCTGCACAGGAAAAATGCCCCTAACCCCATGAACAGAGTGACAAACAAGACTGTTAACAACAACTTAGGCAGGGATCAGTTCTTACCATATTCAGAGATTCAGCACCACCACGGAGGATCACTTCCCATCACTGGTGGAGGATGTGCCAGTCACAGTCCCCTGAAGAGGAAACAGGACCAAGGGGTTCAGGAAGAGCCAGGAACAGCACAGTGCTCAGGCCTTAGAAAAATAAGGAGGGGAAACAAACAAACAAAAACAGCAGACAAGCCAGTTTGAAGACTATAAAAGATGATGGAGTTGGTAAGAGTGAGAAATTAGAACTTCCTATGTTGCTCCTGGAAATATAAAACAGCCCCTATGGAAAGAGCATGGGCAGTTCCTCAAACCCCAGACAGAATTAGCATATGATCTGGAACCCCACTCCTATGCATCTACTCAGAGGAAAAGAAGACATGCCCACACCAAAACCTGGTTATAAATGGACACAGCAGCATTATTCCTAAGAGCTAAAAGGTGGAGCTACACAATATCCATAAATTGATGAATAAAATTCTGATGTATGCTGCAACAAGAAGGAACCTGTAAAACCAAGCTAAATAAACAATGTGTCTTAGTCAGGGTTTCTATTCCTGCACAAAACATCATGACCAAGAAGCAAGTTGGGGAGGAAAGGGTTTATTCAGCTTACACTTCCATGTTGCTGTTCATCACTAAAGGAAGTCAGGACTGGAACTCAAGCAAGGCAGGAAGCAGGAGCTGATGTAGAGGTCATGGAGGGATGTTCCTTACTGGCTTGCTTAGCTTACTTTCTTATAGAACCCAGGACTGCCGGCCCAGGGATGGCACCACCCACAAGGGCCCCCCCCATCACTAATTGAGAAAATGCCTACAGCTGGATCTCATGGAGGCATTTCTTCACCTGAAGCTCCTATCTCTGTGATAACTCCAGCTAGTGTCAAGTTCCACAAAGCCAGCCAGTATAGGAAGTCATATGCAAAACAGTCAATACTGTCCAGATCCAGTTAAGTGCCGAATCTGGGATAGACAGAATCGATCAGCAGGTAAGGAGAATGCTGACATCAAGCTGTGCCCTGTTCCAAGTTAGTCTACATTGTGTAAAACTGTTTTAGGCTGTACCTTGCCCTCGGAGACTCCATTTTACAAGCAGCTCTGACTCCCATTTTGAGACTGGAGGATGGCTACTCATGGTAGACATGTGAACCACACATCTGTCTAGCACAACCCATGTAACAGACAGATAAATGACTTATTCCTAGGAGTAGAAAGGCTGCCACCCTATAAATGTATGAGGTGACCTAGGTCTGTAGGAGCACATGAGCATAGTAAAGTTATACCAGGAAAACTAGGCCCAAGAATGTAGCAGACACACCAGACTAAGGAAGAAGGTTGACACCCATCTAGCACTGCACTGGCAAGAGCCCCTACCTATCATCTGACCATCTGGTGTGTCAAGAAGGCCACTCCCAACTTTCCCAGGAGCTTCAGTTCAGCTATGTCCCAGCTACTGAACCTACTGAACTGTGACCGGTTCTCCTGTTTGTCCATGTGTCCATCTGATCATGCAGACCCATTACTGCCCTTTCCCCTCTCCCCTCTGTAGCTTTGCTCTCAAACCCAGGACCAACAGCACAAGAGTTTCCACAGAGGTGGACTATTTGTGTCTCTACCAGCTCCCTTACTTCTTAGGAAACCGTAAACTCTGCTATGGCCTCTTAACCCTTGACTGCAACCCTGGAACGTGGGGGGTGGGGGTGGGGGGAGTTTGGGTTGGGTTGGAGGGAGGAGTCCTATGATCCTATGAATGTGTTTCTTTGGATGTTGCTGCTTCCCCCAGGAGGAAGACTCGCTTTCTGCCTGTAGGCTGAGAGGGCAGTGTAAAGCAGCCAACGCCCAAGTTGCACATGGCTAAAACCACGGTGATTTCCTAACAACCTGGACATGTCACATGCATGAAGTGGGAACTGGAGCTGTGCACCAGGTGTTTGTTGCCTCTTCTTTTCTGGAGAGGGGTAGAGGAGATTCTCTGCAAGAGGCTCGCTCTTGCATGAAGATAGCTACCAAGAGGCTCGCTCTTGCATGAAGATAGTTACCACAGCAAAGGATTACTGTACAATTTGTAATGAGTACCCTAACTTCAGTATTAGTCACTAGCGTTAGAAAAATTAATCTGTGTTCACCTCAGCCAGGGTTATCAAGGAAAGTGGGAGCATCTGGCAAACTGGTGCCATTGAAACTGCCATACCTTGTGAATTTATTGTTATTATCACTATTTTATTATTGTTGTCTTTGGCATTATGAAAGAAAACCATTTGTTGTTGCAGGATATTTGATCACACTGTGAATCCCAAGATTCTGTTATTCACTGGAAAAAACTGTTTCTAGTTATGGTGTGGCTCAGCCCTAGTGCATACTCTTAATCCAAGAGCTGATTTTTGTAAACAAGATTAAATAAAGTCAATCATAGGTCAAGAAGAGGAGCAAATAACCAGTTAACGGAGTGAACACAGAAAAACCACAGAGAGAAAGTCAGGAGGACAGACAGACACACGGGGAGTAGAAGGGAGGGACACTCAGTTTGAGGGTTTTGACACAGGGTGGAGAAGGAGAACTTGTTTTTCTCTTGGGACATCAGCTGTGGAGGAAGGTCGGCTGGACGCTTTCTCCGCCTCTCTGAGCTAGCAGGCTTTCACGCTAGCTAGCACCTGGCTCCCCAGACTTTATTGGCAAATTGAACGTCTGAGATTCTATAAAAACAACAACAGAGTTTATGTCTGTTTTTTACACTGTGTGCTCAAAACAAAGAGGGGTGACTGGAGAGTGCTGTGGCCTGAGCATTATTTCTACCCACCCTCCAAATCCAACACTCTTCCCAAAGTGACAGTGTTGAGAGATAATGGGGCCGAGCCCCGAGAGAGTTCAGTGCTAAAGAGTACTCAGCTCCTGTAGAGGACACAAGCTCCATTCCCATGTCAGGCAACTCCCAGCCACCTGTAACTGCAGCTCCAGAAGACCTGATGCCCTCTTCTGGCTTCCAAGGGCACCTGCACCCATTTGCACATACACACGTACCCATACACATTACTGAAAATCAGAAATCTCATGTCTGACCCCAGTGCTCCTGTAGCAAGACAGGAGATACCCTGGAAGCTCACAGGCCCACCAGCCTGATAAGCACAGCAGCAAACAAAAGAGACCTTCATTTCAAAACAAAGTGAGACGAATCAGCCTGAAAAGGCACATTCTTTAACAACCTGAGTTCAATCCCAGAACCCACATAAATATGGAGAAGAAAACAACCTCCACACAGCTGTCCTCTGACCCATGCCCCTGTAGCATGTGCACACCCACCTGTCTTAGTTTGGGTTTCATTACTGTGAAGAGACCACGGCAACTCTTATAAAGGCAAACATTTAATTGGGGCTGGCTTACAGTTTCAGAGGTTTAGTCTATTATCATCAAGGTGGGAAGCATAGAAGGGCAGGCAGACAATGTGCTGGAGAAGGAGCCAAGAATTCATTTTGATCCACAGGCAGCAGAAGGGACATATGTATTAATGGACATAGCTTGAGCACAGAAGACCTCAAAGCCTGCTCTCACAAACTTCCTCCAACAAGGCCACACCTCCTAATAGTGCCACTCCCTCTGAGCCAAGCATCCAAACACAAGAGTCTATGGGGACCATATCTATTCAAACCACCACACACAAACACACACAAACACACGAAAATTAAATAAAGTTTAGAAAAATCAAATCAAATCAATTGACTGAAGAAATGGCTAAGCAGGTAAAGGCACTTGTCACTGTCATGCCTTACAGCCCAAGTTAAATCCCTGGAAGCCACAGAAATGGAATTCCCAAAACGTATACTCTTGGGCTGGAGAGATGGCTCAGTGGCTAAGAGCACTGACTGCTCTTCCAGAGGGCCCGAGTTCAATTCCCAGCAACCACATGGTGGCTCACAACCATCTGTAATGGAATCCAATGCCCTCTTCTGGTGTGCAAGAAGACAGCAACAGTGTACTCAGGTGTAAATATGAAATAAAATCTTTTAAAAAACCAAACAAAAACCATATACTCTAACCTCCACAGGCAAACATCATACGCACTCAATAATATTTTAAATTCATCTCTATATTATGTGTATGGATGTTTTGCCTGTATGTATGTCTGTGTGCTACCTGTGTGCTTCTGGTGTCTACAGAGGCTAGAAGAAGGTGCTAGATCCCCTGAGACTGGAGTTACAGATGGTCGTAAGCTGCCATGCGAGTGCTGGAAATCTAAGAGCAGCCAATGCTCTTAAGCACTGAAGCATCTCTCTGGCCACAATAAAGGTTTTAATTTTTAAAAGGTGGGTAAAAGGAAAGGACCAGCACCCAAGGTTGTGCTCTAAGCTCCACATCTTTACTGTGGCATACATCATACATACACACACACACACACACACACACACACCCCTTTCCATAAATATTATTAAAACCAAGAGAGTTCTGATCAAAGCCTGTAACTAAGGGCTGAAACTCCATCGATAAAGCATGCTCTGCGAACATAAGGTCCTGAGTTCAGAGCCCCAGCATGCATCTGTAAGCCTAGAACTAGGGAGTAGAGACAAGAAGACCCCTGGAGCTCTCAAGCCAGCCAGTCTAGCTACTGATAAGTCGAGGTTCAGTGAGAGACCCTGACTTAAAAGGTGGAGCATGACTTCCAATATTCATCAGTGACCTACAAACATACACACGGAAATATGTATACACGTATACACATGCAAACCATACATACACAAACATGCATATATAAACGCGTGTGCGTGCGTGCGTGTGTGCGTGTGTGCGTGCGTGTGCGTGCGCGTGCGTGCGTGTGTGCGTGCGCGTGCGTGCGTGTGTGTGCGTGCGTGCGTGTGTGCGTGCGTGTGTGAATGAGCCATACTCACTACCGTCAACAAGAGGGAAGAGCCGTCTATTTACAATTGTTTAGACACTGAACAGTTCTAGCAGGTGTAGTGGCCAGCAAGCAGGAGGACTCTAAGTATAGCCTGAGCTATCCAGTGAGACCCTGTCTAAATTAACAAAAACTTCTAGGTAAAAGCAAATCAATCTAAAATAAAAGAAATCTAACAAAATATAAAAATGAAAACAATTAAATCATCTAAATGAAAAAAGTTATATAGTTATTTCCATAAAGAGTCAGCTTAGCATTTAAAAGTGCTGGCTGTGCTGGCTGCCCTGGCTAAGGATCAAGGTTTAGCTCACATATCAGATGGCTCACAACCTCCTATAATCCAGTTCCATAGGACCCAGTGCCCTCTTCTGGCCTCTACAGGTATTGTATGCTCATGGTGCATATACAAACAAGCAGATACACAATAAGGTATTTTAAAATAAATTTACTTCTTTAGATTTAAAAAAAATGACCAAATTCAATAGCTATGAACAACCCCCAAAAACTGAAAAAATGGGAAAAGAATAACTTCTTGTCATGATAAAATATAAATAAATATCTTGGTCCTAAAGCCAAAATAATATTCATGGAAACGCACTACACACATTTCTACTGCTATCAGGAATAAAGTTAGGATAGCTACTACCCCTGTTATTATCCACTACAGCACTAGAATGATCAGCCAATGCAGTGACAACAGGAAAAGCAAACTAGGTTTAAGAACGGGTATGAAGGCTACATTTAATCTCACCACTGTAGCCTCAGCATTGGAAGGCTGAAGCAGTAAACTGTGGGCTCACAGCTAGCCTGGGCTACATGGCAAGATTCTGGCTCAAAAATTAGAGTTGACTAAGAGGTAAAAGTGTTACTAATTAGGCAGCAGTGGCATACGCCTTTAATCCCAGCATTCTAGAGGTAGAGGCAGGTGGATCTTTATGAGTTCAAGGCCAGCCAGCCTGGTCTACAGAGTTCCAATACAGGTGACACAGAGAAACTCTGTCTAGAAAAAGCAACAACTACAAAACAAAGACAAAACAAAACCAAAAAAAAAAAAACAAAACAAGAAAAGTGTTACTAATTGCTATTAATACAATAGAATACCTTTTAAAAAAAGTACACGAACCTATGCACTAATAAAAGAACTCAGTGATAGAGCACAGTACACCATTAGCACATATACTGTACAGCATTAGTACATACGCAGTACACCATTAGTACATACACAGTACACCATTAGTACATACACAGTACACCATTAGCATATACACTGTACAGCATTGGTACATACGCAGTACACCATTAGTACATACACCGTATACCATTAGTACATATGCAGTACACCATCAGTACATACACAGTACACCATTAGCTGATGAGTACAGAGCTGGAGCCTGGCTCAGCAGAAAAGAGCATCAATTGCTCTAGCAGAGGACAGTTTGGTTCCCAACACCAATATCACATAGCTCCAGCCGTCTGTAACCCCAGCTCCTGAGGAGCTGACGCACTCTTCATGCCACCCTGGGCAACCACACCATGTACACATACCCACACACAGATATACACACATATGTGATTTTAAAATTAAAATAAAATTAATATAAAAATTGATGTGTACTGCCATAAATAGAAAATACAATTGTGCAGAAAATCCCATTCGCAGGAGCAACAAGATAAAGTCCTTGCAAGCGACCTGCAACGTACACAGGAAAAACTGTAGAACACAACTCAAAGAGTGAACTTGAATGTAAGGCATCTCTTCTCCTCAGGTAGGACTGAGCTATACAAAGGTGTCAGTTCTTCCAAAGTTACCACATAGACTTCATGCAGTCCCCAAAAACTCCAACCAAGATAACAGATAAGATGACACCAAGGACCATTTGGAAAAATAAAAATGTAAGACTACCCAGGAACAAAGTGAAAAAAAAAAACAAAACAACCTTCTAAGAAGGAGATAAGCTTTATCAAATATTATAAACACAACATGTAAGTATATTAACACATGCTACATAAAGCCTTACTGGCTGTAACGAGAGGTACCAGTGCATGCAACAACAGAGAGATTAGGTCCAGAATGACGTTCAAGCGTGTGTGTGCTGTGGTGTTCCCCAAAAGGTTCCTGGGCCTCAGTGGGGCAATCCTGGGGACAGTATGACCTTTAAGAGGTGGTACTTACAGTAACTCGGGCTTGGCAGCAAACGCCTTTACCAGCTACAAGATGGCTAAGATGATAAAGGAACTTGAGTTGGATCCCTGGAAGCCACGTGCACAAAGCTGTCCTCTGACCTCTAACTGGTGCCGGGGCACTCATGAGCCACACACATCTCATACACAAAATGATCTACCAATTAATGAAACACACAAAGCTGGGCTTGGTGGCCTGTCACCCCGGCATCCGGGGGACAGAGGCACCTGGAGGATAGTTCAAGTAGGGCACCCTGGCCTCACAAAATTTACTTCGTCACATGCCTTAAGCACACAGCCGCAAAGATAATTTTACATAAAATATCTGATAATTTGTACGTGGAACAAAGTTTCACGGCACAGAATTGCCACAGTCATCTCGGCACTCAAGAATTTTGGATTTGGGGGAAATTTCAGATTTTCTGAGTGGGGTGCTTAATTTATAATCATTTATCAATGCCCAGCCTAGCTGTTGCAGTTTTCTAAAATTAACACATTTTAAATTCTCAAGTTTCCAACCCCCACCCCACCCCCTTTCTCTCTCTCTCTCTCTCTCTCTCTCTCTCTTAAACACAAAATTTATGTAGGGTCAGCTGACTGGGCCTGGACTTGCTATGTAGACCAGGGTGCCTTGAACTTAAGAGAAACACAGGCCTCTGCCTCCTGAGTTCTGAGATTAAAAACGTGCACCAACATAGCAGGTCTGTTTCCAAACTCTTTGAAGAATAGTATCCATTGCTCAAGATCATAATAAAGAAAAACAATTTAAGGCCCTCAGCACTGTCATCCAGTTAGTGATAAGCAACAGAGTGGCTTACTAGGGTTTAGGAGCCTGGCAATCTTTTTTGTGGGGAATAAGGGAGTTTTCAAGATAGGATCTCACTATGTCGCTCTGACTATCCTGGAACTTGCTTTTGTAGACCAGGCTGGCCTTGAACTCAAGGCTGACCTTGAACTCTAAGATCTGCCGGTCTCCGCCTCCAGAGTGCTTGGGATTAAAAGCACAAGCCACTACACCAGGTGTGATGGTTTGCATATGATTGACCCAGGGATTGGCACTATTTGGATGTGTGACCTTGTTGGAGTAGGTGTGTCACTGTGGTGTGGCTTTAATACCCTAGTCCTAGCTGCCTGGAAGCCAGTATTCTGCTAGCAGCTTTCAGATGAAGATGTAGAACTCTCAGCTCCTTCTGCACCATGCCTGCCTGTTTGATGCCATGTTCTTGACTTGATGATAATGGACTGAACCTGTAAGACAGTCCCAATTAAATGTTGTCTTTGTAAGAGTTGCCTTGGTCATGGTGTCTGTTCATGGCAATAAAACCCTAAAATACCTGGCTTCTGGCAGCCTCGAGTTAATGGTAGACTGGTGTGTGAGAGACTGACTTAGCATACATGCCCCTCTCTAAGTCCATTTCCTCTATGGTGTGAAGCTCTGGACTAGACATGGCCTGTAGGTTCACCATCCACTCATCCGAGAGAGAAGAATTTTTTTTAAGTTTCTAACGAGGAAAGCAACCAAACTCTTTTTTTTTTTTTTTTTTTTTTTTCGGTTTTTCGAGACAGGGTTTCTCTGTGTAGCCCTGGCTGTCCTGGAACTCACTCTGTAGACCAGGCTGGCCTCGAACTCTGAAATCCGCCTGCCTCTGCCTCCCAAGTGCTGGGATTAAAAGCGTGTGCCACCACTGCCCGGCGCAACCAAACTCTTGATTCATGACAATTTCATAAAAATTATTTCCATTCAACTTTCAGTATCTATAAATAAAATTATAGCGACATGCTGTCTCACATATCGTCTTTGACTTTACTCGTGAAGTATAATTGAGTAATAGTCACGCCAAATCTAAAACACTTACCATTAAAAGTATTGTTCTTTTAAGTTAAATTTACAACATATAATAAAATATAAATACATCGACAAGAGTTTGTCAACCCCTGAAGATCATTCTAAATTCTATTTCTATGCAAAGTAATCAATCACACATGAGGTTCAATAGGCCACACTGATGACCTATAAGAAGTCGCATCTTGAAGAGTTAAGCGGCCCCCAAATCCACAAGTGCAGAAACCTGAGAGTGCCAGGTGAAGTCGTTCCACCTGCCTCCTCCATGGAGGGTGTTCAGCAGAATGACTGCAGTCGGGGTAAGCCGCACTGGAACTTTAAAGTCGTTTAAAACCTTCCCTTGGCCTCAGCTTCCACCCCTGTAAATGGTACTGACACCACACTCACCTCGCTGGGCTGCTGTGAAGGTGAATAAAAGGACGCACAGAAAGGGATGGCTTCGACCTACGGTCACAGTGACCCACCCCGGGCGCCTCGGGGTGAGGCGGCAGGGCGCGCGGAGGAGTGGACGTGGGCAGAAGGCCCGTGCCGGCACCTTGGGGTCTCGAGCCTGGCCTCGGCCACCGCGCCCGTGACGAAGGGGAGAGCGGGCCTTCTCGCGTGGTTCCACCTCCTCGCGCTCACAGCAGCCGCGCGCGCACCTCGGAGACACACGCAGCCCTCACTCCCCGGAACTCGCCGGCGTCTCCAGGGCAACGGCCGGAGCACCCAGACTCCAGCGCGCGCCGGACCAACAAGGAACGCTCTTATTGGCTGGAGTGCCTGCTGTGTCAGCCAACCGGAGTGGATGCTTGCGCCACTTGCTGTCTGGGCAGACCCACGGGTTCACTGTGGGCTGTGTCTGACTCGCGCGCGGGGGGGGGGGGCGGCGCTCGCTAGCTGCTGTTGCGCTCCGCTACCTGCAGAACTTAACAATTTTGCATTATTTTGCTTTGAGGTTTTTTGTTTGTTTGTCTTTTATTTTGTTTTAAGTAGCGTCTCACTAATGCAGCCTGAACTAGCCTCGAACTTTTGGCTATCCTCTTGCTTCCGTCTCCGGGTTGCTAAGGTTACTGGCGGACCCCCCCCATCACGTACTGCCACTTGCACGCGCGCTTTAGGAACGGGAGTTTACAAAATCCCCCCCCACCCTACCCCCACCCCCGCCGCAGTCACCAAAACAAGGGCATTGCTGCCAAAGACCCGGAGCAGGTGTTCTGAAGATACTAGAAACCTAAGCGACGCGCAGGCAGGACCAGATAGGGAGCTGGAACTTTCTCGTTTGGGTTCCCTGTGCTCACCTCTTCTGCCTGATCTGGACCTCAAGATTTATAGGCTGTCCTCCGACTCACAGAGATCAGCCTGCCTTTGTCTCCCAGGGGCAGGGATTAGATGTATGAACTACTTAGGAACGCAAATGGTTTGAATACAGAAGGGCGGGGAGCAGACCCACTTAAGAAAGGTGTCAGAGAAGTTTACCAGGTTTTGAGCTGGAAAACCTCCTGATAAGGAGAAGACAGTATCTTGGGAGTTAATGAAACCCTTTATAGGGAGGAGCTCCACACTGCTGGAATTCACAGTGGCAAAGTACCCCCAAGGATGATTTAAATAACAAGGGGCTGTGGAGATGGCCCAGCAGTTAAGAGCACTGGTTCTCTTCCAGAGCACCCTGGTTTTGAATCCCAGCAGTTCCAGAAGATCCGATGCTCTCTTCTGGCTTCTGCTGGCACTGCACAATGTGGTGCACAGCCATACATGCAGGCAAAACACTCATACACACAAAAAAATTTTTAAAGGATTTATTTATTTATTTATTTATTTATTTTATGTATGTAAGTTCACTGTCGCTGTCTTCAGACACACCAGAAGAGGGCATCTGATCCCATTACAGATGGTTGTGAGCCACCATGTGGTTGCTGGGAATTGAACTCAGGAAGTCTGAAAGAACATGTAAAAATTTTAACAATAAATGTTACAGCTTTTTTTTTTTTTACCATATTTTTTTTCTTTTTTAAAAAAAATTTAAGATACACTTTATAGGAGTACTCTGTCTGCTTATACCCCTGCGTGCCAGAAGAGGGCATCAGAGCCCATCATACGTGGTTGTGAGGCACCATGTGGTTGGGAATTGAACTCAGGTCCTCTGGAAGAGCAGACAGTGCTCTCAAGCACTGAGCCATCTCTCCAGTCCCTTTTTACCATATTTTAAGAGTTTGAAAACTTGTTTAAAGCCAGGCATGGTGGCACACGCCTTTAATCCTAGCACTTGGGAGGCAGAGGCAGGTGATCAGGTGATCTCTAGGAGTTCAAGACTAGCCTGGTCTACACAGTAGTTCCAGGACAGCCAGGGCAACATAGAGAAACCCTGTGTAGAAAAACAAAATCGAACCAAAAAACAACAACAAAATAGGGAGAGGGGAGAACCTGTTTTTTAAAAAAAACAGTAACAGTAAGAATCATGGTGCATAATTCAATCAGCCCAGTACAAAGAAAACAGCATTATTAATATGCCAGGGGGCTAAAATATATATTGGGCTGGAAAGATGGCTCAGCGGTTAAGAGCACTGACTACTCTTCCAGAGGTCCTGAGTTCAATTCCCAGCAACCACATGGTGGATCTGTAATGGGATCCAATGCCCTCTTCTGGTGTGTCTGAAGAGAGCAACAGTTACTCATATACATAAAATAAATAAATAAATATATATATATACATATATATATGTATATATATATCCAACTTCAGAAAAAGTATAGACTGCAAAAGGGGAAGGGGGAACAGAAAGAACAAAAAAAATTTTAATTGTGTAAACAATGAGTCTTTGTGGTGAGACCTCTGCCTGTGCATACCAGGGAAGCTGGGGAAGGAGGGTCACTTCAAGTTCAGGGCTAGCCTGTTTTACACAGCAAGTTTAGGCCAGTCAGGGCCACATAGAAAGACCCATTTTCTTTTCCTCTTTTCCTTTTCTTTTATTTTCTGTATTTACATTTCAAATGTTTTCCTCTTTCCAGGTCTCCCCTTCACAAGCCCCTATCCCATCCCCCCTCCCCCTGCCTCTATGAGGGTGCTCGTCCACCTACCCACTTACTCCCATCTTCCTGCCCTGGCATTCCGCTACACTGGAGCATCGAACACCCTCAGGCCCAAGGGCCTCTCTTCCCACTGATGTCCAACAAGGTCATCCTCTGCCATATATGTGGCCAGCGCCATGGGTCACTCCTGTTTATTCTTTGGTTGGTGGTCCAATCCCTGGGAGCTCCAGAGGGTCTAGTCTGTAGACACTGTTTCTCCGTCCATGGGGCTACAAACCCCCTCAGCTCCTTCAGTCCCTTCTCCCACTCCCCCATCCGGGACCCCTGAGCTCAGTCCAATGGTTGGCTGTGAGCTTCTGCCTCTGTATTTGTCAGGCTTTGGCAGAGCCTCTGAGGAGACAGCCATATCAGGCTCCCATCAGAAAGCACTTCCCAGCATCCCCAATAGTGTCTGGGTTTGGTGTCTGTATATGGGATGGATCCTTAGGTGGGGCAGTCTCTGGATGGCCAGAAAGATCCATTTTCAAAAACACAAATAAAGCATGAAGAGCATGCTTATTGGATCCAATTTCCATCACTCAGTTGTTTTTTTTTCTTTCTTTCTTTTTTTTTTTTTTTGGTTTTTTGAGACAGGGTTTCTCTGTATAGCCCTGGCTGTCCTGGAACTCACTCTGTAGACCAGGCTGGCCTCAAACTCAGAAATCCGCCTGTCTCTGCTTCCCAAGTGCTGGGATTAAAAGCATGCGCCACCACTGCCAGGCACTCAGTTCTTGAAAACTAGGTTTAAGTAAAAAGTGTGATAAAGACCCCATGCAGGGGACCCACAGAGCAAGGGTTCAAAGGTGAAAAAAATATTGATCAGACCAGAGCCTCAAACAGAACAGAATTGGCAGAGAGCAAAGCTAAGAGCCACCTCAGGGTGGAGAGAGCATTGGAGAAGTGAGAGGCCCTTCTATGCAAGCCAACATGTAATATCAGTGTGCGTGGTGGGGTTGACAGATTCAATATGGTAAGACCATTTGCCTTTCAGTCCAGCTGAGAGTTCCACATCGCTGCCATCCTCAGGTGTTGTGTATCTGTCCTCAGAATTGAACACACACACACACCCTAGAGAGAAGTTTGGCTCATGAGTCTCAGAAACTAAATGAGCCCCAGTCCGCCTCTGAAATGTAGAAGACGCACAGCTCTCCTTCTGCCTGGCTTAGCTGCTCGCTACTTTGTTAGCTTGATACAAGCTAGAGTTATCTGGGAAGAGGAGCCTCAGTTGAGACAATGCTCCCATCAGATTAGTCCATAGGCAAGTCTGTAGGGTGTTTTCTTGATTAATAACTGGTGGGGGAGGACCCAGCCCATTGTGGGCAGCGCCACCACTAGTCAGACAGTCCTGGGTTGTGTATGAAAGCGGGCTAAGGAAGCCATGGAAAGAAAGCCAGTGTCTTCTGCTGTGTCCCGGGGGGGGGTGGGGGGGGGGGGGGGGGGGGGGGGCAATGGGAGGAGGGATCTGTAGTGGAACTGGAGGAAAAGAGGGAGGGGGCTGTGAAATGAATTTTTTTTTTTAAAAAAAAACTATTATTGGAAAAAAAGAAAGCCAGTGTCTTAGTTAGGGTTTTATTGCTGTGAAGGGACATCATGACCACATAAGTCTTATAAAGGATAATGATAATTGGGGCTGGCTTGCAGTTTCAGAAGTTCAGTCCATTATCACCACAGTGAGAAGCATGGCAGCATCCAGGTAGACATGGTGCTGGAGAAGGAGCTGAGAGTTCTACATCTTGATCCACTGGCAGCAGAAGGAGACTGCGCACCGCACTGGGCATAGCTTGAATGTAGGAGATCTCCAAGCCTGCCCCCACAGTGTCATACTTTCTCCAACAAGGCCACACCTCCTAATAGTGCCACTCCCTATGGGCCAAGCCATCAAACACATGAGTCCATGGGGGCCAAACCTATTCAAACCACCACCACCAGTAAGCATCATCTATTGTCTACCCTAAAATTCTTGCCTCCAGGTTCCCGCCTTCAGTTTCTGCCCTGACTTTATTTCAGGAGGCACAAGCTGAGGGAAGGCTTCCAAAGGACCCTTTGTGTATGTCTTGAAGAACGAGAGTAACTTGAGTCCATTCCCGTCTTCTCTAAGACAGAGCTAGCAGCAAGGCCATCAACCCCCTCAGCTCTCCTGCAGTGAGATCACCCCCTCAGGTAACATAAGGGCACTACTACCTATCCTCTGTGAGCTTCTAGACTCTCCCATGCCTCTTAAAGAGGTTCATGCCTCACATCTAGGCTGTGTAGCCCATCCACAGCATCTCAACCACATTGTTGTTATAATGTGCTGTGTGAATTGGACTCTCTGCCAGAGGCCCTGTGCAGTCTCAGTGAAGGATACTGTCACCATCAGTCACAAACCCAGAGGCTGACTTTGCCTCCCATCATCTCCCACATCCATGGGTACCCCATCTACAAACCCTATACCCAGTGCCATGCTCAGCATCGCTCAGCCAGCTGCCCTCACCTTGTACCACACCTTAATAACTACCTCACCCCAGCCTTGGAAATACGTTAAAATACAAGGGAGATGGAAAGGTCTCCAAGGTAGAGCTTTTGAGGTGAGACCCCAGCAGTATCATCACAAACGGGAGGCCTGGGATAGTGCCACTGGAAACTAATCTTATTAGCTTGTAGACTATACAGAAAAAAAAAAAAACTTAATTTGACATTTCATAGACATCCTAAAGATGAAGATGAACAACCACCTGACTATGCAGGGAAACAGTACCAACCCATGTCTGTGGATTTCATGCTGTAAATTCTGCAGTGAACATCTGGGAAAGGAAGAGACTTCCTCCGGGTTCCTCACACCACCCATAGGGTCTGAAATACAAAGCCATGTAGATGGAGAGTGGGAACATCAGCAGTTCTGTTTCTAATAGAAGGAATTACATTTCCATACTTGGCATGCTAGCAGGTATTACACTCCCCATGGCTGGCATGGTTTCTGCCATGTGCCCAGTTCCAGTGAGGTATCAAAAAGAGTCACAGTGCACAGTGAAGCCCCAGGAATGGTCCCTGAAATGCAGTCAGCCTTATTCTCCAGACCAAGCTCAGCAGTCAACACTGATAACCCAGGCCAACTCTTTACACCAGGCTAGACCAGTTGCCCTCATGTCCCCAGTGGTCTGCACATGGGTGTAGAAAGCAGGGCTTCAGGGATGAACCCTCCACTCCAGATTTCAATAAGCATCACACTGCAGCCCCATGAACAGGAAACATCCCACCCCTCTACCCTCATGAGCAAATCCCATCTCTAGGATTTCAAGGATGCCAGAGAGGGGATTATAGAAGCACAGAAGTCATGTTTGAATTATGTTCTCGTTTATTTGCTCTCCTTTACTTATTCACAAGGCTGGGGAAGAGAAAACCAGACCAGTGAAGTCACAGGCATTTATGCAAAAGAGGGATTTGGCGTTGTATCTACCAGGCCACAATTCTGCCAGGAGGTCTCTCTGGAAGGGCTCTGGACAGGCTCGAGCAAACGCCCTGGGTTCTTTGTTTCCTTCACAGGAACGTCATGACGGTTCCTTTCTTTCCAATCTGCCAGGACTCCATGGGGAAGAAACGGATAACGATCCTTTAGGAAGTAGAAAAAGAGATGTCAGCTCCTTGGCACACTCCTGATATGTCAAGGTCCCTGCCAGACATGCCAGGATAAATGCTCAAGCCAGCCCATAGGATATTTTGCTAGTCTGCCCACCCCAGCTAATGATCCTTGCATGGAGACAAGTCAGGTGAAAAGTGATAGCTATACCAGCCCCAGGACAGACTTAACGAAATGGCTTCAGTAAGTGTGCTCTGTGCTCAGATGCACATGCCAAGCTGTTTATAGATTAATAGTCCCCTTACAGGCATGCCCAGTTTACCAGCCATTTAGTTTTGAACCAAAACCCGGCTCTAATCGAGGCACAGGTTCAAATCTGATTCAAATCTGTGGAGTGATTCCTCAATCCCAGAGCTCAGAGGAAGCACCTGGTGATAGTCTGGCACCAGGGCGGTTGTGCACAGGGCTGACACCCTCAGGTTTTTATCTGTAAAGTTTGTCTAAGACAGTTATCTGCCTCATGAAGCTACCAAATCTGCCCATGAGGGCCCTGGAAAGTGCCTGTAAGGATCAAATGGAATAATGGAATCCTGACACGTGCTGTGTATTAGTGTTACCGTTAAGAAGTATTGTCTCCTCTGCTTAAGGACAAAGTTTGAGCAGCCAACAAGAGCAGCCATTACCAACTTTCCTGAGCCTACGAGGACTCCATTCTGGAAGGCTCTTTCAAACTTATCTCTGTAGTTCTTCACAGGCATGCTCTAGCCTCGGGAATATGAAACTCTAACTCTGCCTCAGAGCATAACGGTTTGGGGAAGGGGAGTCACCTTCCTGTGGGGGAAGGAAGTCATTCAGCCTGACCCACCGCCTTTATGGAAGAGAAGGCTACAAATGGGAGATAGTTTATTTCTAGGTTTATCTGGGATCTCTTAGTTGAGGTAGTCTTCAAACCCAGGTAGATATCTGGGCCAACAGTCTTTTCATTAGCCTGCGACTCCCCCGGAGTCTTATCTAGTCCAAAGGTTATCTGCCTCAGGACATAACCAGATTCCCTCTGACCAGCTTGGAAAAGTTCTCCCTGAAAACCAGACACCCTGGTTCAGTGACGGTGAGGAGCCTAAGTATGTTCTCAGTACACACAAGGAAACACTGCGGTTTCCCAAGCCAACCTTTCTTGGGGCTTGCAGGGATGGCTGCAGAGAATCGAAGAAATCGAAATCTTGCAATCATTCTGATCACAGACCCACCATTCCAGTGCTTAAGGAGTCCACCTCCTTGGAATAGGAACCAGCAAATAATGAATTCCCCCCTCCCCAACCTCATACAGAAGGACGGAGTCAGGATCACTGCTCCAGACGCACACATATGTTCCCTTACTAGCCCTACATACCGGTCCTGGGTCAGGGACAGCTCCTCGGTGAGGAACTTGAAGAAGCTGGAACTGTGGTTGCGGTTCTGCTCCGCGGTGCCCACAACCCCGATGGAAGAGACCAGAAGGTGGGCGCAGGGCTCTGTGGATTTGTTCATCAACAAGGTCATGCCAGGTCGTATCGTAACGCTCACGCGCTGCACGGAACAGAAAAGTTAATCCTGAAGCTTGGGCAGAGCAGGGCTGGTGCGCCCAGAAGCGGTACGCCAAAAGTCTTAAGGTGGGGGTCCGAGGGATCAGGGTTTGGGGCACTCCCTAAGAAACTTGGAAGTCAGTCACGTCAGGGTCACGCCTGGGAAAGACAACCAGGAAGAGACCTGGGAAGGGAGGATGGGACACGGAAGGTCAGAGGTTAGCAGGCGGGTGGGGTCCCTGGGGATAAGGGAAAGGGTCATTGGGAGGTCCGACCCCTAGCCCACAAGTTCTTGCCAATCCTCGCTCACGTCTTCGGGTTTGTCCAGGATGGTGGCTGTGGCCGTACACAGCCGGTTCTCCAGTCCCGCGGGTATGCGGCTAGCCGGCAAGTTTGTTTCCAACTCAACGAATGGCATGTTAGCGGGAGAAGAGAAGGCTCGCCAACCGGTAACTGCACCGAGAGAGTGGAGGGAGCCAGCCAAGGTTCCAGAAACGGAGCACCGGGAGGAAGGTGGAGGAGGTGAGGACCAGGAGGAGGAGGCACGGGCGGGGAGGGAGAGCACAGTTAAGTTGCTCATTGGCCAGGCAGAGTCGGCCCTTCTAGATTGGCTATACCAGCTACTCCTCATTCGCCGTCACGTGTTCCGGCTCCAAATTACCAATGTCCCAGCTTCAGTGCCATTGGCCCTCCCAGTCGGCAGGGGGCGCTGTTTCCCTCTGAGCGTCCCAGTTAATCACCCGCAAGGCATACATTTCTGAGATTTCACGCCGCCAGACTTAAAGTTTCTTAAATGATTGTGATCATTTCAAATTCAATACGGGAACCTCACTTCGTTTGAACAATCTTGAGACCAAGTAGCACGTGAGGTGTGCCTGGGAAAGACCCTAGGGCAAGGACATCTCTGTCTAGTCCCTAAGGTACCTGATTTTGTAACCTCTTCTGTCAGGGATAAATCATGGTCCATCAGAGAGTGATAGAGCTGCTTAAAATAGAGCAATCTGTCCCGGCGGTTGTGACGCAAGCCTTTAAAACCAGCATGGCTCAGAGGGTAAGGGCACTGACTGCTCTTCCAGAGGTCCTGAGTTCAATTCCCAGCAACCACATGGTGGCTCACAACCATCTGTAATGGGATCCGATGCCCTCTTCTGGTGTGTCTTAAGACAGCTACAGTGTACTCACACACATATCTTTAAAACAAACAAACAAACAAACAGCACACAGCACTCTGGACAGCCAGAGCTACACAGAGAAACTGTCAAACAGAGAGGGAGACAGACAGAGACAGACAAAAAAACCCAACAAGGCAATCTGTCCTTGGAATGTGTCCATAGGAATGTGTGTATACTAAAGGAGCCAGAAGCAAATGGACTGAGACTCAACCATCACTCTTTTGTTAACAATGTATTTATTAAGTAAGGCACATAAAAGACACCCTATGGCACAAGATTAAGTAGCTTGACAGTTTGGAGCCAGAGTCAGGCAGCAGTCAGGGTTAGAAGGCTCCAAGCAAGAATTTGGAAAGTCGGGACATACCAAGATACTTCCACTCTTGCAAGGACTGTCATGAACCAGCCCCGCATCCCACCTATGGCAGGGAGCAAAGACCCAGAGGACAAAGGTCTTTCACTAGTCAATCCCCATCTCTGACATGTATTCAACCCAGAGATCATAGATCCTGCATGCCAAAACTGAGGAAAGGAGGCACCACTGGGATTGAGCACAGAGGGTCACATGGTGCCAGATATCGTGTGTGTGTGTGTGTGTGTGTGTGTGTGTGCACGCGCGCGCTTGGGGAGTGGAGGAAAGTCCAATGGTTTGTAAAGTTTCAAAGAAAAGAAATCTGGCCAGGTAAGTTTCTCCCACATATTTTCCTGTAGCTCTCTCCAGAAGTCAGATAAGTCAGATGGTACAGCACAAGCCAGGTGGGGACAAAGAGAGAACAAGAAAGAGATGCCAAGAGGAAATCGTGGACCAGAGACTCTATGAGCTAGTGACAGCCAAAGAGACAGACAGCCCAGCCCCATCTCTTCGCTTACATGCCCCCAAGTCTCCCTTGACGATCTGTCTCCCAGTTCAGGCATTTCCCTCAATGCAACCAGCACTGCACAGAGAGCTTCAGTTTCTCCTTCAAGGTAGGGTCCTTCAAGGGAGGCATATCCTTGGCCTTCAGGACAACTTCATGGGCCTCCTGGAAGAGGCTCTCCCCCACTGCGGCTTCCACCCGCTGACGCCATGCAGCCAGTTTGGGTCGACTCTCAAAGATTTTGCAGCCAGCACTGACAGGCTGTGGGGAGAAGGAGTCAGATAGAAGGGCTAAGTTCTACAATCTACTGGCAGCGTGGCTGGTCAGTATTTGCCCCAGTACGTTGTCCCTCCTCCACCATGTGTGAAGTGCCTCTCCATACCCCTGTAGGAAGGATTTATGAGAATTTGCTTTGGAATGATATGAATAAGTGACTGTTCAAAGCTTAGTCATAAATCAGGCATTTTATGCCATCCCCTCCCAAGGCTTAGGAAATCCTGGGGAAGACAGAAAAACATACAAGCCTGAAGAAAATGGGAGCTATGTGGGAACCCTAGCTTCTAGGTATGGAAAGGCATGGTATTTGCATATTATTGGGCCCATTAGCATCCTGTCATGGAAGGATGAAGGACACTTGAGGTCTCACCCTCTCTGAGGACGATGGTTAGGAGGAGGGGACAATTTCTTCAGTGGCCACTTAATCAGGTGCCCATGCCCTGAAAACAAATCCTTACCCATCATCCTGTAAGCAACCCTGGTGAAATTCTTTGGAAAACACACACACACACACACACACACACACACACACACACACACAGTGGGAAATCAGTAGGACCAAAATACATTATGTACATGTATGAAAGTGTCATAATGACACCCATTATTATGTGCAATTGACATATGCTAATAAAGCTGTTTAAAATTCACTTTAGAGATGAGGAAGACTAGGGTGCCGAGGGAAGAGTGACCTATACAGGGCCCCACAGCCAGAAAAGGCCACCCACCTACATGACACTCACATGCATCAGCTCTGTGATGGCTACCAAGTCAGCCACAGAGATATGGGATCCTGTAAGAAAGGCCTGGTCCTGCAGGAACTTGTCTTCCAGCATCTGCAGGCACCCATCCAGTTCAGCCAAGGTGGATGCCAACATCTCAGGAGGTACAGGCTGTCCCAGGAACATAGGGAACATCATCTGATGGACCAGCAAGAAGAAATATTTGGCTCTGTCCAATATTCATCTTTTGTCCCACTCTGATCCATCCATCCATCCATCTGTCTGAGTTCTTAAGATCTTTCCTTTTCCTTTCCCCATATAAAATCATGCATGGCTCTCCATTGCCCTTAAGACCAAGACCTCAACCAGAAACCCTCCTTGGTGTAGCACCTGCCATCCTATCCCCATTCTGCATCACCTTTGATTATAAGTGGGACTTTTCAAGAGAGACGTGGTAGTTGATACACTGTGGAAGGAATTGCTGAGCTTTTAAAGCCAGTACTCAGGAGTGACGCCAGCATGAGATGCTGACAGTCTGGGCATTCTAAAATCTAATTCTAAGATCTAAGTCTGACATTCTAAGATCACCAAGGTGAAACATTGAAACAGAACTTTTCATTAAATATTTGTTTGTTTGTTTTTCTATTTGTGTGAATGGGTGCACACATGCTCCCATACATGCATGTGCATGCCCTCTATCACCACAGCATACTTATAGAGGTCAGAAGACAACTTGCAGGAATTGGTTCTCTCCTACTGCATTGGATCACAGGGATTGAATTCAGGTTGTCAGGCTTGGTGACAAGTGCCTTTACACCTTGAAGCTTGTCACTGGCCCAAGAACTTTTCTTTTCGACAGGGAAAACCATCTCTGGTGCACCCTGGGAGCTAACCCCGTCCTTTGTCCTCACGGCTCACCTTCTGCCACATGGTCCTGGTGCAGCAACTCCGCAGGGCCGTGTGCTGCCAAGCCAGGTACTCGTCTACACGAGCTCGAGCCTGCAGGTCCTGAGGGTACCAGTGGTCAGGAGCCTTGTACTTTCTACTCAGATACAGCAAGATGGCCACACTGGAGGAATGCAGGGGAATAGAGAACATTCCCTGGTCATTCTTAAGCCACCTTGGTCTTGGACTAGGGTGTCTTGTGCCTGAATTTCTGCAATCATTTCTTACCCAGCCTGGGGGCCCTTTCAAATAAAAGGGAAATGGGTGATCCCCTCTGCTCAGATTCCTCTGGGGTCCGTCCTTCCTGCAGAACCTTTCTCTACCCCCTACAACCCCCCCCCCCCCTCACTGCTGCATTTGCCCGCCTAGCACCAGCAGTGCTGGCCTCAGATCTTCAGCCTGTACCTTCAAATGATCTAATGTCACAGCCTTCACCTTTGTCCTTCCAGCTAGAACATACCTCCCCAAAACCTGGTATATCAGTACAGGAACTCCCTGCTCATTACCACCTCTACAGCTAGCTTCTCTCTCATGTCTTACTTGAAATCACTAACCCTGACCTCCAACCTGTCTTGTCTCCACTGTGCTTTCTGCCTGTCACATTACTGTTACTCCCCCCTCCAAAATTCAAGTCCCCTGGGGATCCAGATTATGATCTGTACAAGTTCCAAGGTCAGACGGCAACCTGGTGCTGATGGGTGCTCAGCGATGGCAACTAAGTTCAATGGGTGAGCCTTTGGCTTCTAGGGAAGTAGCTCCTCCCTCCAGGATCTGTGATACTCCAAGACCTGGTGCAGCCACTCTCCCTTTGGCACTATCTTTCCTCCTGAGGGCTGGGCTATCAGGGAAGGGGCCTGGAAGCAGACTGGGCTCCCCCATTGCCCAGCTTCAGTTTCCTTGTCCATAAGACACAAGTGGGACGAGGCATACCATCCATTCAAAAGTCCCATCTCAACCCCAGGTACCTGTTTGGGTGTTTACCCTGGGACGTACACAGAAGCCATAGTCCAAGTTGACAGCAGCAGGCCCAGACAGGTCACCTGCCCACACAGCTTGGTTGCAAGCAAGGAACCCATTACCTCTCTGCCAAGACAAAGTCCCCATCCTTCAAAGCAGGCACCTTCCTCAAAGGGTTCACCTGAGCAAAGGAATCCGTGTACTGCTGACCTGCAGAGAGACCAGACCACAGGGCTGAGGATTTGGAGGCTTTTTAAGGTCTGCCTGTCTCCTTCTCTACACTGAAGCTCCAGTTTTCCACAAGAAGCCTCAGTGAAGAGGAAGCCACCATGCTGGCCATCAGATACTCTCACAAATCCATTTGTCCTCACTCCTGTGAAGCCTGGGTCAGTGCATCTACTTAGGTCTGGGAAAGACTCTGCACTTGATTCTGTGGAGATATGGCCTAATGAAGACACCTAGTCCCCTTCCTGGGCTCTGATCAGTCTTTCTATCCCAGGCGAGAACTGAGTGGGTGTAGTGAGAATTTTAGTTTCTTTCTTTCTTTCTTTCTTTCTTTCTTTTCTTCCTTTCTGTTTTTGGTCTTTCAAGACAGGGTTTCTCTGTATAGCCCTGGCTGTCCTGGAACTCACTTTGTAGACCAGCCTGGCCTCGAACTCAGAAATCCGCCTGCCTCTGTCTCCCAAGTGCTGGGATTAAAGGCGTGTGCCACCACTGCCCTGCTGGTTTCTTTCTTTCTTTGTTTCTTTCTTTCTTTCTTTCAAGGGAAAAGTGGGCTGGAGAGATGGCTCAGTGGTTAAGAGCACTGACTGCTCTTCCAGAGGTCCTGAGTTCAATCCCCTGCAACCACATGGTGGCTCACAACCATCTGTAATGGGATCTGATGTCCTCTTCTGCTGTGTCTGAAGAGAGCAACAGTGTACTCATATACATAAGATAAATAAATCTTTTTAAAAAGCACAGAAATATCATGGGAATGTGTTTCTGTTTTAATCCCAGGTGTGGGGATACGGGGCTGCTTCCCTGCAAGTGACTATGATTTGTCTGGTGCTCTAGCAAGGGCGTGGTTTTGCCAGCTGCAGAGAGTTGTTGCAATTGTTGGACATTTTGGAACTCTGGGGATTTTTCGGAAGATACATAAATGCTAGTGTCCCGATGGAAGCGGCTGGTTGGCAGGTTGGTAGTTGGGTGCTGTTGGCTGTGCTTTGTCTAGTAATCATATGTGAAGAGACAAGAGGAAGAAATCTGATATCCCGACATTGAAGATCAAACTTGCCCAGAGGAACTTGATGCCCCTAGTCAGCAGGAAGTTGTCTAATGATACAGTGTTCCTCTCCCCTGCATCCTTTTTTCCCTCCTATCTAGTGTTAGAGGGTTGAAAGGGTGGAAGAAGAGGGGTGGAGAAGGACAAAAGAAAAAAGGAACCCCAGGGCTGGAGAAATGGCTCAGTGGTTAAGAGCACTGACTGCTCTTCCAAAGGTCCCGAGTTCAATTCCCAGCAACCACATGGTGGCTCACAACCATCTGTAATGGGGTCCAATGCCCTCTTCTGGTGTGTCTGAAGACAGTGACAGTGTGTTCATATACATAAAATAAATAATTAATTTTAAAAAAAGAAAGAAAAGAAAAAGAACCTGAAAAGTAGCCAAAGTCCCATTACAGGTGGGTTCTTCTGCCCAGACTGGGGTGACCTGTGTACACCCCCCAGAGCTCCAGACCACCTTTCTCAGCTCAACATAGCTCTTGCCAGAACAAGTGTCCCTTTCAGCCACTAGGTATCCAGCAGCTCAACACTTCTTCTTTTCTGTGCCAAGCCCCCAGAACGCCCTCCTCACTTGGAATTCCCAGACAGAACTCACTGTCTCTCTCCCAAATCGAAGCCAGATTTGACAGGACAAATTAGGTTGCCCGGTCAGTGTGATGGAGTCAGAGGGCATTTGGGGAAGTCAGGTTCTAGATCCATCTGTGGACCTGTCTTTCCTTCCACTGAATGAACTCCATTGCCTTTGCCCACTCTCCTCTCACAAACTGCCCATGCACAGCCCCCGTCCTGCAGCCCGAGCCAGAAGTACAGAAGAGGTACTTGAACTAAATAGGACTCAGCTAAATAAAAAATTCTAGATGCTCTGCTTGCCCCTCCCCCACCAACTCTCCCCGTTCCAGTCCAGTTATAGTTCTGCCTCTACTGAAACTTGCTTTCTGCCGCACTCCTGTGACGCCCCAAGGCTAATCAGAGCAACGATATTCCAGCTCAAGTCAGAGTGACCTCTCCTGCTGTCCTTTCACAGAACCCTCTAGCTGGCTGGCAACTTCCATAGAGTAAACATCTAGAAGGGAGGGGGTGTATGTGCGTGATCTGGAGAGGGACGGGGGAGGTGGTGAAGCAGGCCTGGCAAGCCTGTAATTCCAGCTTCTTGGGAAACTCAGTCAGAAGGATCACCAATTCAATGTTTCACTGGGCTAAGAGAGAGTGCCACACCCAGACTCAGTTGCATCCATCGCCTGACCGCCCGCGGGCTGCAGAGGTCAGAGGTGCACGGTACAGCAGGCTACAGACTTCCCAGCCTGCCAACAAAGCCCACCTTTAAGCACTTCTACGGTACAAAACTGTAAGGGAATGCTGTGCCTCTGTCTCAAAATGACAAATAGAAAGGCTTTGGGAGTATGTCTCAGTGGTGGCATGTATGATAAATCTCCTGGTTCGGTCCCCAGTAAAATACACACACACACACACACACACGAATGGCAAGCAAGCCTGGACACTGAAGGGGACTTGGCTCTGGTGGGCAGGAAACACACGAGTCCTGAGTGAAAGATCACACACCCAAGTAAAACAATCCTTTTCTAGCCCAGAATGCAGAAATACAAGATGAGGATCCCTCACTTAGGAAAGGAGTTAATTTAACTTTTTTTCCCCTCCAAAGCTTTTAAGAAGGTTCCCCGTTCTTAAATCTCCAAAGGTGAGATTTTCAAGCCGGGCTCCCCTCCTCTCACCAGAGCTTCTAGGGCGCCTTTGCATCTGGTATTGGGGCGGATGTTATTCACCAGGAAATGGTTCTTGAAAAATTCACAGCTGATAACTGATACAACTGTCTTCTCACGGGAGCGACTTTTGCACACCTGGCCTAACCGGTCACCCACCGGCTGCAGAGGTGCACGGTAAGGAAGGCTGCAGACTTCCCAGCCTGCCAACTGAGCCCACCTTTAAGCAGCTCTATGGTACGCAGCTGGAAGGGGATGCCGTTCTTCTTGGCAAAGATGTAGACAGCACGGCAGGGCTGGGACATCAGGTCCAGGTAGAGCTCCAGACCCATGGCAGAGGCTGTGGGAGTAGCCGCTGGCAGACCACGGAGACTGGCCTCGGGTGAACTGCCTCCGGGGACAGAGCAGCGGCAACGGTGAGCAGGAACGGCTGGGTCCTAGCCCCTCAGGGCTTCTTAGCCTCAATCAGAGCTCGATCCCAATCTTCCCTCCCATTGGATGCCCACGGGAACTTTGGGCCAATCAGCGACGGACTGCAAGTTAATCCCCACCCCCACCCCACCCCCAACCCCGAACAGATGAACTTGAACTATGAACTCGGGTCTTGGTTTGGAGCCAAACTGCCCCCTGTACCTCCGTGCTTCGGCCAAATGAGGAGCGGAACCCAGTAAAGGAAAAAGTGACGCGAGGGGCGTCTCTGTTGGTGAATTTAGAGACAGCAGAATAGCCGTGCTGTCTCTGCCCTCAGTTCACTTTCTTTCCCTCCACTCACGGAAAACGCTAAGGGAGGAGTGGCTACGGAGACCCTTGACACAGAAAAGAAGGAAGTGCGACTACCAACCCCATCCAGTTCCTTGGGCCCAGGATTCAGAGTGGATATAATGTTTGGCCAGTGTGCAAATCCTAGGTCCACACCCCGTGAGGGAAATGATCTGGCCCTGCTTGTTCATATTTATTTCACTCCAACTAATCCCTCTAGCGGGAGGGAGGATTGCAGACATGCCTGGATTGGATAAAACTTCTCCACCCAATGCGAAAAACAAACAAACAAAAGAAGTCAAAAAGACAAAAAACCTTCCGTGGCAGTCAGGGGCACCTAAGGCCCATATGACATCATCATTTACCCAATTCCTCAAATGATGAATTTAAAAGGAAAAAAATTGTGCCTTTGCGCAATAGGTCATTGGGAAACTTGAGAATGGCTTTGTCTTCCTGGTCCCAGACGATCTCTTATCCCCCGAATTTAGTGTCCGTTTGTCCGTTTGCCACAGTGAAAGCTGACCTCTCCAGACTGCAAGGGAGCGGCCCTTTCATATCTCCTCTTTGGTGCAAAACAGCTCTCCACAAGTCACCTTTGTCTACCTCCTCCATCCCCACCCCCAACTACAGCAACATCCGGTCTCTCCTTCCTGGCTGTCTTCCAATTCACTCCCCCAACCCCAAACAGCTAGAATACTATCCCAGAACGCAATCTTGAGCCCTTCATTCCTAAGCACAGTTTGTACCCAAGAGTTTTGAGCATGATCTCCGACCAGGATTGTGGCTAGAGGTATTTCCTCCTCTTGATCAATTCTGTAGGTCAGGAAGGGGCTGTGTGGAAGAGGCTGGTCTGGCCAAATAATAGATTCCCATGCCTGCAGCTGAGACATCTGCTGATTCCATTCTCCGAGAACCAGACGTCTGGAAGGCATTTGTGATTTAGTTTGCTGTTTGTTTTCATCGTTTTGTTTTGTTGAGATACAATCTCACACTGTATCCTAGGCTAGCATGGATCTCAATATGTAGCCCAGGCTGGCCCTGAGTTCTCAGTGATTCTCCTTCTCCTTTGTTTCTTCCTTCTGAGTGCTGGATCACATGCAAGAGCTACCGTGCCTAGGGATAAAAACGATCCCCAACGCCCTGGAAATGGAGCTGTCTTTTGGAAAGACAATTGAATGGGACTAGAAAAAGAGGGTTAAAGAAATAACACAGAGAAACAAAGCTCAAACAGAGCCTCGGTTTATTACCCAAACTCAAAGGGGAAAGTAGTGATTGTAGTTGGGATCATATGTGGCTGCCATAGGAAAAGGGTGAAGACGGAGCTGAGCCTGAGAACCGTCATGCTGTGAGGGCTGGGTTGCATCACTGGTGTGGTGCATGTGAATTGCCAGAGCTGGTACAGGGATGAAGCTTCTGAAGTCACTGGATCATGGCCAGCACTCTGGGCATCAGCTTCTGCTTTATGATGAGGTCAGCAGGTGGACAGTCTTTCACCTTCAGGATCACCTCGTGGGCTTCCCGGAAGAGGTCCTTCCCCACAGCTGCCTCCACGCGCTGGTACCATGAAGCCAGCCTGGGATGCCCTTCAAAGACAGGGCAGCCACCACCTACAGGCTATATCAAGAAGGGAACAGAATGGGGTGGGTGCATTTGTGGCTAACTTTGGTTCTCAACTTGACACACATGGAAAGAGAGAATGCAACTGAGGGACTGCCTCCATCAGATTGGCTTGTGGGAATGTCTATATGGCTTTTTCTTTTTTAAGATTTATTTATTTTAGGTATATGAGTATACTGTCACTGTCTTCAGGCACACCAGAAGAGGGCATCAGATCCCATTACAGATGGTTGTGAGCCTCCATGTGGTTGCTGGGAATTGAACTCAGGACCTCTGGAAGAGCAGTCAGTGCTCTTAACCTCTGAGGCACCTCTCCAGCCCCCTATATGGCTATTATTATTATTATTATTATTATTATTATTATTATTATCATTAACAGTTGTGAGAGGGCCTAGTCCACTGTGGTGCTGCTAACTCTGGAAAGATGGACTTGGACTATACAAAAAAGATAGCTGGATGTGAGCCCAAGAGCAAGGCAGTAAGCAGGGTTTTTCCATTGATGTCTCTGCTTCAGCTCCTGCCTCCAAGTTCCTGCCTGGGGCTCCTACCTTGGTTTCCCTTGATAATGTATTGTAGCCTATAAACTGAAGTGATTTATTTCCTCCCCAGGTTGTTTTTATCATATTTATTACAGCAACAGAAAAGCAGACTAGAATAAAAAAATTGGTGCCAGAAGCGTAGGGTTGCTGTAATTGACCTAACCAGGTTGTTTTGGGAGAGAGGGTTGTAAAGGCATTTGGAACTTTGGGCCTATAAGATCACCAAGTAGTCAAGAGATCAATGAGCTATCCTGTGCTAGCTTGAAAGATTCAAATGTTGAAAGACACGCAGATGATAGAGACCTGGTTTGTCAAGTTTCCATGGGAAGTCTGAGAGTCTCTCAAAGATTCTCTGAGGACCACTAGTGTGGTATATCAATAATCTGTAGAAGTAAAACATTCTAAGCCTCCATGGAATGATGGCTGCTGGTTAGCTGGGACTGAAAACTCAGCTGTAGTTTATAAGACCAGCATCACTGAGGGAATGTCTTCTGGGAAGTATTTTCCTCAGGGTCAAGATATAGAAACTGTGGCCCAGTTGTGGGGTGGGCCAAGGCTGTTCATAAAGCTGGCAGCAGAACTTGGTAAATAATGTGTTGGAGTCTCCCACATGGTACTAGCTTTGAAGGCATGAAGGGGTCATTGAGAGCAACTGAGGATTGGCACTCTAGAGAACCAGAAAAGGTTACTGGTGAAGGTCCAGTTTTAGTGGTAATACAATGTCGGAGATGCCAGGACTATGGGGTGACAGTCAAGGACAGTGCCAGATATGGCATGAATCCTGCCTGAGCCAACAAGACAAGCTATATGGTATAAATGTACAGCCCCAGTCCTTTAGTGCCCAGTAGATTTCACGTGAGTCACAGATGTCAGACATGGAACATCTTACACTCTAGGATTTTGGTTTTGCTTCGATATGATTATAACTCTGCCCTGGTTTTTCCATTGTGGAACAAGAAATGGTGTGCTTTATTTTGTGGGCTTTACAGTATCTGAAAGTTAAGAGACTCTGGATTTTTAAAGAGAACTTGTATTTTTAAATCATTTGGACTTTTAAAAAGACTTTGGGACACTTAAAATTGTACTGTGTTTTGTGATAGTAACCTGAGATCTTAGGGATCAAAGAAATGAAAGATTGTGGGTTAACATGGATGTGTTTGCGTGGTTGGGTTTGTTTCCTACTTCACACAAGGTTAAATACACCTAGGAAGAGAAAATTTTCCTCTGAGGAATTGTCTCCATCAGAACGGCCTGTGGGCATGTCTGTGGGGTATTTTCTTGACTGCTAATTAATGTAGGAGGACTCAGTACACAGTGTATGGTGCCATCCCTGGTGTGAGAAAGGTTCTTTCTGGCTTACCAGTAAGCCAGTAAGCAACATCCCTCCATGATTTCTGCTTCAAGCTCCTGCCGTGGGTATCTGCCTTGGCTTCCCTCCATGATGGAATGTAACCTGTAAGCCAAATGAACCTTTTCCGCCCTAAGTTGTGTTTGGGTTAGTGTCTTATCACATTAATAGAAAATCAAACTGGAACAACCAATGAAATGGAGGACAGACATTATACATCTGGAAGGAGTCGCCCCACATACGCACAACTAGTGGGGGTAGCAAAAATGGGACTTCTCTAACTAGCCAGAATTCTCTGTATCTTATGGACCCATTTGTTGAAGTTGGTATTTTACTATGTATTATAATGCTAATGGTGGCCCCCAAGATCTGGTTACTCCAGGGAATGAGAGAATCCACACATACACCAAATGATGCTATGTTACCTTGCTCCTTAATTTAAACCTATTGGCTAAATAAATATGCCAACAGCCCATAGTTGGGCAGAAGAGAGACAGGCAGAGTTTCAGTTCCCAGCCTTGGGGTCTGAGGTAGGAAACCACTAGAGGAGAGAAGGTAGAAAGAAGAAAAGATGTCATGGGGTAGGTGGGTCATGAAAACATGGCCATGAGGGCTGGCCAATTGGAGTTAAGAACTGCCCAGGATGTGCCCGGCAGTGGTGGCATATGCCTTTAATCCCAGCACTTGGGAGGCAGAAGCAGGCGGATTTCTGAGTTTGAGGCCAGCCTGGTCTACAGAGGGAGTTCCACGACAGCCAGGGCTACACAGAGAAACCCTGTCTCGGAAAAAAAAAAGAACTGCCCAGGTGGAACAGGGCAAGTTATAACTTGGGAGTTAATGATGTTAATGATGAGGAAATAGATTATAATAGCTTAGATGGTAGATATCTAATCAAGATGAGGTAGAAAACCCGGGATGGAGATTAAACAATCACTACAACATCCACTAATCTTAGAGCACTCACATGCATCAGCTCTGTGATGGCTACCAAGTCGGCCAGGGAGATGTGGGGCCCGACAAGGAAGTCCTTGTCCCGGAGAAACTTGTCTTTGAGCACCTGTAGGTTAACATCCAGTTCTGCCAACGTAGCTGCCAACATCTCAGGAGGTACTTGCTCACCCAGGAAAACTGGGAACATCACCTGGGACGGAGGTAGGCAAAGTAAGGAATTGGAGCCAGCTGAGCCTTGGGGGTAGGAAGTCATGCCTCCCAAGTTTGGGGCTGCTTTTTACTTCTATGCCTCTTCCTTTGTGGCCTGCCCAGACCCACAGAGAAATTCCCAAGTGACATTTTTATCTACAAATAAATAGCCCTCCTTTCACCATCTCTGGTTGGCCAGGCCTCTGAAAGAATGACTCTTTGTTAATGACCTGAAATGAGCACCTGAAGAATAAATAGATCTAATATTTTTAAGGAAAGAAGTTAGGTTAGGGTCCATAGTCATGGTCACTCAGTGTCGAGAATAAAGCAATCACTTTGCCTTGCAAACATATCACGAATGTGAACAACATGAATAGTGTGAGTCACTCAGACAGCCTCTTCGTACAACTGAGGGACAAAGTAAGCAGAAAGTCATCTGGAAGTAATCCTAGAAGAAGAGCAACAGTGAAGGTGTCACAGTGCCTGGCCTCAAACTAACTTACAGAGCTACGGTAACAAAACCAGCATGGCACTGGCAAGAAAGCAGTTGTTCTGCCAGTGTAATAAAATAGAGGACCCAGAAATAAATCGACATAGCTACAACCTCCTAATTCTAAATGAAAGGGCTGAAAACACAAACAGGAGAGAAAGGCACCTCAATAAACAGCACTGAGAAAAGCAGATATCCATTCATAAAAGAATGAAACTAGATCCATATCTTTTACCCTTGTAAAAACAAATCCAAGCCAGGGGTGGTGGTGCTCACCTTGATCCCAGCACTCAGGAGGCAGAGATGGATGGATCTCTGTGTTCGAGGCCAGCCTGGTCTATAGAGTGAGTTCCAGGACAGCCAGGGCTACATAGGGAAACCCTACCTCGAAAAACCAATTTAAAAACAAAAAAGTATGGAGAGATGGCTCAGCGGTTAAGAGCACTGACTGCTCTTCCAGAGGTTCTGAGTTCAATTCCCAGCAACCACATGGTGGCTCACAACCATCTGTAATGGGATCTGATGTCCTCTTCTGGTGTGTCTGAAGACAGCGACAGTGTACTCATAGACATAATAAGTATTTTAAAAGAAAAAAATTAATTAAAAAATTAATTAAGGACTCTCTCATATGCTGCTAGTGGGGAGGTGGCCTCCCACAGCCGGCACGGAAGCTAGTGTGGAAGCGCCTCAGAAAACTAAATATGGGACCGTCAGAGGACCCAGCGACACCACTCCTGGGAAATTTAGTCACTATAAGGAAAAATTAAATCATGACGTTCGTCAGGAAAGGGATGGTAAAAGAAAACTCAAACTAGAAAACAAAGCAAAATAAGCCAAACTCAAAACCACCCACGCACAGGGTGTATGAAACAGGGCTTCTCCGGGTAGCCCTGGCTGTCCTGGAACTTGCTCTGCAGACCAGGCTGGCCTCGAACTAAGAAATCCAGATATTAAGAAAATGGGGGTAAAAGAGTAAGAAAAAAATAACAGAGTAATGGGATATGAAACAAAAAAGGGGCTGGGGAACTACGACCAGGTGAGATGCTTCAGGTGAAGACACTTGCTGCCAAGCTTCTACCTCAATGGTAGAAGGAGAAAGCTAACTCCCCAAAGCAGTCCTCTGACCTCCAAACATGCACCACACCATACATCATCCTCCCACGAGCATGCGCGTACGTATGTACGTGCGCACGCACACATCCACGCATGCGCACCAACGAAAGCACGCAATAAATAAACTAAAATGTAAGTCTAAAGAGAGGGGGGCAGAGGACCAGCAAGACCTGATTAGGATGATAAGGGAGAGTGGTGGGGGAGGGGATGAGTAAGACCAAGCAGGTATGAAAACGCCGCAAGGAAGTCCATTCCTTGGTGCATAGGTGGAAAACCACCAGGCTGGTCACATAAGTCCCAGGACTGAACTCTGGACGGTTGGAACAGGCTCGGTAAGAAATGTAGTGGCCTTCCTGACATTGCCCCACTAGGATTATTCTATAAAATTGATTTTTTTTCCCGATAGCCTAATGGCTCAGGTCACACACGGTAACTACAGCTGAAATTCCATGGGGTCTTGTGGAGTATACTTTATTTGACCCAAACTATAGGTTTGGTTTTGTTCCTATCTTGAGACAGAGCCTCATATGGCCCAGGCTATGTATAGAGCTGAACTTGACCCTTGAACTCTGTATCCTTCTGTGCTTACCTCTGCCTCTACTTTCCAGAAGCCTGGTCAGGCATACACCACCACACCCAGATCCAAGCCAGTGTCCTTTATAATATAAATACAATATATTAAATATTAAATATAATATAAATATAAAGTTTATAAAAATAACTTTATTTTTGGCTTCTGATGCCCAATCTTTTGCACCTTTAACAATTGTGCTAAGATTCTCTCCCCTCCCCACTCTTTTAAGAGAGGGTCATACTATGTAGCTCAGGCGATATCCAACTCATAATCTTCCTGCCTCCACCTCCGAAGTGCTGGGACTACAAACCTGCACCATAACTGAACTCGGCTAAAATCATCCTTTAAATGTATATCCAACTGGGCGGTGACAAAGTCTTGATCCCTGGGTCTGTAAGGACAGTCTTCTCAGCAGTATCACTAATGAAGTGGTTTTCTCTAACTTCCATGCTGTCTAATTTCAAACAATCCAAAAGAGTAATTGTTGAGTACTGTTGACATTGGTCCTAGGTGCTTCAGTAGAGAGAGAAGCTCGCCAAGACATTAAGCCTCCATTTTCCAAAAGAACAAAAGGGCTCAGCCTTCCTGGAAAACTGACACTCACCTGGCTCACTCCAGTTACTTTATTCAAGCATTATATAAGGTTAACTGGAGCTGGGAAAAGTTCCAACTACCAAAGTTGTCTTGCTCTGCTGGCCAAGAGAGCAGACAACCCACACAAATCTCAGTTCCCTTTGACCAAGGTTAACCATAATCAAAACTAAGAACTCCAGGTTTGCCAGGAGTGTCTTAGGACCAAGATTTGTGCAGCTGCAAGCTCTCACACAGCACCAAGCGCTGCATTTCCAGAGGGAGAGCACTTCTTCAAAGTTCAAAGGGTCTCAAAACAATTTCTAAGCCTCTCTGGATTAAGCCAAATAGAGCAAAGGCTTCCCTGAAACATTTCACTCAAAGCCAGACACAATGGCTTTACCATACATTTCACTTAAAGCCGAACATAAAGGTTTTCCTTTGTGTATCACTACAGTTGAGGGCTGGACGGGTCCATCCAAGGCTTCCTCAGAGGCCCCAATGAAAGAACAAAAGAACCTAGTCTTGTAGCCTTGCCCACGAGCAGACTTGGCAAGGTCAGCTTGGGGCTGCGGATAAGACCTCCAAAGAGTTAAGTATTCCGTTCCTGGGGACTTGGCTTTTCTCCATGAAGAGACTGGACTTTGCCAGTCTCAAGGCCACTATGTACTTACTCAGTCTGTCACACTCTTGAGACTATGTGTTCCCTTTGAGCACCATGGCTTGATTTGTATGACAGTTTCTGCTGACTCTGTTCTGTTTGCCCCCATGGAAACAGTATGTAAGATGCTGTACTTCTCAATAAGCTTGCTGGACACAGACATGGTTCATGAAGGACCTCGTGATTCTAGCATTCCTGCCTTCTCTTTACTGTCTCTTCTGCTGGCTACCTCACGCTTAGAACTGCTCTGTCACTGAAGAATGGTTGGTCCAAGTCACTTAACAGCTGGTCCAGGTTACTCAATAACCAAAGCCACAGGCAACTAAATGGCATTTATCTGACTTTTCCCAGGGCTGTGAACCAACATTGTAGAAAAGCATCTTAAGGGAGGGAGGCCCACAGTTCCAGGGTACAGCTGTTGTAATGGGATGTCACGGCAGCAAGAGCCTGAGGGAACCGGTCACCCTGTGTCAACATTGAGAGTGACAAATGTACTTCAGACCATTTTCTCTCTCCTGCTCTTTACTTTTTTTTTTTTTTTTTTGAGGTTTTATTGTTATGTGTATGGGCATTTTGTCATATGTATGTCTGTGCACCGGATATGTATAGGGCCCACAGAGGCTACAAGAGGAAGTCAGATCCTTTGGAACTGCAACAGAAGAGCTGTGGTGTGGGTGCTGGGACTCCAACTTGGGGCCTCTGGAAGAGAAGCCAGTGCTCTTAACTGCTAAGCCATCACTTCAGGCTCCAATTTTCTCTTCTTAAAAATACAATCCCAGCCGAGGAAATGGTGCTGCCCACAGTGGGAAGTCTTTTCAATGCAGTTAACCTAATCAAGATAAGTCTCTCCCAGGTGTCTGCTGATTCTAAATCCCAGCAAGTTGACAACTGAGATCATCCATCATAACAGCCACCAAAACGTCTACACAAGGGTCAATCACAAACAACTCCAGACTTCCCATGTAGAGGTTAATATTTTTCCCTTAGCTTGCCAGGCTAAGAAGGAAACCGGCACTGCCTCTCAGGCTTGGACTGCTACAACAAAGAGATCGCTCTGAAGCCCGAAAAACACATGGGCTACACCGTGCCACGTACAAGGTTGATCAGCACTGGCTTCCTGTCAGGTCTGCAGAGAATCAAACGAGACCTGTTTGGTCAGACCGTTTGGCATCCTATCCCCTCTAAGGGGAGAGGAAAGAGGGCAGCAAGCTCCAGGCAGTGACAAGAGAGGATAATGTGGGCACCAGGCAGGGTGGGGATACAATCCCAGGAGCTGGGAAGCAAGAGGCTTCCTGGGCTCCTGCTTTTCTGCTCTTGCTTAGGGGTCAGACTTTCCTGGGTAGCCTGAGCTACATAGAGTTCATAGTAAAAATCCGTCTCCAAATGCCGAGCGCTGAGGATAATACAGCTCAGGAATAAGGAAAGAGAGGTAAGGAGAATGGGGGGGGGGAGAGGGAGAGGGAAGAGGAGATGATGATGATGATGATGATGATGATGATGATGGTGGTGGTGGTGGTGGTGGTGGTGGTGGTGGTGGTGATGGTGAGGATGGTGATGAAGAGGAAGAGGTGGAAGAAGAACAACAACAACTGGGGTCCAGGCTGACCTCAAGCTCACAACCATCCTCCTGCCTCAGTTCTGAATGCTAGGATTACAGGCTTCCACCACTATACCCAGCTCTTTTTTTTTTTTTTAAAGACAGGGTTTCTCTGTGTAGTCCTGGCTGTCTTGGAACTCACTCTGTAGACCAGGCTGGCCTCGAACTCAGAAATCCGCCTGCCTCTGCCTCCCAAGTGCTGGGATTAAGGGCGTGGCCACCACGCCCGGCTATACCCAGCTCTTGAAAGCTCCTCTTTTTTTTTTTCACTTATAAGGGAAACCTTTGGGGGGGGGGGCTGGTTTACAGTTCAGAGATTGAGATTAGTCCATTCTATTCATGGTTGGAAGCATGGTGGCACCCAGGCAGACATAGTGCTGGAGAAGGAGCCCAGAGTTTTACATCCAGATTGACAGGCAGCAAGAAGAGAGAGACACTGGGCCTGGCTTGAGTATTGAACCTCGAAGCCCACCCCAGGTGACAAACTTCCTCTAATACCTCCCCACCTACTCCAAAAGGCCACACCTCCTAATAGTGCCACTCCCTGGTGACCAAACATTCAAACACATGAGTCTGTGGGGTCCATTCCTACTCAAGCCACCACACACATGAATGAAGTGCACATACAGTGACGATGCAGT